>JAVYIG010002910.1:0-221198 GCA_035222895.1 Strongylocentrotus droebachiensis | reverse complement strand
CATGATTTTTTAACATACATACCACAAAAGAAACAAACAGCAGAATTCTCTATTTTCCTTCTAATATTTTTGCAATGACGAACCTTCGTCATTGCCTTGTTTTCGTTCACATTCTTCTTATTAATATTCTTACTTCCTCCTCTTCTTCTTGTCGTCCGGAATCCCATTCGTTTTGCACGTAGTGCTTGTTATTCCTAGTTAGGTGCTTTCCTCATGTCCTTTTCCTTTCAAATTTCATAGGCATAGTCTCTAACATCTCATCAAGGTCACTACATTCTTCGATTCTCGAAATCACTCATGCATAACCGTCCAGGCGCCATTTTGTCCGTTTCTGGTCCATTTTAAGGCCTTTCTTTCTTTCTTCCTGTCTCCACTATCCTTCATCCTACAAACTTCTAACAAATTCCTCTAGATAGTCTGAGAGATGTTCTTTCATCTGCGACACATGACTTGACCTTCAAAATGCCATCTTCATACTCGAAATTCAAATCTAAAACCGACTCCGTCAAAAATCTCTCAAGTTCTTGAAAAATGGACCCCTAAATAATCTAAAACTGCCATAACTTTCTCATATAAATTCCGTTTTGTATTTAAATCTCACAGTATCTTTATCTCATAATTGCACATAGCCATGCTAAATTTCACGCTCCAATGGGCTTGCACAACATAAATAGCGCCCTCTAAAGTTCTGGGAATTGGCTTTCTCTCTGTGGCCGTATCTCCATAATGGCTTAGCAAACCCGTACCCTTTTTTGGATTTAGATACTTGAAGATATGCCCTTTCCAGCCATATACAAAATTATATACCCTATCACTGACCAACTTTGCGAAAATTGCCCTCCAAATTCGCCATTTTCAAGAAAATTCCGAAATAACTTCAACTTGCTCTAAACCGGCGATCTTTATACCTACATCAATGAAACTTAGCAGACACATGTATCCATATACGTGACAACTGTCTGCTAAGTTTGGTAAATTGTAATGCCCTATTCGCCAAGTTATCGCCAAAAATGATGAATTTACTATGCTTTACGTATTAGCGCGTTTGATGAGTGCAGTACGTTTTGCGCAGATGACAATGGTGTCAAACTGACCGCACTGAAGTGCCCTTTCGAATGATACCAAGTATGGTATATGTTCACGCACAAAATTGTGAGTAAATCACATTTGAACAAGTACGAATTCCGCCGAGTTTCCATGACGTCATTTGTTAAGACTGTTATTCGGTTGTGTTAGTATGGGCGGCCGTTCGTGCCAAAGCACGCGTCGTAACATGTTCATCATGCACCAAGTCATATTGGTTTTGCACGCAGTGCTTGCGAGCCCTTTCTAGATCCCTTCCTCTACTCCAATTCCCTTCAAAATTCGTAGGCGTAGTCTCTAGCATTCCTTCAAGGTCACTAAATTCTTCGTTCTCCGGAAACCCTCATGCGTGACCGTCCAGGCACCAATTTTTCCGTTTCGGGCCGTTTTGGTGACCTTTCTTTCGCCCTAACTATCTCCACTATCACAGAAGCTACAGACTTCTTTCATATTGCTCTGGATAGTCCGAGAGTAGCTCCTTCGTTTGACATGTAGAAACATGGCGTCATTGCACGCACATCGTTGTGACACGATTGCATTTCTAGTTTCTTCCTCTGTTACTTCTCAATGCTTTTATATGTTTCTTCTGTTTACACTCTTTATCTACATGTACCTTGTTTCATTTGCAAAAAATTATGTTAGAGCTGAGAAAGGAACAGAGGAATATATATTCCGAGAGAGGGGGAGAGAGTTTCCCTGATGAACCTATTTTTGAAGGTTGAAGTATGTTATAATGGCTCCATGAGGAAACCTGAGTGTCATGATCCTCAGTAATGTGCTTCATGATGTGACATTAAGGAACATTATGGGAACCATTAACACAACCATATCAGGATTAGTGCTTGCCGATACTAAGGTTACTTGTGTAGACATGTATTGCTGTTGAAAGCTCATGTCACTGCAACTACAAAATTATGGGATCTCTTTTCAATGTACCTGGGAAACTCTGTTTTTGTGAAATAAATGAGTTTATTTTTACAGAACCTAGCACGATTGTCTTATTTAAAGTCGTCCACCACTTGTCCTCAAACTTAGATGACTTGTTTCAAGAAAAATTTGTAGTACTCCATTTTGTATAATTTCTTTTCTGTGATGATTGTCCTTCTGCTTGTCCTTTTTCTGTCTGTCCTTATTCTGTCTGTCTTGTTTGGTTTTTCTCTCTGTATTAGTATCTGTCCAGCTTCCCTTTCTTTTCCCCGTTCCGTACTGCCCCTCCCGATTGTCCGAGCGCATGCCTGTCATGTTCCGCAGTGTGAAGTTCCTTGCTGCGGGGCAAGGCTTATCAAACACACACCTCAACAAAAAGGGGAAAAAAGTCTATCTCCCATGAAGCCAAATTGAATAAATGACAGAAAAGGAGAGAAGCGGGCTAAACAGAAAGGTGGAAAAAATGGAGTAAGAATCATTGGGGGATGGAGAAAAGTTTTAAGTGACCGGTAGTGCATGTTGCTTGCACGCTGGGCTGGGTCAAAATGGCCAGGGGCTAGAGTGTGGGTTTTGATGTTAGATTGGTGCTGCCATGACTTTGTTTGAAGTGCCGCACTAAAGCCCCAATGAAATCCTCTTAGCAGTCGACACTAGACACAGGGCAGAAAGAAAAAGAAAAGACAATGCAGTCTTGCAAAGCCCTCCATTTATTAGTTTTAAAGAAGGATGATAAAGGTGTTAGCACAGTTCGCAGATATTCCAGGGTGTAATAACTCTGTGAGAAGTCATGCTTCATACGAACTGATACGGGATAATGGTGATTACAAGGGATAACAGTCTCTCAAAGCTGAGAAAAAAGAAAAGGGGAAATAAAAGCTTTGGCATAACACATTCAATAAAAAGTACGTTAAGAATTTGGATTTTTAGAGCCTTTTGAATATTGTAAGAAATACTTATACATGAGTACTTTTTAATAGCTTTTTTAGAGGATTATTTAAGCCTCTTAATAGCAGATTTTATTTAGCTAGATAATTTGCAGTGTGGTTTAGGAGAACATTTAGGTTTTATGCTGTGATTTATTGAAGTAGTTTAAACAGGGAGTCATGAAGATTGAAACAGCAATAGTAAACAATTTTCTACTTTCATTTGCTTGATTTCCCTTAGGTGATAGCATGTAGCATACTTTCAAACCTATGTAAGCGATATTTGTAGGTTGCCAATTAGCCAGTAGCGGTCATATTTTTTGTAAGTAGTGAGCTGCAAGAAAGTAGGTAATAAAATAGAAATAACAGTTTCATTACTAGATACCGTAACGTAATGTAAAGACTTGAACCTTTTATGAGAAATGAGAAATGAGAAATAAAAGGAATTGAAATTCTTTCAAATTTTAGTTGGTTGACAGTGTTGATAATACTGTTGAAATATGCTGGGTATATACTTAAATATGATATTCTAAATTGTGCTAATGGCACCTGAAGGACTGTTGAATAAGGTTAGAAACTCCATTTGCTTTTAGCTCTTTCTCACGAATGAATCCAAATCCTTCAACTCTGCCACTAGGCAGATATCAGTGGTATGATGATGATATTCCTTTTCAATTAGGGAAAGAGCATAACCTTGTTTACTCGTACATGTAAGCAGATACGACATAAAACATCAGGAAAAATACATTGGCCAAAGCATTGGCAAAAGGGAACACTATATATATGGCAGACAAGTAGTCTAATAGGTCCTTGCGTAAATAAAAAGATTTCTTTTTCTGAACGCGAGGTCAAAAGTGATTATGTAAAGACTCATAGAGGGAAATAGGAAATTACGATGTATTCATGTATTGCGAGCCGTGAAGTAGGTATAGAATTGCCACTCTCTATTATCACATACTCCTTCTATCTATATCACATACATGTGAATCAGTCATTGTATGTTCCTCATAGCATAGACAACATATCAAGGTTAGTATGTGAGATAGCATAAGTATGAAGAGAGACATGGATGGGGTCGGAGGATATACCGTAATAAAAAGCAAATATAAATAGCAATTGTGATTGTTTCCTTGAATAGAGATAGAAGGGGGTCATTATATTTATTGATTAGGAAATAAACATCAATCATTGAGCAATTACGAAGTGAGAGAATATTGAAAAGTATCAGCGAGCAAGTGTTAAAGACTGTCTAATGTCTGAGAGAGTATACCCCTGGCATGATCATTGTGGGATCATTAAACCTGTCCTCATCAGCTCGAGTTTCCCAAATAACCTGCTATTTTCAGACTTAGGATATTATCCCGAAACTAAAATCTGGGACTTCACCAGACTGATACGCTCATCACAAACTAGCTCGGACGGGCACAAATTAGCTAACTCTTTCCCAAATAGCGGGATATTTTGTGGAAACAAGACCAACATTTCTCTGGATATTTTCTCGACCAAATATCCCGCTAATTGCAACTGCGGGCTGATGAAGATGCAAATTAACTGGTTAATTTGTAATCGGGATAGTTAAAATAGTGGTTTATTTGACAAACTCAAGCTGATGAGGACAGGCCTATTGTTGCCACATTTGATGTTCCCGTGCCCCCAAAAGTGCAGGTATAGGTTTGAGCTTCTTGATGTGAATTAGAACTTCAGAAGTGTACCAATAACTGACTTTGTTGGTACACTTCAAAGTACTTTCCCCAGCTGGAGAGCTCTCCCCATTGTTGTTTACCCATTCACCTAAGAAATATCATTACAAGTGCTGCAGCTAGTCCTAGGAAGTTTTGTGCTAAGCAAATTTTATCTTCAAAGCATCTAGCTATCTCAACAATCCAATCTTCTGGGTTTGTACCTGACTGATTGTGATCGACCCGATCATTCGGGTAGACCTGTGATGGTAAAGCTGGCTTTGCGCAGCAGGATTGCTTTGTTACTCTCTGTACAGGTACATGGGTCCTTGGCCAAACTCAAAATGTGTCGGGTTTTGGTTGTTCATGTGTGGAGCGGTCGCCTTTTCTGCAGATAAGCCCATACGTGGTAGCGGTGAATAGGTCGTAAAAGTAAGAAATGCTTTATCATAGGAAGGGAATATATTCATAGCGGGGGAATAAAATTTTAGCACCGATTCCTTTGATTAATTGGAATGTGATAGGCAAAGGGAAGAGAGAGAGGGAGAGAGATTGATATGGGCTAAAATTAACCAGGAAGAATTGGTCAGAATGAGAGATAGATGGAGAGAGACATGGAGAGAGAAAGAAGGGTGGAGGAAATCCTCTAGATCTATGAGATGTCTCTGCTATTTTGGGAGTTCACGTACATGCGGCGGCGTAATAACACACTTAAGTCATCAACGTGAAGTGCTGCCCATCCCCTCGCTAATGTCACTGGCCCAGATCCTATCCCAAATAGGATTGCTGGATTGAATTTGTTTACTAAGCTCCTTAAGTGAGAGATGGGGAGAAGAAAACTAATACTTCAGAGGACATGATTTGTCTTCCCCTGGTTGTTTACTCATACATCTTTTCTTCCATTTACACTTGCAAACGCAACTTCATCAATGTCAGGACAGATATGCTCGCAAATTGACTGCATAGAGAATGAGTGTGTACAACAACTTGGGTCTTGTAGTCATGTTGGTCATTAGGGATTGTTTTTAGATGTTTATGGTTACAGAAAGACACAACTCCTATTGTCGTATTTAAAGACATACATCACATGCTTGTGGGTTAACACTGGATAAGCAGTTCAAGCTTCCAGAGCATGACTTCATGCATGATACCCAGTTTTAAAGAGACTATTACGTGAAAAAACCTCCAGATTTAATCCCTGAAAGTGCAGGTACATGTCGTAATTGGCATAGCATTTTCAGGTCAATTCTAAGACTGCATGAATGAGATATAATTATCTTGAATTAAAGTCCATAATGACTTCAAAGAATTTATATTCAAAGGAAGAAAAAGGTTGTGTTTAGCAAGAGAGTGAACAGGATTCTTTTTAATGAGAGCATTTTAGTTTTAAAAAGGGGACAAGATAGCTTGAGCTCGTTCCTCTCTCACACAACAGTCACAGTAGAGGTGTGCGTTACTGAATGAAAGAGAAGCGCCTGGCAGTCAACAAGGGCTGGCGTAACTGATCCCTTGCTTCTCTGTCTGGTGTTGTCTGATTGCTGTTGAGTGTATGAAGATTGTTCGTTAATAAGGGGGCTTACTGAAAATACTTTAAAACCAGCATCCTTGAAATTGCGTCAGCAACATTCTTGTTGCAGGGATTTCCGCCCGCCTTGCTTTGGTTATCTTTAATATGTATTATTTGTTAGGTTTTTTTTTTTTTTTTTTTTTTTTTTTGGGGGGGGGGGGGGTATTTTTGCTTTTTGAATAACAATATTTAGAAGTTGTAATTGCAAGTTTCAAATTCCTTAATTTTCACTAAATGAATGCTCTTCAAGAGGAATTTGTCGGTGCTTTGAAAAAAATCACTGCAAGGGGGCTTGCCTGTCACCGTGTCACGCTTGTGTTTAAGCTCAGGATATTTTCTTTACGAAATCATTTTCTTTAGATTAATTCATCAAATAGATTTGAAGAAATTGCTAAAAGTATTTTCGTCAGCTGCGTGAGAGAGCTTAATGCCTCCATGCTGTATTCACCCTGTGCTTAATAATACATCCGATGGAAGCATTATTCAAATCCACCTATTCTAGAAAGGCGTGCTGACTATTTCACTCCTTTCTGCACAAATTGAATAGCATGGTGTTCATTTACACAAATACGTATGGAAATCATGGGAAATTGCTTCGTCATGAAAAAAAAAGAGGAATTGTTTCACCATGGAAGACTTGCTACCAGACTAATGAAGCAAGTCACTCAAAAAGTACTCTGACTTTAATCATGGACCTACTATGCATGTTTTCGTACACTGCTCTTTCTCTCTCGCTATGGTGGGAAATCCTGTAAATAAAAGGAAAAATGGGCAGTTTTGCACAGAAGATATAAAATGTGTAATTTTAAGATATGGTACTTTGCTATACTGCCTTATTCCCATATTTAATCCAGATGCTTGCCAAGCCACAGGTATTTTGTATTGAATTGAAAAAAATGAAAGCATCTTTTGTGTCCAAAAAGCACTGATAAGGATTCTGTTTTCAGTCATCTCTAATCAACCATTCTATTTCTGACCTTTTCGTTTTGAATTTTCATTCTCTTTTCCTGGAGGGGATTTGAAAAGATGGAAAGAAAGAGAGCAAATCATGGTAGATGTGTGGAGAGATAACGGGGTTAAGCCTCTATCTGGTTTTGTCTTCATTTATACACCAACCGGAAAGGAAAATGTTTGTATTTCCATTTAATTTATACGATAGAGAAGAGATAAAGCAAGTAAGATTCATCATAATTCGTTTCACAGAAAATGTAGTTAATGTACATCATTTATTTTCACTTTGAATACAGTAATCCATTGAATGAGTTGCACAAACATCAATATTTATTGTGAACTTTCTAAAATCATATTTGGAATCATGCTTATATAGCTCAATATGCTAGGGTTCTTTACATGAGACAAATGAGCCAAGATGTGCTAGAATTTAAAGACAGGATTTTCAAATAAACCAGAGTACCATCTACCTTCAATGTGTTTTAAATTGATAGCTCTTTAATTCAATGTTACACCGAGGTGAAATACAAAGTCCTTTCTGGTCTGAAAATCTTACAAATCTAACCTTACGCTTCTACCCAAGGAAGCTGTAAACCTCAGGTCATGAGCATTAGAGGTGTCAATATTCCATCTTAAGGTTTGAAATATTTGATTTAGAAGGAAAAAGAGAAGGGAAAAAGGGGAAGGATACTGTAAAGAGAGCAATCCATCTTCCTTCCATGGTTTTGAGAAGGATTGAGAATCAGCAATAGCACAGCTGTTTGATAGAAGCTGGGGGAATAAATCAGCCTCAGTTAGCACAGAAATCATCTACACCAGATGTGGAACAAGATCTGTTCACTTCCAGTTTAGGGCTAGATTTTTTTTAGATAGAAGAAAAGAGCAAAAACATTGATGTAACAATTTGTAACTGTTTCTTTATATAGCTTGAAGATAAAATGGAATTGTAGCATGATTCCTTTCTGGAAATAAATCCTTTTCATTGATTTCTTTCCACAAATTCATATTCCCAACAGATTCCCAACAGATTATTTTTATTCTGCATTTCTCAACAGATTATTTTTATTCTGCATTTCTCTCTGTGGGTGTATATTGAAGAAAGAAAAAATCAGTCCTGGGTTTATCTGGTGTTAAGGGTTGAAACACCAACCTACTTCCTCAGTCATAAATACTATTCCCATTTGTGTCATATTTTATTTTTGTGGGAGTCTCATCTTGACCTTGGTTCAGTGTTATGTTTGCTGTTATTTACAAAATATTTGTGGCAATTCTCCTTCTGCTTTATGTTCATGTTGAGGTATTGACGATTTGAGTTTTATGGGAATGCCTCATGAAAGAATGCTTTCAGTCAATGTTGACTTTGGTTCTTAGCGTTTTAAATCCGATCAGCAAGCACATAATAAAACTTGAAAATAAAATTGTCATTCATTAGTCTAATCTCACTTGCAAGGTAAATATTGGAAACTGTGAAATGTTTGCATTATGTATCAAGCTCATGCAGGAAGTCAAAACTTGAAAACAAAATTGAAGGAGATAATCAGTCACTTGCCAACTTACTCATTTGCTTCAATACCTTTTCTACTCCAAGAGGTACAGTCCAATTACTTGTGTCATGATGAAATAGGAATATATTGAATTTCTACACTAAATTGTATCATGGAGGCCTCGACACATGCTTCCAATCAAAATTTTGTTTTTGGACTTGACCGTATAACGTTGATTGTAATTCATACTTTGACGGGTGAAGGAAAACAGGGGTCCCCAAGAAATGGCACTAAATAGACCCAAATTCCTGACTCAATCAAAAATTAGGATCTTAATTAAGTAATTCCCAGCTTCCCTGGCCCTTATCCCAGGATGACTTTAGATGCAGCGTTGAAAGTGCTTTAGAGTAGAGTAATTAAATTTGATAGTGACCTCTTATTCATCGCTTTTCATGCGATGGGGGAAGTTGAAATCCATGAAATAAGATATCTTTTAGAGATTCACATCGCGGCGAAGGAAACAGAGCTCAACCCCATTGCAGGCACTTTCAAAACATGTTAGCATGAAGATACAGATAGCAGTACATGTAAAGTATGATACATTTCTTTCTGTGTAGTGTCTATTTTATACAAATGACTTGTCTGTTGCCAGCAAGAAAACATTTTTCAGTATTATGTACTTGTCTAAATTTCTTCTCATTGGTTGTGAAAATTACAAACATTATTTTGAATAGATTTAGATGTGAATTTGTTGATTTTCTGCTAAAGCAAAATACTTTGGGTTTGACGATCATGTGCGAAAAAAGTAAGAACAGATAAAGTATGACTAGTTGTATCACTTTCGGGGGGGGGGGGGGAACAAATACAACTCAATTTTAGGTATAGTGTCAACCGCTTAGTCGCAAACTCCTATAATACTCCTATTTTTCTTGGCCCTTCCCTGCAATTTTGACACTAGGTTTTACAATAAAGAAGATATATTTGTATTCAGTCACCGGCACATTTTATTCAGAAGCTACCGGTACTTGTTTAATCACTTGTCTGGTCATCAGCCTCTGCGTCACCCCTCTATCTTCTCCATGTTCCAAGTGCCTTAGGCCCATGTCTGTAAAATCCTGCTGGATTAGCGAATGGGATTTACCTAGTCTGCAACCCCGCTCTAGGGCTGAAAACCTACATCTAGACCATCCAAGGAATATGAGGAGTAGAAGTGATACCAGGGTCAGACTGATCATTCTCTTTGAGGAGGAAGCGCCCCGAACGAACGAACGATGTTCTCTATATCCTAGCTTCGGTTCTTGGGGTTCGTAATCTTGATGGTAAACAATCTTCTCCATGAGGACAGCTGACACTAAACTGATACATGGCATGTGAATTCACCATCGATCATTGTTTTGGGTGTCGCTTACAAGATGGAGAACATTCATTAAGCGTTGTTTTGATATTACAGTCAAATCTATTCTTAAAATTGCCTTGATTTGATTTTGGTACAACACACATTTTCCATAGACCTCAGCCCAAATTATCACAGACTATCTTCATTCAATCAACAAACGTGGATGTTGTTTTCACAATGCAACATTTGTGGTTTTGAAAAGATAGAGACATTTTGGAAATAAAACGTATTTAATGAAATATACTTGATATATATCCAACTTGAGTTTTTTGGGCTCGGATCAGTGATGTAAAGGCATTTCATACATATTTTTGCTTTTGTTTCTGTCTTTCTGACATCCAATGCCTTTATTGTCTATTAGCATGTCCGTAACGGTTTCTTGTTGTGCACACATTAAGTTTTGCTAATCCCCGTAACATACCTCAACAGTAGCATGGATATACCAGTTGACTACGTTGTCTCCCCAAAATGGCGACATCACACTTGGGTAGCGATGCAACAATTTACAATCCACAAAAAGGAGACAAATTTAACCATCCCATTGTTCAGCCCAATTTCGCAGTTGTCATGTCCATTCTACGCCACAACACCCAGAATAAACTTAGGATAAGCAGGAGACCCTGAACAATACTCGGGATCCTGTCAGATAAATCATATTTTATCACCCCTTGTTTTGTTCAACTCATCCTTGTCTTGCACAATGCCCAAAAGAGCGATCCAGATCGCAGGTCTTTTGTCCGAGTTCAGGGCTGGAACGATTCACCTTTATTCTCCCCAAGCTTAAAAAACGTAAATCACAGCAAAAACGAATTTTTATTCTTATCCATATCCTCCCTGCTTTCTACCTTTTTCTTCCCTCCTCTGAAATATGAATTGTAATAATCACAATATTTACAGAAAAATAAATCAGTAGGGATTATTCATCATGTCACTGACTCTATAATACGCACACCTATCTATCTATCATAGGATTAGTAGTTGTTAGACATAGTGTTAGTATTATTACAAAACATCTAAAAGCTATACTCATCTTCATATTATTACTCCAATATATCCAAAAGAAAGAATCAAAATTTTAATCCCAGCATGAATACTAATCTTATTCATTAAATCGGCCAAGATATATAATTTTAATCAATGAGTTTTTTTTCCAAAGTGATTATTGGTGAATTTGTGAGTGTTTAATGTCCAAAGGATGACATACACCAACCATAGCCGTAATCATTACAGATGGTATGTTTAATTGATTGACCATTACAGTTGACACCTCATTAAACATCTAATCTGCGGTCAACCCAATGGTCAAATAGGACAGTGACCAACAACAAAGGATGCTCAACGAAGCACGCTGATGTTGCGCTTGCAATTTGCATCTCCTAATGGACACGCAGGATGAACAGTCTTCTTAGAGCATGAAGGTCGTTAACTCTGTGTAGCGTCATACCAGCTAATGCCCTGCTGGCTCTCACCCAACAGGTGATCTTGGAAGGGTGAGCATGATGAAGAGGATAGCATCTTATCTTTGATAGAAAGGTTAGGTGGGAGGATGAGGAGAAAAAGGATTTCATCTCGGCTCTGTTTGCACTTAACCTTAGAGTGATATATCGTTTAGAGCAGCGTATGTTGTCATTTGAAGATACCATACTTGTTAGTAAGGGAACGGGTGATGAAAAACAAAATATTTCCATCTTTATTTGATCATTTACTTTGCAGTATCCAATCACGTTGATGTTTGATTATTTAGAGTGTCTTTTTTCATTAGTGGAAATAGAATAGTTTGTCTACTTGTATGTTTGGACATGCATGCACGATTGGTACACAGTGATAGAACAAATCAGCACTGCAATAATACTTGCACACATGTTTCTTCAGCTGTATGAACTGTCAGCTACAACTTTGATCTTTCCAACCAGCCTTTTAATGGATGAGTCCAGTTGTTGTTGCAATCGTATGATGACAACACCGCTAGAATATCTAACACCCTTTCGTTCGTCCACTGCTATTTTTTGCTGGGTATAAAGGGCATTTGTCTAATCTTTTTACAGGATTGCCATTCAGGAGGCTGTGCCAGACTGCAGCCTTGCTCTAAAGTTTCAGACTGTGTTCATACGTCTTTTTATACTTGTTCAGTTTTATTTTGAGTCATGTTCTACTCTCTTGTCCTACGGGAGAATCTCATTATGCATTTTTTTGACATGCTGCAATAACTAAAATGACATTTTCGCTGTTCATATGATGGAGATGTCTTTGAGTGCTGAGAAAAGTGACATGGGCCTCACTTTGTATGGACAGCGCATAGAGATGACATTATGATGTCCATACGATGTACATGTCTCAGCATACTTGGGAATATGGCCTATGAATCTCACATCATATGGACAATATGGACAGTAAAATGTAATAAGATCTGGGCCTTGCAAAATAGAAATCTACCTACAATCAATCTTAAAAACCTTTTTTTAATCTCTAATCTTGCTACAATTCATGATATCTTACCTGGCAATGTATGTATCATGAGCATAAAAGTAATCTAAAGTTACTATTTAATGGTAAAGTTGATTGAAAGAGATACAATAAACTTTGGGGAGATGCAATTATCGTTTCATGTTGCAGGGCCCGATCGCTTAAAGGTGGTAGAGGCTGGTATCAAAGCAAATATAAACAGAGCCTCAGATGGTTTTCTGCCATATCTAGTAAAGATTATTAAGAGCATTAGCATATGCTTGGTAATCTTTATGTCCTTTGAGTGTAAGCAAGACTCTTTTCACATTGATATCCCACCGAAGGGCATTGCCCCACATAAATGCTAATGCTTCATGATTACAAAGAGCCTGTCAACATGATGGAAAATGTACATCAATGTTCATGCAATGATATGGGAGGAGTTTCATGGTGTGTGAAGGATAACCTGCCACTGGAGCATGTAAAACTGAATCTACAGTTGCATGAATTACGGTTAAAATGTATGAAAATTCACCTTACAAGAATGAAAGGCAGATAATAACTAGTTGTAATTGTGTTGCATTTCACGTTGATATAGGCCTATTGATTTAGCCATTAGATGAGCTAGATTTGAGGTTTTCAATCCATCAATGAATCAATCTGTCCTTTGTGCAACATTCATTCCTCCCTCAAAATCGTTTTCTCAGCTCTGGCTTCAGCGGTAATTAATGAATGACCAGACAATTCCACAAAAGAGCAATTGTAGAGACACTATGAGGTGGCATCATGCAACTAGTTGGATGTCTACATCTAAAATATTGTTGATCAACTAGATTGGAACAGTGTACACAAATCAGAGTTAACGACTGTCCATTATGTTTTAGTCAAGGATATATCAATTGTATATTAAGCAGTGGAACTTCTTTTACCCGTAGCTGATTATATGAACCCCACAAAAAGAATGTTTCTATACATAGTGAACCAAACATATTATGGTAGCATTATATTTTTGTGTATGTGCAATTCTACATCTACATCTTAGTATGATCATCGTATGGCATCTAGCTGCTTGCTAAAGAGAATTACAAACTTTTATTTAGCCATACTTATTCAATGATTGGGCCTATATGTTTGAGATATACTGAATAGTATCAGCTTCTGAACATTGATGCAATATTCATTGACATTTTCATAGTTATGTTGGACAATGTTGAGTTTTATGTACTCTAAAAGTCAGCCTTACTATGCAATGTGTACTTCTATACTTTTCTGAAAGCACGTATGCAACATGATGTTGACTCGAAGTAAATACAGAATTTGTTGGAATCGTAAGTACTGTAACGAATTCATCATATCATACATGCGTCATCATACGATATTCACCTGTACACAAATACGGTTTACCCTATAAAAATAGTTGCTTTGTCACGTGCAGTAAATTTACCTCCTCTTGCCATTGATGATACAGTTACTGAGGTAGAGTCTTTGTGAGTGCATCTACCCCTGGCGTATTATATGGTTTATATTGTATAGTCCTTCAGTAGGTGAAGGGCAATGCTCAAAGAAGGCAAAGAATGAGAGAACGATGACCCCAGGCTTAAATACCACCTCATAGACGAAAATCTTTATCATCAATATCATAATCGGAGGATGCTGGTTTTAATAGATATAAACAGTATCTCTTTGTACAAAATGCAATTCAGTCAAAACGATATATTGTACTTAGCAATGTGGGTCGGTTCCACCATTTATAGGCTCTTTTGCAATTATGAGAGAGTTGGAGTAGGGGAGTGTGTGTGTGCATTTCATAGCAATATATTTATCCATGTCTGTGTTATCAAATAGAAAGAAATGTATATGTTTGCCTACTCCTCTTTGCACCTTACGATAGCAAGAAACCGAGGGACAAAGCCAAAGTTGGCAAATATCGCCGCATAGAAATGCTAAGGGCCCCCTATTTCATGGCCGCTGGCTACAAATACGATTGAAATTCTTACAATTGTAGTAGGCATGCCTTGCTAGAAGTGGCAACTGTGAATGGGAAATATTGTGTTGACATAAGAGCAGGCTCAAAGAGAAGTTTACACCTCTGGAAAAGCAAATAAAATATGTTTTTGTCAGTTTCCACTTCTCTCCCCGTTTCACACCGTAAGTGCTCTTTGGGGAATGAAATATAGAGGTATTGGTGTCAGAAGTTAGAATGATAAGGTGCTGATTTGTCCAGTTTTCAAAAGGGGATAGGTTGGTGATAAAGTCTGGGTTAGATTGGGTGTGACTTTGATGGATTCCTCGCTCTCTCCTTCCATCTCAACCAAATACTGTCACCTTTTGCTACCAGACATACTCTGCATACAGAGTACCTATAACTAGGAAAGCAATGAGATTGTATCTTCTCCTGCCATAGGGCTCTGACGTGGTCACCCTTTCTCAGGAAACTGGAGCAGTATAATTACTCCAGAACACTGTAAATTTATGAGTAATAACAGGCTCACCCAAAGAGACATGTTAGATTTTGATCGAAGCCATGTATAAAGAATATGCCATATCAATCTTGTTGATTGCTATGTGGCATATCAGTTTGCGATTGTGACCTTTTATTTCTAATCACGCAACGTGCAAAGTGCTAGTTGTTAATATCATCATTTTATTTGAGTTGAACAAAAATAGGAAGGGGCTTTATTTGTAATCTAGCTGGTAAGCATTAAGCCCACCCATGTATCTATCAGTTTTGATGCAAGCGAGTAATTTGAAACGAAGTATGATTAACAGTCCACAGACAGCTTATTTCGCACTCTGATATTGGCTGTTTGGAGACAGAAGGCCATTAACTCAATACTCCAACACAGAGTTAACACCCTTTTAACTCTCAACAGATATATCATTTTACAAGAGCAGCATCAAGTTGAAGGGCATTGTCGTAATGCACTAGACATAATTCAAAACTAAAAGCTGGCTCGAAAGAACAAGCCGAGGCTCTGGGGCAGAAATTTTCTGCAGGAGTTTATATCAAACCGAGAGAAAATTATCTTGTTACAATATCTAGTTTAGTAGTTCATTGCAAGCCGTGGACAGAGGTTGTCTTGACGCAGGGAAGAGCTAAGTAAATCTTTGTGGAAATTAGATTTGTAGGTCAGGAGGGATCCGGGTGGGCTCGAAGAAAACTGAAACCATTCAGTAGAACTCCAAATTTTCATCTGTTTGGTGGACTGGATAGATCAAGTACCATGCTGCTACAGCGAAACCCGTCTCGTTATTTGTTTGATTCAATTTGATGTGAAATGGGTCAGGTTTCATAACAAATTAGACTAAATATTGATATTAATGTTTAAACTAATATTTGGTATCTTTAGGTCACATTGCGGTTTACTCAAAGAAAAGGAGCCGTTCTGTATTGTACTATTTGATGGAAACAATGGAATATTGATGGTGAATCTATAATATCTAAAGATAACATAGAACCAGAATTCTAGAGGATCCCTTAATGCTTTCAAGGCATAGACCATATTCGTTCAAGTAATCTCTGATCCTTGTTACTCAATTTGTCCCCGATTCTATTCCCAGGCCATCAGAGCAATGGCAGATGGGCCGAACACAGTAGCATAATTGTACAATTGCTGGAAATTTGTCTTGTGTACCGTTTGACGAGACTCTCGTTTTGCAATTCACCCTTTCCAAGCTGTCATCACTACTTTATATTCCCCTCACCCCCCCCCCCCCCCCCCAACAAGACCATCCATCTCTTCTCTGCCTCTGAGAACATCCCAAGTGGTAATAGGCTACTTTTGTCATTAGTTATTTTAGAGAGGACTGCCCTATTTTCACACCCTGGCACAACCATGGTAACTGTCTTTACACACGCAACTTGTAAATTCAACGAGTCAAGGGATCACACATGGGGACGTTTAAGTCATCGTCGATTTGGAGTGGGAACACTCTGGAATGCTCAAATGCGGTTGTAAATTACAACATGGCCAATGCCGATTTTTCTTCAAAACCTTGTCCTCTGCAGACTCCAAGGCCAGTCAACGATAACATTTTTGGTTCTCCCCTAAATAAGATGGATTGATGGGATTGTACCCCTGATTAATTTACCCTGTGGAACAATTGATGGTGGCTGTCTGTTTGGGCTTAATTGGGCTGAGAATGGCCTTCAATTGAACGTGATGATGACTTTATGAAAACAACATTTATTTTTTGAATTTGGGTTTTTGTTTTGCAATGGGTTGATCTTGATCTTGATCGTACCTCAATTTAATTTGGATAGGTGTCAGACAAAGTTGAGAGGATGAGCTGAAAGGATGAGTAGGTGGTAGGTGATGATCAGCTGCTTGTAGTTCAAATAGAGTTTGTTGAAAGTTGGAGAAGATATGTTTTTGCTGCTGCTGTACAGATGCTACATTTATGTTATTGGAATATTTTGAGCATTATTCTTGCTCATCCTTCCCAACATGTCATGTATTATAATAGTTGAATTATAGATTGAATAGTTTGTTTATTTCGATATGTAAACAACACTTTTCGAAGAAAAAAACATGTAGATTTTATCTGTAATATATATATGAATAGATTCACCTTTAACATTAATTCAAGTCTGATATGTTAAAAGTTCAGCCATCAGCAAATACTAACAGAGTTTATTTTACTATTGTCTGATCTCAAACCAGAAAAAAAGGGCATGAATGGAATGAAAAATCCCTTTTTTATTATGAATGTTATCCGTTACTGATGCAGAAAATGGGAATGTATCAAACGGTGCCATTTTGAATTGCAAAAGCTGAATATTTGATCATTCATCTGGGCATGCAGCACGAGTGCTTCAATGGCAGTGCCGCGGACAAAAAAAGGGCGGTTGACACGTCTATGCGTACTGAGTAAAGAAGCAGGAAGGATTCAATTGATATAGAATAACTGTGAATGTTTGCTTAGAGTTGGCCGGGCTATATCAAAAGATGGCTAACAGATGAGTAGTCATGTGAACTGCAGATGTAGCTGCCACCGTTTTGTTCATACTAGTCCTTTTTCCCCAGCATAAAGTTAAATGTAACTGTTGTGCATTGTTTATCGATTGCTTTGCAGATTTTGATGTAGTAGAATGCATTGTATAATGAACTTTTTTTTAAAGTCCTTTTTGTGAGCTATTTTTTTTTATTATTATAAGTTGCATTTGAAAACTTTTTGGTGTACCGGTAAATGGAAAGTATTGTGTCTAATTCTTTAAGGAATGTGTATGGACCGTCGACTTGTGACAGCAGTATGTAAATGTTGTTATGTATGAGACAAACGTGTAGACCTAATGCCTATACACAATTCAGGGAAGAGAAGTAGAACAATATTCATAATTGGGCTGTTTAAACTCATGGAATCCCCTGAAATTGTGGATCATTTGTCAGTTGTGAACATAACCTCAATATTGGTTCCGCCGATCTGCTCTCAGGGTTCATTCGTGAGAACATGTTCCCATGATGGGATCCCTGCATTACCCCGCTGATGTGGCCCACGCAGGCTCCCTGCCCACCCACACCATCCCGCTACACGGCCTGCTTCACATGACAAAAAGCCCTCAACAGGATACACAGCCCAAGCAGTCATGGTTGAGTGTGGTTCTAACCTTGGGTATTTGACTTTCACACCATGAATACAATGAACATACTTCGCTATGGTTACATATCACCAAAACATTACATTGTCGAAGGGAAATCGTTAAAATGTCTGTTGAATAGATTAATGTGCTTTTCTGAAATATTCAGATATCAGTTAAATAGTGAGTGGATAGATGTTATTGTCCACTTAGCAGAAAATATTGTGCTTGGATATATCAAGATAATTTTATTAAATTTGATGAGTTTGTTTTTATGAAGTGTCCTAACATGACCAGCTAAAGAAAAAAGTAACTCAGATATATACCTGTCGGCTTGCTATTTTTCTCTTCTTCTTTTGAACAGTCACTCAGTCTGACATGACCATGTTTTGAATCAATAAAGTTGTACAAAAATACCTTCTTAAAACCTATCAAGTTCCAGACGAAGAAATCAAAAGTGAAATCAACAAGGGGAGGAAGTAATGCGATGAGGTTGTCTGTCCTCGAAGGGAAACGCTCTTTCCCTGCATATAATTCGTTCGGGCAGAAAGTGTACTTTCATAAACGGGATGATATTGAATCACTCAAATCATCTACATCTCAAGAGGGGCAAGTGTCACATTTTCCAGAGCCGGAAAAACATGCAGACATTGGAAAAAAAGATTGTTTTCCACCATCTTTCCCAACTTGCAGACAAGAAGAGATAGGGAGATAACAAATAATGTTGGCTGCCCGCAAGAAGGGCTAAACAGTTGTGTATTGCAAATGGTAGTAACGACCTTCTGGCAAGTAGCAGGCGATAATTTGTTCAGGTGATGTTTGCAGGTTCTACAAGCATGACGAGATATAATGTCCCTGTTGTTAGGTATGCCATGTCCAAGGTTACTGGTAATCTGCTGAAATTGGGCTTTTTGTGATGGAATTCCACCCTGTTCCTGTTCTGTTTTCTGTGCATCATTGCATGAATTGTGGGATGATGATAATATTGTCTCCAGTCTTCCCCCCCCCCCCCCCAAGATCGAGTCTTTCTAATTTCTATAGATTCGCATCATCACCAGCCTCAAACAGGTTGTACACATACCACAGATAGACCTCACCTTCAGGGTCCCTATCTGAATCAACAACCGCAAGTTTGTTTTTGATATCGATATTCTGTTCTATACAAACATCACAGAAACTTGTTGATCTTGTATTGGCTATTGAAAGTATATCGTGCTGTTTGCTTGGTAACTAGCTTGTTCTCAGGTGAAAATGAATCTATTAAAATGATATAAGGAAGTTTGACTTACTGCTGCTTCGGAAATGGTTGAAAGATCGAGTGGAGTTTTTAAGGGGGTATTAGGCAGGCTGGTTCTAGTATATTCACTTCACTGCCTCTAATGGAATTAGATGTGGTGCTTGCAGTCCTTCAGGACTTATTTCTACACATCCTTGCATGATAAAGACATTCATGTTGGTGTGAGATCTAATCCTAAGTTTCAGATTTGTGATCTCCTTCTTACATAACATCTTACACCCTTTCCTGAATGTGACTGAGCTAGCATGAAGGACATAGCAATTATGTGGTAGAGTGCAGGGTGTGAAGATAAGAGTATTCTCTATCCTCACATGGGGGTCATGAAAACAATGTTCTGTCAGACATGGTCTAAATATGTTGTTGATGATGATGCACGAGTTAGAGCTACGGATAAACCTACAGCCTTTTCACACACAGCTAAAATTCTATAAACATGACTAGTATAAACGTGTTTCGAACGTGTTTAAACTAATCACGAGCCTTTCACACACAGAACTTTCGGTGCGATCGTTAATCGTTTCGTGATTAACTACTGCTCGTAAAATGCGCAGTAGTGCCATTGCGCATTGAAGGTCATGTCATATCAATCAAAGCGCACGCTCCATCCAGTTTAAACACGTTTAAACACGAATAACCTTTCACACACAAAATGTCAAGCCCACTAGATACGAACTTCGTATCTGCAGCCTGCTTTTAGGGGCGTATGGATCGCGACTTCGTATCTATCCCAACATCGTATAAACGATGTTCACTCTGGGAAATTTTGTCTATAAACATGTTTAAAACTTTACGATGATTCTAATCATTTCTAGATACGATGAATTTTAGCTGTGTGTGAAAAGGCTGCTAGTAGGATGCAGCCATGTCTTGTATCAGGATCATTGCTTTTCATTCAAACTATCAACACGAAGGGGTAAAATGGGGTGGCATATTGCAAACGGGGCTCCAACGCAATTACGAAGAGATTACAGTCATTTGGAATTAAGTGCTATCTACTATCAGCCACTTTAAATGATTGCCTGTTTATATCGTCCAATTGTACAATCCTTTCAACATTTTGAAGATGGAGATGGTTATTTAGTTACAATTTTAAATACAAACCATTTAAAGGGAATGCTTGTGGTATTCTCTTTTCTAGTTTCATGATTAAGTCATTAGGCATGAAAAGGTGCATTGAAAGAAATGTTTATGCTTTGATAATGTGTTTTACGCTATTCATAGGCATACAGATGGCAGAGTCATGGAGGGGTGACTGAAGCCAGGAGGATTATATTTTTGGTAGATCGCAGAATTCTCAGCCACGCAAGCGGGACAATAAGAGCTCATATTTTGAGCTCGATCCCACCTGCATATTATTTCTTGTTGAGTTAATCCTCTAAGAATCCATTGGTTGCAGGGTGGCATAATAAGAACCATGGTGGGCATTTTAAAAGAACCAGCTCACCAAGCGGCTGCACGGACCTTAAAAATTAGCTAATGACATGTCTTCAAAAGGACCAAATTTGCCACCGGGGCATTATGAGCTCTAAGTACCTTCTGTCGGGTCCCTGTCGAATCTGGTTTTCTAGCTGCACTTATTTGCACTGTGAACTGAAGAAAATAAAAGAGTTTAGAATTTAGTGAGCGTTGCTGAGACTTAATAATAGGTCTCCCCTATTTTGTCTGGTCAATACTAAACTGATCATTCATGGAGTGGAATGTCCCTTTCTACCACTTGAATCGCTTGTTGTCTGTCCATTTTAGACTGGTTGTCTTATTCATGTGCTTACTTTGCAGACTGTCGTAATAAGGTCCTTTTGAGACCTTTGTCACCGTGCCCACTATCGGTGTGTCTCTATTTGTTGTGACCTCTCTGCGCACATTTTCGAAAATGATTATGTTGTGCTCGAGAATAAGTTTATTGAGCATTGAAGATATGAGCTCAAGTCTCGGACAATGGAAACTAAATGAGGCAAAGAAAATTGTTGTTATGTAGGAAATATCATGGAGTAAATTGTATCATCATTAAATAAATATAATACATAGAGTTGTCATACTTTGAATTCCTTTGGATAGTTATATGTATGTAAGACCTTGCCCCGTCACATTAATCACATAAGAGATCACGTCTTTTCTTAACTCAAAAAAGTAAATGTTTTTCGCAATATATTTTCCTTGATGTAGTTTTCTGTCTTCATAAGATGGATGATCATCCGACACAAAAATTCTCTAAATTTTGTTTATAACAGAATTATTACATGGCACATTGAATACCTAAAAGCCATACATTCAAGCCATTCCAAAGTATTGTGAAGCATTATTCATCTTGAAGCACATATATTCCTTCACTTTACAATGAAACTGTCAATATATATATTCATCAAGAGTATTCTAATGTGAAAAAAATATTTATGCTGATATTTTATCTTCAGATTGTTGAAGTACAGAGACATGTGTTGTACACAAACAGATTTGTTACTATAATAAATTTTTGATTGTTATGAATGAGAAAATTATTATTGTTGCTGTTGTTATTGTTATCATGATTTCTTATCTAATAATTTTTCTTTCTTCTTTTCTTTTGCACGCTTATCCTCGATGTCATCATCATTAACAGGTAAGTGACTTTCAAATTCAGAGAGAGAGAGAGAGAGGTGAATGAGAGATATAGAGAAAAGAGAAGAAAAAGAAAGGAGAGATAAAGACAAGAAAAAAGAAAGAAAGAAAAAAGAAAGAATAGAGAAAGAGAAAGAAAGAAAAAAGGAAGAGAAAGGGACAGAAAGAGCAAGCCAGAGAGAGAGATAAAAATAGAGAGGATGTTAACAAAACTGAAGGTGAAATGAAATACATGTAAATAGCAAGAGATTGTAAAAGGGCAATTCAAACTAGAAGAGATGGTAAAGCAATATAAAGTTGAAAGGCCATCCTTCAAACAAAAAGGGAGGGAAACACCAAAGGAGAAAGAGACTGTATTTGTCCTCAGATTAAGGTCAAGTAGTGTCTGATAATGGTGTTAATAAATTATATCCTCTTTTTGCCCCCACTTTTTGCCACCCTTCCTGATGGAGAGAGAGAGATAATACATCATACTGCTTGCACACACTTCTAGTGTACACACTCATGTAATTCATCAACCTGCCAAACCATTACCTTATTCTCATTACAGACAGAAATATGTAACGATGAGTATACTCTTATTGTCAGCTCAGTATGTTTTTTTGATTTGGTTATTCTTATATAGAGATATGGAACAGTTGTCATAAACTCTTTTCTGTTGCTCTTCAACACATGTTGTTTTTAGAAGATTGCTTATAGAGTAAGAAGACATAGTGAAAACATGTCTGATTTGCAAGACTAGGAATAGCCCATTGCCATAGACAAAATGCAATTAATAAACCAGCTGTATAGCCAAGGGGTAAATGAAAGTTTGGTATATCCAGTTGCCTGTTTGTACGCCTAATTTGATCAGAACTTATTTTGTCTTCTACCCATCTCCTATCATCCACTCTCCCTCCCATCATCTCTCCCTCCCATCATCTTCCCTTGCGTCATGTCTCACTAGAAAACAAATAGATACTATGAAAGAGGAGAGTTTAAATACCAAACCCCCCAAGTAACCTGTAATTGTGGTGCCATTATCTCTTCCACTACTTACACTTGACCAGAAATTGTTTACTTCCTCTCCCGACAGTTGCCATAGTGACTGCTATGTTCCAATGTCCTGGAGTGTTGGTTTCTGTGGGTTTCACGCATGTTTGACTTCACTGGTGGGAATAATTGCTTAGCGCTCCACGATTCACACGTACAGGGGCAGTCTGTAAATAGTAATTAAACAATTTGATATTAAGAATATTACTACAGGGAAGATGGTCCGTGCTTCATCAATTGGTAGTCTCTAATTGAAACTAATTGTTAAAACATTAAATGAAAAAGAAAATGTAGCTGATATCAACATACAAGTAAGTGCACAGTTTTGCAAACTGGATGATTGAGAGTTGTTACTAACTAAAATAGGAAGTTGTTTGTAATTACAAACTAGATGACATGGAATGACTAATGTTAAAATGAAGTTTTATTTCGTGCTCGCTGCCCAGGTTGGCTATTTCAGATGCTCTGTATGTGATACTTGATGAGTGGGAATGATTAGTCGAACCATTTTTGGAGACACGTCTAATGCCAGCAGACAGGCAATTGGATAATTACCCACATAATGATTTATTGATTGATCAATAACCCTGACTAATTGCTCTCTTTTAATGACAATTAATTGATTCTCCATTGCTGCCGGGACATGGCTGCACTGAAGTCCAGCCAGGCATGTCAAGGTAGATAGTTTAGATGATATTTCCAAGGCTGCTTGAAGGTCATAGTGCAGGTTGATTGGCTATTCCTCTGGTCAAGTTTGACCCCATATATCCATACTGTCTATGATGAAGGATGTGGCCTTATACATTTTCCTTTTTTGTGTTGAAGAAGTAATGGGAGGTTAACTTAAAGTGGATACTTCGAGGATACCCAAGAGTTTGAAATTGAATGTGAATTTAAAAAGAAAGGGGGAAGGGGTAGACGGTACAGTCTCCAATGAGAGCTGAGCATTTAGAGGAAAATATAAATTCACTAACTGAAAAGTTGTACAGGAAACAGCGTTGTCCAATAAGAAACAACTCAGGAATTTCATCTAAATTTCTCATGTTATGTGAGGAAAGAAGAATTGGAGATTGAAACAAACAATTTATTTTTGTGAAGCTCCTTTAAAAGGTAACACATTTGTGGAATAGAAAGAAAACAGAAAAACTGAGCTATTGGAAAAATAGGAAATAGCCAGAGACAGGAGTATAAGTCATAACTTTGATGGCTCGTTACAGTCTTCGATGGGGTCAGAAGGAAATTGACCACTTATTCTTTCAAATTAACTGTTTCTTTCAAATGACATTGGAACAGAACTTCAGGGGAGCCACATGTCCGGTGATATATTAGGGAGATTTTGATGGTAATATTCTTTTGTCTTTTTTGTTTGCCTCCCCAAGGTATTATATGGTGCTGATACCTTTAAAGGCTAGTCTGTAGATTCTTTTAAAGGTAATACAAAGTTTTGGGAAATTTTGAAAATTGGGTGGATAGTGAATTTTTACAATTTTTATATATTTGGATGCCCCTGTGGATGTATTATAAGCACTACAAAAATTAGCTCCTAAAACACTTCTGTTTTCGAGAAAAATTGAATATAAAAATTTACCGGTGCTCCCGGTAAATTTTGATAAATTTCAAATAGCGCCTATGGCCGTGCAATGGTAGCTGCGACCATGAAAATCTCAGAATATGTAGTTGTGATATATAATTTCCAAACGGGAATAGCTAATTGGTCAATTTTAGTCAAGAAACATAGTTTCATATCTAAATTAATATCTTGACCTTGAGAGGGAGCTATACAACACAAAGAGTTTATTATTTATAATTTTATAACTTTAGACTCGATTTCAACCGCGACAACGATCAATGAATATTGTAGGAAGGCATAATGATTCAAATATGTTAATTTGAACCAAATTCATGACCCCATACCAAAACTTTGTAATACCTTTAACTTTACTCTGATGAAAGTCTATCAAAGGCTTTTACAATAGAGGGAAAGAATGATGTAATTTGTCCTATACGCGCACACTGTGAGGTTCTTGAAAATCAAAATGTAATGAAGTTGACTCGGATTTGCTGAAAATCATGTGCACTGCACACATAATTGGGTATATGGGACAATACACTCATGTTGCATGATAGTTTGGCCTAATTAAAAAAAATGTTTCTCATGTTTTGAAATATGAGGGCATTTGAAAAGCAATCCTTTTCAGGAGGCATTTGTACCATGCTATTCTTCCAAACTGATGAGCAAAATAAGAGAAAGCACACAAATTAATCTTCATCTCTTCAACAGAACTGAACCTTCTCTTTAAAAGTTATTACAGCGGTAGATTGTGATCATAAAATATACACGAAGGACCGCGTGGACCGTAATTCTCGGGAGGGAGCAGGGGGTTAGGGGAGGATGGGGAAACGATGGATTACGGTCAGGAGTGGGACTCTAAGAGATGTGTAGATTAAAAAAGGAAGAGGTGTGACAAAAGTGTATGAGTGGACGGGGCAGAGGACGGCCGAGGCGTCATCACCAAATTGGTTACTCAGGTCTCTTACACCCATCCTGCTCTCTCTGTCCTATATTCCTCTTTTTTTATTTTCTTGTCTATCGGTTCAATTCAGTTCATCACATCATTCTCTTGCGCTATTGCTCAAGTCATCCTTCTCACTACTGGTATATACATGATATTGTATCATTGTTTTCAACATCATCATATACTGTATTGTGTGTCTCTTCCTTCTTCTGTTCCCCTCCCAATTTTCATACTTTTCTGATCGATTCCCTTCTCTTTCCATCCCTCCGTCGGACCTTCACCTTGTACCGGGCTCCTGTTAGCTCTTGCCATAGTCACCAATATCATTACATTGACCCAGGGACAGGTGCTATGTATCATACGCGTATGTTTATTATGTTCGTTATGATCTAATCTTAGTCAAGTTACTGCTTTTTGGGGATGGGCGCGTATTAACTAATTTGTGAGGGGTGTACACCTCTTCTAATTTTACACCAGGTGATGCTAAAAATTTAAATTGAATTTGAACTCCTGTTTAGACCGGTCATGAAATTTTTGTATGATCCTATGTAATTGAACCTAAATTTCACTTTTCAGTCTCTTTGGTCTTTCCATATCAGAATAATCCTTTTGTAATCTGTTTCGTTATAATCTGTACTTTTGTGTGCGTGTCTGTCATATCCTCACAAAGCCTCTCTTTATTTCTTCTCAAAGCATGTAGTATATCCTTTCTTCATACATATATTCCTCTTTACCTCCTTATTCCTTTGTACAAAGTTACCATAAAGTTCACCAACTTTCAGATTCTGTTCTTGACTATAGTCATCCCTTTTAACCAATCAGGAAAACCAGATCAATTGATTAAAATCAGTGCAAATGTTAGCTGACAATGATAGCACATTCCCAATGGTTGTGAAAACAATCTAATCAAATGAGAGAATACACCCTACATCTGACCTTTACGAGTGCTGTCACAGAGCCAAGTGCAATAAATTTCGCATTCATCTCGAGCGCTTCGAGGAAGACAACGGGAAGAAAAATATGATGAAATCTTCCTCTTCTTCTGAAAGTACAAACGAACTTGCGAGGTAGTGTTCATAACTGTCACAGTCAATGAGATTGATTCTGTCTATATTTTCTTTGAAAATGAAACCTTATTGATTTCTTTTAGCGCCAGTAGTCATTTAAAGATCATGCCACCCCTTCCAGCTTCTCTAACCTAGATAATATATGAGCTAGCTGTCAACATTCTGATAGCATTAACCATTTCAGTGGCAGGAGTGGGATGCAGCCCACTGTGTCTTCAGTAGGCCTATTTTCATCAGCTTGCCAGATTGCCAAATAACCCACTATTTTAACTATCCTGATCGCAAATTATCTAGCTAATTTGCGTCTTCATTAGCCCGCAGTTGCAATTAGCGAAATATTTTGTCTAGATAATCATCACAAGATATCTTGGGCTTGTTTGCAAAATATCCCGCTATTTATCCGGTGCGTCGTCACCAGCCCGAGGACTCGCACTCTGCCCGAACGCTGAGCAAAATATCTAGAGCTAATTTCTCAAGCTCGAGTTTTGAGCTGATGACTGAAAACGCGGTTTGTAACTTCTGGCTTATTTCCAAAATCAGAAATAGCGGGCTATTTGGCAATCTCGAGCTGATGAAAACATACCTACTGTCTTCAGTCACTCATATGAATAGGTTGGCAGTTGCAAAGAAGAGCTCTGTCCCCTTGAAGTCCAGCTGACCACCCTTCTCATATTAGTCACAGCTAGAATCTATTGTCTCCATGCATATATGCTTATACTTCTGGACAAACAGGATTGGGGATTCAATTACTGAGAAGTTTTCTTAAATGGTTGGAACAGTTACAGTTGTCCTAATCCTGTTATTTGGAACCTACACCACCACATAATTTTAATTATGGTCTTTAGAGAGATTTAGCATCTCTTTGTTCATCGTATGGTTAAAGCTGGACAGTGACCTACCTTTACATCTCAATCATCCACTTTTCACACTTGGCCTCTGATGGGGATTTTCCAGCACTAAATACCTGGTTAAGGCTGCTACTATACAAGGGTAATAATCATGTTTAGGGTGCTTTTAATTACCCCTTTGTCCTTCTCATTGCTTGCTTAACTTTGAACCTGCTGCCATCTTTGTGATCCCTATTCCCCAGCAGTGCCCTTTCATGTAGAGGCTTTTACATGGAGACATCTCACTTGAGTTTGGGTCATTGACATACAAGGATGCATTTTCTAAAAGGAAACAACAATCAGGTCCACGCTCTTATTGAATGCACGTCTTGGTGGATCTTTGCTTGATTTTTATTCTGCTCTGCTCTGCCCTGTGAGTAATAGTCTAGTCATATGTCTCCCTAGTGTCCACACATCTTTCTGTGTGAGGACAAAAGCAGCTTTTCGTGCCCTTGTCTCTGAATCCTCAAGAATTTCTCAAGTTCTTAGAATGGTGAATTTGATATTCATTGGTTTGTCTGATGCATTTCGGCCTTGGCCAAATGAAGGTGATGATCACTTCTATTTAAAGCAAAATGAATTCTTCCTTTCCTTCTAGACTTTGATGTCAACAAGGGGGAATTATCTTCATCTATCCTGGTATCACCTATTGTAGTTTGAAATCACAATCTTACCTAAAGAAAACCACAATTACCACCAAAATAAACTTTTGTGATTGTGTAATGAGCTTAACAACAACAGAGTTTCTGTGCAGATACAAGTCAATACGGTTGTGTAATAAATCTCTTTCTTGCCGTTTCCCTTTCTTTGTAGCTTTCTTTCCCTCCCATTTTCTGCAAAGCTTGGAACATAGCACTTAAGAAAGTTGAAATCGATGGCTGTCGAAAGAGGAATAGGAATAAAGGAAGGCTTTGTTAATTCATGCAATCAGATTCATTGAAAGTAAAACAAAATTAATAACATAATCAGAGAGGAAGGGGCAGTTTTTAAGAGAAAGAAAACGGGATAGATTGAGAGAAACAGGGAGAGAGAGAGAGAGATGATAGAAGAAAGAAAAAGAAAAAGAGGAGGGGATCAAAGGGAGGGGATTCCAGGGGGAGGGCATCGTGAGTCAAGCAGAATTGCTTTCATCACTGTGTTTTAACATTGCCATGTCTTCTTTTTAATCAATTTCCTCCCGCTTTTCACCCATTTCGCACCTATTTCTTCTAGCATAAATCTGACATTGTGACATCCGGCTCGACGCGAGACTGTCGTAGCCTCTTCCCATCATCACCAATTATGAATGCTATCTCCCACTTCCTAGCCATGCTAAATAGAATTCTCTTGAATTATACCATGTTTGGAAGTGAAACTGATGGAGGGATGAACTGATTGTACTTTAAAAAACTCTCTCTGATATAGGAGAGTAGACTTTGAAAGGCAAATATATTTTACCCCTCAGTCGTGATGATCACTTTTCGGAAGTAAATGTCATGATCGCTAGAGGTGAAAGCATTATTAACTCAAACCAAGTGAACTTTTGTTGACAAAAAGATGGCTACATAGATAGACAGATTCAAGATTAAGAGATAAGGAAAGATTGGGTTGATTCCTAGAAGAATAGAAGAATAGTAGAAAAGAGAACTTCATCCTTTTCTGCTCAGTTGATAGAGGGTATGAATTCAGGATGACGGAATGCAACAAGCGAATCAGTTTCATACGTGAGTACCTCGGTTCCAACCGTCTATTGAAGTGAAACATTATTCCTTGGGACTGAAAAATGTGCAAGCCAGCTAAATTTGTATTCCTCATTCGTAACAGGAGGGGGGCGTAGAAGCTCCTCCATATATATAGATTGTATACGTTGAACAGGTCTCTACTCTATTACCCACCTACACACATTGTATGCACGTGGGACCGTGAGTGGGACCGCGATGTCTCTTAGTCCTCAATCTGTGTCACAGCGAATGTATGCTCTCACTAATTCTCCCCTTTTCTCGCCAGTCGGCTCTCGAGATGAAGTGGATCCAGCCATGCGACGACGAGGCTGCTGCCATCGCGCTTCCTTCGCTCCATGCTCGTTGATTTGTAGGATTCCTGATGCCGATCAACTAACCGGCTGAAAAACAAATGTTTTCTGGATGTTGATGTTTTGTTTCCGGCCATGCAGGCTGGGGGGATTTGGGAGGTATTGCATGAACAAATTAGCTGCCATCTCCAATGAACATTACACATTTCACTTCAGTGAATCAAAAGAAAGCTAGACTTGTAGCTAATGTTACCTTTGAAACTTGAGAGAAGAATAGAAGGAGACATCGTGCAGTAGTGCAGTATGTGATCAGGTTTTGAGACTCTAACTGAATTTTAAATGTTCATAGAGCCCACTGCTAAATAAATGGTCTGACTAATACCAAATTAGGATAAAGGAAATTTCAAATATTCACTAGGGATAAAATCTTAGAAAAAGGTAAAATCTCTTGAATTTCAGAATAGGCTTAAAACTAAAGCAGCACTTTTTTTATCAGCATACAATTGAGTTATTTCAATACATCTCATTATCATTTTTTTTTTTTTTCAACTCATGAGATATTCTAGTTGAAAAACAACAACAAATGTAACGCTTGGGAGAATTTTGTTTTAATGTTCATATTTTTCATTCTCTATGTACTGATGTTTAAAGATTGAATAGAATTTGGGGATGTGACAGAAGAATATTCTTAAAGTTGTAACTGTTCCTTTAATTGATCTTAAACTTGAGCAGCTGTGGAACATCATTCAATGTCTTCCCCCCCTGAAGCCGTGTTCACGCGAGCACCACATTTCAGACCACGCACCGTGCTTTTGTTTCGGTGCTACGCCTCACCTGCCCTTCTTGCGCAAATAGCGTGAGGTTGCGCAGGCATATACCACAAATGGGGTCTATGGCTGCAGGGATTTTGCCGCACAAAGGCATGGCCGGATTGCGTGTTTATTCAGGAACATGAACCCAGTGGTTGCTGAATGAATATAGCTTATACAAATAATTGCTCGGGCAGGTGAAACGGTTCTTCAGCGAGCAAAAGAAATAAAACATTGAAATGGGCACAATGGATATGTTGAAAAAGAGAGTGTGCAATTGCTTACCGTAAAGTGTTTAATTCATTGTACAGTAACCACAGGTCCTAAGGCTACTCCAATACTATACATTTATTGGATTCTTGACCTACATATCAAATAAATATAACGCAAATACAGTTTAAAGACAGTATCTGTGTCGATGAACTGAATAACGGTAATGCAAATTTCTACGAATCCTGTGGAGGGAGGATACAACCCAGTCATCTATTCTTTGAGCTACTTTGAAGTGTATGAAAACACCTTGAGAAGGCAGTGATACTTTACAAAGTATCAGAATACATGTATGAACATGGTCGGGTGAGATGCTGGCTGGAAGAATGTTTCCACAGGATTTATATTACCATTTAACAGTCATGCTCCGCAGGCAATGTTGCTTTGGTTTGGTCGATCCCACTGTCAGTAGGAGATGGGCAAAGCTTGAGAGGAGGTGTCGGGTGCAGGAGCACGCAGGCAAAGCGAAGAGAGAGGGAAAACTGTTGTAAAAGTAAACACCAAAATGGGAAGAAAAACATCCAAATGGTTAGAAAAACATATGAATTGAGAGACATATACTGCAAGATGGAGAGGAGAGAGAGAGGGGAGGGAGAGATGGGGAGGTGACAGAGAGAATAGAAGAGAGCCAGAAACTAAAGAGACGAGAGAAAAAAAATCAAATGCACATATTGAGGTTGAAGATCACATTTCTCGATTTGTTCCCATTCTCGACTGTGAGGTAACTTGGGATAGGGGCTTTCAAATGTAAATAGTTTGGAGGGACGGTAAACACACTGTCAACACATGTTGTGTTGATTCAGGAATTGCAGAAGTTTTGTCGGCTCTCGGCAGCTTTTTTCCTCGTTACATGATGATTTTTTATATTGGGCTAGAAATAATAAAGGACGGCAAACGTTGAAATGTACAAAGGAGGCTTTACAATCATGTTTTACTTCATCATGAACATTTAGGGGAGTGGCGAAAAGCAGATATTCGTGGTAGGAATACTTTCTGTCAAAACCTTCTGCTTTTTCTGTTCTTTTCTGTCTCATTTGTAAAAACACATTTTTAATGGCCACAATGGCATTCAGCATTCATCTCGATAGGATTGCCAGACTGTACGTAAACATTTCCGCTGGATTAATCTGCCATGTAATTAATTGTTTCCTGTCATTAGTTTGTCTTTTGATGAAAAGAAAAATGTTATTCCTATCCTGCAGAGAAGGAAGGCTTGAGCCATTTGTTTTCATTCTCACCGTCATTCCACTTAACAAGGTATATGAAAGTTTTGGCAGCCGATATAAAGTGGTTTTGAAACTTTTCATTATTTTATTGATTGGATATAACCATGAGAGGCATGTGTTGATAACAAAAATATGGTCTGGCATGTGTGCTGTATGTGGGACATTTGATTGAAAAGATCTACCAAAGGTGCTAAATTCCATTGTTTTATTGAACCATTTTGAAGGACCAAAGTGTCATTATTTAGGCTTAAGGATGTAGGCATGACTCAATATTAATGAAATGAAAAGAGGAAGGCAGAGAGAGAGAGAGAGAGAGAGAGAGAGAGGAAGGAAGGGGGAGAGAGAAAGGATGGCATATACAAATTAATAAAGAAGCAGGAGTGAGTTTAACCTCTGTAAAAAGTGACATACATACATGTATCTTAAGAAGTAGAAGTTTCGGCACCAGCATTCTCCTCCACTATTTCTCCTACCATATTGATGACTATTGATTGATTATTGATCTAGGTGCGGGATAGAAAATAACTCAAACCACTCAGTCGCTCTCTAGCCCATCCAGGCATGGTATCGGCATCAATTTTAATTAATGAAAGGTTATGGAAATTGATCAATTATAGAGATTGAGAACTACTTTTTGTCATGCTCCAAGGCAATTAAGAGAAACTAACAATGAGGAAGGGGATGTTTCATGGATAAAGATTCTTAATAGTAGGCCTACTTTCATTCTTCTTCAAACGATGAACCCCCTTACCTGGCACATATTCAATAATTAGAAGAGAGATGGAATGTCTTCTGACTTAGCCCTGGTAAAGAGAATCACCTAATGAAGTGTATTTGGACGATTTATGAGAATGCAATGGTACGAAATAATAGAACAGGAAATAGAATTGTGAATGTAGTAACCGTAAGTGCCTCTTAAGTACAGATCATTTCACAGCGTCAATTAATCAATACCACCTAGCTTGTAAATATTGTATTAAAGACGGCTTATTGCCTGAGCTGACATGTGTAATTGAATTACCAGTAGGCAAAGTCAACCACTCATTTCACTCAGGGTCCATCAAGTTTTGTAATACTCCGCACAATGCTTTTATGATTCCCAAAATATGCCCATGTCCTGCAGGTTTTGTTATATGGAGATTCGATGATAGCCTTGCATTAACAATGAAATGCTATTGCATTTATAAGCTTGTGCTTGAAAATAATTTTAATGATAGTTGTAACAAAAGGATATATACTAGTAGTCCATTTTTTTCAAAATAGATCAGACATATATTTTACCATCCTATCTTTGTATTCTTCTTTTCCTTCTGTCCTCAAAATTGTATTCTCTTACTGCACTTATATATATTCAAAATTTGCTTCCCAAATTTTGTTCCATCATTGGCTGACAAAAGTTATTTGCTTTTTATTCATGACCAAGCAGAAATGGGTAATTACATCAGTTGATACTCATTTATTTTGTGCAGGATTAATCTCCTCTTTATTTGTATTATATTTGGTACCAAGAATGGCAACTTTTGTCAATATCATGTGTAAGGGAGCACACAGCACATAGCATGCATCGATCTTTCACATATATATATAGTTCTCTATGTTTTCTGATGCCTTGCCTGAAATGTCAATATTTTTACCCGCTCGCATTTGCTTATTCTCCATTGATTTTCACAGTAGATACGGGTATGATACTCACCATGAATGGAAATGCAGGATGAGAGAAGTAGAAAAGAAGAATTGCTGTCTTTAAAAAGAAAAATTCCTTCTATAAAGTTTGTGAACTTGATGTGTGTCTGCTTGATACTTGTCATTAAATTTCCTTTCCATCATTTTAGCTTGTGGATTTTGAGTAAGTAGAAGGTGGAAAAGGGGGACAAATTCACATGTGTATTCTTGCTGTAGTATATTGATAAAAGATTAACAAAGTTGTAAGTAAGTATAGAGGTTTTTACTGGAATACTTGAAACTTTTCCTTAATGACTTCTTAGTAAATAACTCTGCTCTGTGGCTTGTCCATTTACACTGGGGTATCATCATTGTGCATTGTCCTAATACTCCCTGAATCCTTTATAAGGGGATGATCCCCAAATGGATACCCCTGGACCCCTCCTAATCTGCAATGACCTAATCATTCTAATTAGGTCTAGTGATACTGTTATTCTAGGATTATTTAAAAGGTTTCAACGAGTGAGTGTGTTTGTTGTGGTGATGGAGAGGGGGGGGGGGGGGGGGGTCGGGATGACCAAGGGTAATTCATAATGAAAGAATATATTTCAAAAATAACTTTAGAATAATACTGTAGTCATGCAAATTATTTTACTTTTGCATATTAAAGTGTAATTTCTATGATGCGTGTAAAGCTTCTCCATCAGTAACCAGAAATTGTCTTTTTTCAACCAATTTGTTTAAAGAGAATCAATCATGCATAAAATGAGATCCATAATATCATGTGAAAATTAAGCCTTTGGAAACTAGATACTTCATTATTGGCACAATATAAACATTTTTCAAAGAATTATACAAAACAACATTCTGCTTCATGTAATAGTGCAAAAGCAAATGTATTAAATTATTTGCCTGAAACCTTGATCTCGGGTTGACATTTAGAGGCTGTTAAAGCATTCACCAGCTGCAAGGCCATTGCCAAATAAAAATCCTCTTCTATTTCTCTAAACAATTACAATGTTTACAAACTTATACTGATTATTAGAACACTTAGGAGGGATGTGCATCGGAATTAAAGATAATCCCTTAACAAATGTGGTGCCAATTTGCAGCTTTGTTATCAAGTGTTATGTGGTTAAATGACAATAAAACAGGAAAGGGGGACTTTCACAGTTGAATGTCTCTCATTGTCAAGTTTGAAAGAGATAGCTGGTGAGGGACTTCTACAATGAAATATAGAGACTATATGTCTGGTCCTGGGATTAAACTGATCATGACATGAATAGGATGATTTGGAAAAGAGGATCATCTAACCAATTGAAACCCAAGATCAAGTTCATTAGTGAATTGTTTGAATCGAGATCAGACAAGCTGAACAAACGTACCAAAGGGAATCAGAGATGATGATGGAAGGGTTGCCAAAGTGAAGACAAGAAAGTAAATTGAGGATTAATTGGGGGTTATGTGAGATTCAAGTACTTTATTTGAATCCTAAGGCCTGCTGTGAGAATCCTCGCTATATTGGTTAATTCACTGATCATAAGTCTGTTCATGTGAAACAAGTACTCCTACCACAGAAGGGATGATTTATTCTTACTTTGAAAGAAAACGTTTTTAAAAATTCATTGTGGAATAGTTATATAATCAGGAATGATTGTCTCTTTGAACTTAGATGGCAAAAGGCAACGTAATAGTCAGCCTTTTAAGAATCCGAAGGCTCAAAATTTAGTGCATTGACAAAGCCACTAGATCATAAACTTGGTAATTTACATATATATTACAATTAAGATAAATGAAGTATTACACTTGTGCAAACGTTGTACAGTTTTTCTCTCAATATATATTTAACTTGTTGAAAAGTAGTGACTGAACTTCTCATGCAGGAAACTCAACTCAATTTATTACAAAAAATAGCCCATTCCAGTGCCAAGTCTGTGTCACCTCAAAGAATCCTCCAATATGTTTTCCCTTTTCCTCTCTCCCCTTTCATGAGCCATCTTATTTACCAAAGAGATAATGAGGGTCATCATCCTTTTTTTTCACCACAAATTATTCTACCTATTTCCCTTACCCCTTGTGTAATCCACTAATCCTGCTTTCCCTTTTACCCTAAGAAGGAGAGGATATATAGCTTCAAGAAAGAATCTCCTAGGTGTGACCCCATACCCCCATTATCTCTTTGATGTCTTCCGATGGTCAGAGCATCCTTCATTAAGTCCGGAAAGAGGGAAGAATATCTTATCCTTGCTATGAGCATGATGCATGGTTCTTGAATACAGGATAATGAAGAGCTCTGCTGTACTGATTGAAAATTTAATTTAATTTCAGTGCTGCAAGAATGAACACTTTGCTGTCTTTCATTAGGATAAATAAATGACTTAGGAAAGTTCTACTGCTTGATTTTCATTGGACAAGGTTCTACTGAGTATTTCCTCTATTTTTGTTCTTTTTCAGGGAAATCGTTACAAAAAGCCCTCTCTCTAAAAAAAAAAAAAAAAAATTAAAGAAAATGAATCCTTTAAAAGTCTTTTACTTATGAAAAACATTCAGGTTGATTTCATTTTCTCTATTGATGTTTAAATTATATCATGTCATGCTACAAGAAAATGGTCATGGGATTTTAATAGTTTTGAATTTGTTTCTTCGATCTTCAAATTAAAATTCTCTTTTTGATAAAAAAAACAAGACAAGACAATTCAAAAGAGGGATTTATGAGTTGAAAGGTCAATAACAGAAATCAATTAACTAGTTTACCACCATAAATCATTTAATTCTCACTTTCTTGTTAAGTCCCTTAATTGCTTCACCCCGAACTCTGTGGGAAACTTTATACCTCCAGGAAATTAGAAATAACACGCGTTGGCCTGAAAATGTTATGTTCCAGCTCTCCCCGTACTTCAATCCTCGCCAAACTAACAAAATATCATTCGATGTGAAAAAATTGCTTAAGCCACGCTCATTTCCCTTGGATTTACAAATGTCACCCACAATTGAAGGGAAAAACAAAAGGATAGAATTGAAATGCAATGGATTGTACAGGAAGATTGGGATTAAGAGAAGTGTCCTGCAAATCGACCAAAGTGGCGCTTGAGGATTTGTATAAACTGGATTCATTAAAATGTTTGCATGTTTATGGCTTGTGTCATTTCTGTTTTGATGTAGAGGAGGGGACTGAACAGGTTTGTGAATTTGTTCCCAAGTTTTTTTTTTTCCTTATTTTCTTGGCAAAGACTAATGGAAAAATATTTGTGAGAATTGACCACAATTTATTAAAAATTGTCAACTTCAACAAAATTTAGCATAAACATAAAATGGATGAAATAATTTATAATATTTGCTGTGATGGTCAGTGTTCCTGTTATCCTACTTTAAAAAATCATCACCTCCATCTTCATCAATCTACTAAAGAAAATAACTAGTTCTTTTAGACCAACCAGAAACGCAATGATAACATTTATAATGCTTCTCATACAGCAGAATAAAAGGTAAAACTTTGTTTGATTTAAATGTAAAGGTTATTAGGTGAATTGCTAAAGCTTTATTAATTGAAAGACCTTCCTAAAATGCATTTATATGGATGTAAAACATTTATTCAGCCAAACTTGCCAATACTACAATCTTAATGTAATTGTGGCCATGGCAACATCAAATCAAGGCCCTTTAAAGTTTATTTTTTATTGAAGTTTTACGGTTTCTGTGTTCATGAATGTGTTGATTATAAGCAACAGTTATCAGTATAACAAGGTTAATAATGATCAAAAGATTTATGTTACCCAAAAGGGAAGCAATTTGTTGAATTATGAAGACACCTTGATTTGATTTATAACGTGGATGTAATTATATAAAAGCAGCTTCTTTGAAGAAAAAATTGTGTGACGTTGGAAAGGATATTATTAAACAATATAATCCTTGGGCTTTTGATTTTGAATGTTCATTTTGAGGGTTATCTGATGGAATGTTTTAATAAATTCAACAATTTTAATAACTTCAATTTTGATGAACATTCACTTACGTTGGACAGTGCATGCACTTTTGAGGAAAGAATGAATACAAGGACCTTTATTCAAGAAATTTTGTACAAGCAAGTTTAAGAATTTGTCTTTGTTAGCTTGCACTGTTGGAAAATGTCAGTATAATTATTCACCCTCAAAATATCAACTATAATCACTCCAGGCAAACTTTGATAAAAGCATTTGATGTCACTGCAGATCAATTTCACATACAACATGCTCATGTGACTGTGATGTGATATTGATTCTTTAAGATTACATGACTCCATTTTATTCAGGATCAATAGAAGAAAAGAATAAGAGATTTTCTCAAAAAAGAATGATTGAAGTGAGCCCCAGATGAGCGACCCCAACTCTGAAGAAATGTTTGCAATTCATTTGACACTAAGGAAGTCTTGTGAACTGTAGGGCTTGAGGGTCAGTTCTTGTGTAAACGCACTTGCCCATCCAAAGTTTGATGAAAGAAAACATACATCGTTATGCTTTTGATTGTGATAGCACAGAATAACATTTATTTTTCATTTTTCGACATTAGAGCCCCGAGCAAAGTAAATATTAAATCAAAGGGACAAGGTGGAAACAAGCATTAGCAATTCTGAATTAAGGGGCAGGGAAAACATGACAAGACCTGTACATGTTTTTCTACCTGCTGTTAGGGTCTGACAAAGTGACTTTTGTTCATTACATGAAATTGAGTAAGTGGGACTGATCAATGACTTTGTATCCGTGAACTGTAATTGTATAGTCATACCAATTCCCTGGTCATGGAAGGAGAACGTTTAGGATCCTCAGGACTGTGTACTTTCTTGTCTCGCTCTTTACAGCCATGGAAATAAAAAAAGAATATGAGACGGGGGAAAAAGGGTTGGTGACCTAATGTTTTTGAGGTAAAGTCAAGTACTCCATCTGCACTGTAATGACTCACTCTGCATTCACCATGTTTGCACATCCATGCATCAACAGGTAGTAGTAGGAGGGTATCGATTGTTGCCAAAGCAATGCAGAGGAAAGAGGGAATCACGTAAAAATACAACTTGTGTGCGATCTTTGAAACAAACCTATTCTAGTCTCGTTTCTAATGAGTTTATCTGATCAAGCCTAAAGCAATCCGTTGCACAGGAAGAAGAGAAGTTTCAGAGAGAGAGAAAGTTTGGATCATGTAACCCAGTTTGCGAAAGGTGTTAACTTTTGTTCAGAATAACTCTTTATGTATAGTCTTTGTGCAATCTGAATTATTGAATTTAAAGAAATACCCCCTTAAAAGTTAAGTATAGCCCTATGCTTTAAAAAAATAAACTTTATCTAAAAATGTTTGAAAAGTAGATTACATTTCTTTCACAAGTTTTCAATTCTAATCCCAAATGCATGGTTCGTCGTTGCTATTCTTTGTATTTTATCTTTAACAAACTACGTGATTGATAGAGGGGCCTCAAATGTTAAGTGCTACACCCACATAGCTCTTCTGTAAAAGTCCTTGTTAGTTTGTTCTCCGCCTCTTTCATTTGCTTTATAATGTCAATGAAGATGCTCACCACTTAAAAGTTGCCCCCTCTTACTGTACGGCCATCTTACAAGACAGATGTGCCCGCTAATGAGTAATGATGCCTTCCCCTTCCGCCATCCCCTTCCCCCCTCCCCGCAGCAGTCAATTTTCCTATAAGGCCCATGATATTAATGTTCTTGTTGTCTGCCCCCCCCCCCTCAGCCCCATGCACTGCCTCCAAGATAAGCTTACAAATTGATGAGGAGCTATAGTCCCCACCACTTTTGCGTAGGTATACCTTCTTATAATTGATACGAAAAGTGCAGTTGGAATGAAACCCCCCCCCCCCTAAACACTGCCTCCACGATTAGCTTACAAATCGACCAAGAGCGTAGTCCCCCCATGATGAGTAGTGTCCTTTTGGGAGCCTGTCATTGACAGATTGTCGACATGCTGCTACTTGAGACTGTTTACGTGTGGCACAGGGGTGTACGGGGGCTCTTCACAGGTAATAGGAAGGTATTGATCAGGTATGCTCGAGAACGCAGCTTGATACGAAAGGTTACAATGTGTGCATGTGGAGGTAGATGATGGAGAGAGCAAGAGCGAGGAGTGAAAACGAAAACCAGCATCATGTGCGATGGTCGGGAGAATTACGGGTAAAGTCTTTCAAACTTGAGAATGTTGAGATGTAATATCAGTATGAATTAGACACCATGGATGTACCTTTCAACAATTTTGTTTCTAGGATGGGCGGGGGATGCATAATTGATTCATCCCTGAGCTGTAGTTATCCTACCCACCCTATCCCCTCAGAAAATTAATTACATTAGGATGATGGTGGTTCCTTGGCTGCTACATCTTGCCTCTCAGTCTTTACCAATCGATTCCTCTCGTGAGCTGCGTCGGATGAATCTCAAACTGTCGCTTCTTTCCTGTCCTCACCTGCGCTTACTGTGTCATGAAAGACATTTCAATCCCTCCCCCGCCCCCCCCCCCCCACAATCCAAGCCACCACCAACTCCTTAGGTACTATAAGATTGTTAGCATTCTCTATGTACAAAACGTGATGATGTCACACATCGCACATAGTTGTGAATATTTGTAGTCTATTCATTCCTATTTAATGTTATGCATAGCATCATTGTCCTGAATAGTTAAGCCTTGTTTATGGTGGATTAGTTAAAAAAGAGCAGCTGAGAGATAATAATTTTGTTTTGTGATTTAACTCTCTGATCACACCCTCCTTACTGGGGTATATAATCCAGTATAAAAGATACATAGTAAGAGAAAGTTAAGTAGTTGTTTGCATAGACTTCTCACTTTAAACCTAATACTTTTGGATATTACATTTATATATTCATTTATGAAGAGACATTAGCATATTGTTAATGTACTGGCTACTAAAATCCAAAGTCGTGCACATATTATTGAAATTCTGTCTCCCAGCCATATTATCTATTTCCTGTGTGCTCTAATATTTCATAATCCCTATTTGGGAGCAATGGTGTATTATCCTAATGCTGTGGAGAACAGAATTAAAAATTTAGTGTAATTTAAACTTGTTTGTTTTCCGTTTATTGATTATGATATGTAACTGTAGTGTCTACCGTGATTTTCTTCTGCTAAATTGTATTCATCGTTAACTTATAATGTAACTTATTCAGCATTTGATTTGTTGTATGCGTGTGCAAGGTTTCTTTCTTGCTGGGCAAACTTTCCAGAAGTAAGAAATTTACGTAAATTATAGCTCTCCCCTTTGTACCTCTCCACACCCCTAACAAGGGACCCCCCCCCCCCTCCCCATCATCCAACATTACATGTCATTGCACCCTCTCAGCTCTACCCCTCTACCCCCTCCAAGTGATTATCTCATTTGATAATCAATACAGCATCAGAAACAAGTCTTTCTTTCATTCCAATATTTCCACAAGTTTGCTCAAGAGTTTATTGTGTTGACTTATGTGCAGATGAGGTTGACAAAAGAAGTTTGGATAACCGATGTATATGAATCATTTCAGAATTGTCATTGTATCCGATCTTTGAATAAAGAGTGGCAGTAAGGATGGGAATCATGGGATGGCCCAAGAGTTTGTTTAGGCTTGATTAATGATTTACATACTGGATAAGTACAATGATTTTTAACTGATGTAGGAGATGGAACCCAGATAAGTTGGATGATTCTATTCAGTGTAGTTGGTTTTTGTGATTAATATCTTTTTTCTTGAATTACAAATAATGTTAGAGGTCGTGTGATGAAGATGTACTTTTGTACTTGAATTTAACTACAGCAGATTGATTTTAGTGAATGAAAAAGTTGAAGTGATATATATCATATATATATCCGTTGTATTATTCTGTATGTGCGTAAGATGAGTCATCTGTGAAAAATTTAGCAAACTTGAAATTCACAAAACAAATAGTTTTCATAACATCAAGATTTATATGGGTCATTCCATGTCAAATCACCCAATGGTTTTAACCCGACCATTTTTGATTTTGATGAAAATTTGTGTACTTGTTGAGTGTGATCTCACAGCACCAAATCCAAAATTTTAGGTCAATCGGGTGAGGGGTTTGGGAGATACGGCCCACCAAATTTTGAGATTTTTTCAAAAATGGGGGTGGCGGGCCTACCTTTGAACCCTTGTATTTCGGGACCTAATGGGTCAATCTTCACAAAATTTGTATTATTGGAAAGGGTATTCAATAAGGATTCCAAATCTGCCGCCATTTTGAAATTTGTACATGTTGGGGTACTTTGACCTCTTGACCTAAGATTTGACCTTGAAATTGACCTTGTGGATCACGTAACCTTGACAACATTTTTCATGAAATGCAATCTCTGACATGTTCACTAAAACATATAAAAGTTTCAGAGATATAATATTTTTTGTTTAGGAGCAATAAGGATTGAAAGTATCCGTACTTACAGATATTCACAATAAACCCTATTATAATGTATACGATACATGCAATATGCACAGTACAACATACATGTACATCTTCAACATGCTTTTTTGTTCTAGGCATATCCATTCTAAGTTCATATAGGCCTAAAGGGTTAACAGGATGTACGGCTTTAGGCCTCTGAGTCGGTTCTAGGATAATTACCCCCCCTGGAAAACTAACCCCGAGGAAATGTCCCCCCCCCCCCCCGAGGACTATCACACCCATAGGAAAATTACCCCCAGAAAATTACCTTCTAGGACAATCTGTCCCCCCTCCCGAGGACAATTACCCCCCGGACAATTACACCCTAAGACAATTACCCCCCGGACAATTACCCCCTAGGACAATACCCCCCCTCCTTATTTGTTAAAGGGGAAGTCCATCCTGATAATAAGTTTGTTTTAATCAAAGCAGATTTTTTGGGGGGAGGTAATTATCCTTCGGGGGTAATTTTCCAGGGGGGGGGGGTACTTGTCCTCGGGTGGGGGGGGGGGGGGGGATAGATTGTCCTAGGAGGTAATTTTCTGGGGTTAATTGTCCTCTGGGTGTGATAGTCCTCGGGGGTAATTGTCCTCGGGGGGGGGGGGGGGTAATTATCCTAGAACCGACTCAGAGGCCGAAGTCTTACATCCTGTTAACCCTTTAGGCCTATATGAACTTGTCATTTTATTTCTATTCAAGTACTGCTGACATTTATAATGGGTATGACTAGAACAAAAAAGCATGTGGAAGATGTATGTTGTACTGTGCATATTCCATGTATTGTATACATTATAATAGGGTTTATTGTGAATATCTGTAAGTATGGATACTTTCAATCCTTATTACTCCTAAACAAAAAATATTATATCTCTGAAACTTTTATATGTTTAAGTGAACATGTCAGAGATTGCATTTCATGAAAAATGTTGTCAAGGTTACGTGATCCACAAGGTCAATTTCAAGGTCAAATCTTAGGTCAAGAGGTCAAAGTACCCCAACATGTACAAATTTTCAAAATGGCGGCAGATTTGGAATCCTTATTGAATACCCTTTCCAACAATACAAATTTTGTGAAGATTGACCCATTAGGTCCCGAGATACAAGGGTTCAAAGGTAGGCCCGCCACCCCCAGTTTTGCAAATATCTCAAAATTTGGTTGGCCGTATCCCCCAAACCCCTCGCCCAATTGACCTAAAATTTTGGATTTGGTGCTGTGAGATCACACTTAACAAGTACACTAAGTTTCATCAAAATCAAAAATGGTCGGGTTCAGATTTTCAGATTTTTTGGGTGATTTGACATGGAATGACCCATATGTGTATAAAACTGATTGCAAGTTGTCAAACATGCTCTTTCAGCAACTTTCTTTCCGTAGCCTGTTTGTTACTTTTAACGATACGTGCATGCTTCATGCATAGAATAAAAACCGACTCAGTTTCTAACCAAGGCTTTGCGTGTGCATGACAGAAACCAGAATACAAGTAAGTCAATATCCTCTACTGAGAGCCGGAAGGGTGTTAGAATTCATTGTTAAAGATGGGATTTAACGCTTTTCTGGCTCCCAACAGACAATATCAAGAATTGCGGTCACTCTTTAGCTTTATCCCCACCAATATCCTGTCCAAAATAATGAAAGTAATCATGTTTAGAAGTAATGAACCCCATTGAATTCTTTCATTGCCTGTCACTATGTCAATATATAAATTACACAGTTCCTAATACACTGAAAAATGGTGCATTGTTACATTAACCTCAGAATTGATTAAGGATTAGCCATGGTGTAATGAAGAATGGAGAGGGAAAATTACTTTTGAGGATTAGAAGGATTAAGGAGCCAAATTATCACACCTTTTAATGAATGAAAGGTTACAGTTGCATGTGTGAGTGGTTTTTATCAGGCATCCCTTCCTTTAGTGCAAAAGAAGGATCAGTGTATCTTTTTTGAAGGTTATTTCTCTTTCTTTCTAGCAACTTTCAAATTATTTGCGTTGGATAAGGAGTAGAGAGATCTGTTTCTGATATTCTTGAGGGAAGTGTTTAAACATGTTATACTACATGTGCTCTTTCGAATTGTTATCAATGAAAATACAGATTTGGATTCTTGAACTCTCCTCTTTAGAAAATTAGATTGCTACGTATTACCGTTCTTCTGTCCTTATTATAATACTACAGCATTTTAATTCTATATCTTTTTTAGAAGAGGATATTATCATAGCTTTTCACCTTTCACCAGTCATAAATCTCCTTCATTAATGAAGCAAAGCGGTTATATTGATTTTGTTATTGCAAGTACCTGGTTCTCATGGATCACTTTTGTCTGAGAATTAAAAATATTTTTGTTAAACATATTTTAAACAATGAATTATTACAAATAATATATTTTGTTATTTGCAAGCAACCTGGTTCTCATGAATCGCTATTGTCTTGAGAATTAAAAATATTTTTGTCCAACGTATTTTTTAACAATTATGGAATTTATAAATCGTTATCTCGTGTAAAATCTACAAGATTCCAGTGTTAGATCTCCGGGTCAGATTTCACGTACTATACATCAGATACAAAACACTATGGCAATAAAAAAGCAGAAATAATGAACATTTTCGCTCTTGAAAGAACCCCCTGTTTATTTTCAAATTCCATTCTCCACCTTGTTGTTGTGTATATTGTCCTACCTGCAAACGCACTTGTCACAGCTTTGTCAACCATCACAATTCTTCCTGTCTTTTGTGGCCCCTTTTTTACCTCAAATATTTTGTTGTGATCCGGTTTAAACTCTGGTATGGTGGATGAAATGGAGCTTGACTGATTGCGTTTCATGGGCTGGTATAGATAATATTGAGCTGTGCATCTTAGTACGGTGATCATCAAAGAGAAAACAAGGAGGGGCGGGCGAGAGACATGTCAGAGGCTTTTGTCGGATGCGGAGCAAGATCAATTCTTTATTCCAAGATTGAATTTGATGGATGAGAAAGAAGTTGTCAAATTCATCACAAACCAGGTGCCAATCGCTCGCTTTCAACTTGACACCTGTTTCTTTGTAATGAAGCAATCACCCAAAAGTGAGAATAGTGAGGAATTTTTGCGTAATTCTCATGTGGATATGAACTAAACTTGAGAGATATTTATGCTATAGACGTGTCGTCATGTGTATCTGGGATACATCTCATGTATAATACTTTACCATGGTATTTAGGTTATTTCATTCTTGGTCTTAAGTAAATAATTTGCTGCATCACTAACCCAATTTCATTTATGGCACATTTGTGTTCAACATTACATACTTTTTCATTATGGATAAGAAGAAATTTATATGACACAATAATGGTGTCGGCATAACAGAGGTAGTGAGCAATTGAGAGAAATATAACTAAAGGTAGAAAATATGTAGAGCAATGAAATAATGAATAAAATCAGAACTTAAATCATTGATCAAAGTAAAATGAAGGATTTAAGGGATCAGTGAAGTATTAGTACTCTTTCCGGGTGCATGTTAAGCATGACAGCTTCTTACAAAATACAAAGCCTCCCCAAAGAGTGATTTTTATCGCCATACCGGTATGTCAAAAGGTGTTTTATTATAAAAATTACATAGATAAAAAATGATTTTAATTAGGAATGGAAATTCTGTGATTATGATCCAGAAGAGCGGATTCGGACCCCACTTTGCCCTTTTACGATTGGCTAACTTAAATCAATCGATGTGGATATCTTCATATTGATAATTTTTATGGTTTGGTGGATCAAGGTCAAAGCTATATCAATGAGGGTTAATTTGACCCCCACAGCAGCTCTTAAACTGCTGTAATTAGGGTTCAGTTCTTCCTCTAATCTGCTATCAATGAATACAGATAGCAAGTATTTAATTTTAAAAGAGCCATTTGCCCATCGGCTTAACCTACTGGTGAAATTTTTCTCAATTCTCTTTATATTGTAAATGGTCAGAGTGGCATCACCCATTAACTGTAAAGTTCCATATTTTTCAGCATTGATCAAGTTATTCCCGAAGGTTAACTTGTCTCTTTTCTTTAGCAAATGATATGACATTGATATAGATTTGAAGGTACAAATTAAAGAGAAATTGACCCAGCCATATTATGGTACTGACAATGCCCTTTTAGGAGATTAATAGACGTGTTGGAATTTGTAATGCATTGAAATGCACTTAGTTTATACCAAACTATTGGACATAAAGGTTATGAAAAGCAAGGTGGCCTTTTTCTCCATGGTTTGTGTTTACTTGTGAAGTTAAGTGATAGTTATTGTAATTGTGGCTGGAAAATCTGAGTCTAGGTCTCAAAGTAACTGATCAATGGATGGGTCTTGTGTTAATAGATTTCATCATAAGGTTTAAAATGCATCAAGCAAATATTACTTGATTATTCATATGAATAGGCAAAGGGGCAGATGTAATGCCTTGGGCCTTGTTAATAGGGTCGGACAAAAAATATATTGTCATATGAAATCTAGGATATAAAGTACTGCATTATGAAAAAATTGCTTTTGTGCGCTTGCAGAATTTGTGCTATTTTACAGAACTCTGAAGAAATAGAGAAAGATGGGAGAAAAAAAATTGACACAGAACTGACCCTATTATTTTCCATCCAGGACCACGCTTGTTCCTGAAAAAGCTTGATTTGGGAAATAGATTGTATATCTTTCCCTCATTTGAAGGAAAAAGTATTTCCACCCTTCCGATTGTAGAAAATATGGAAGGGGATGTATGATAGGCCTTGGGGGACCTTCTCCCATGCAATATAGCTCCTAATACGGCACGTTGCGGGTTTCTTGAAAATATTAGCCCCTATTGTTTGGCAACAAAATTGCTCTGTGCTCGCTCCCCGTGCTTGTCGGATGTATGGAACGACCAAGTAGAGATTTGAGATTGATACAATAGATGATGATTGACGAACAATGATCCAAGTGATTCTCGGTACAGGAGCAAAGTAGGAAGAAGTGATTTTCATGTAATTACAAAGTGCAGTCTTAAGGTGAGAGAGAAGAGGTAAAGAAGATGGCCATTACTGCAGGGAAACTGACGTTAAATTTCATATGCAAGTAAATATTGTGGGAAAAAGAGGAATTGTATAGATGAGAGAAAATTGGCCTTGAAAAAGAATTGGACTGTGGAGAAGAATTATTCCATATTGGAAGCATTTTAGTCAATTTACGAAACAGCGAAGAGGGATTATAGCCCCGGCGACATGATGATATGTAACAAAGTTGAAAAGGGTGGATAGGTAGTAATTCAAAAGGATGAACTCAGGAGATTTAACCCATCTTTTGTTGCTTGTCATGGAATCTGTTTGGGTTTATTTGTAGCTGCCCTTTTTGCCTAAAGTGCCCGTAATCCCTGTAATGAGCTTCATAGATGTGCCATATTAACGATTATTCTCTCGTAAATCATGTGAAATCCTTTTATTATTGAACCTCTCAGAAAGGTTGACATGAACTTTTGAACCTACCTTAATTCATTGTCTAATTGATTTTACTCAATCAAAAGAATTGCATTACAGGCAATGCTTAAAAAAACAATCTGTATAGAATTTCTCAAATTGTGATACTGTAATGCAATTTTAGCAAATTAACTCATCCAACTACTACTCTAGAAGCTGTCAATGGATTATTGAGTAACAAAGTATAAGTTGTGGAATAAAATTGTTAGTTTAGATTGAAAGGATTAACTTGAAATTCCCAGATCCTCACCAGGAAATGAACAATTCTATTTGCATGTGAAATGATATTTGACGACTGATCTTTTAAATGGCAAGATATTGGCTTCTGCCAATTGGGATGCAAAGCCCCTTCAATTAGCACACCCTGATGTAAATAATTAATGGAGTTTATGGATGACGATGTGAAGCATGACGGGATGAAACGTGCCCTTGACTCTTTGCAACCTCCCGATAAAAGACCTTGGGAATAGAAAGGCCGGAACATCAAAGAAGTGATGCAATGCATTTTGAATACCAATACTGTATTCCTGATGATGTCAATTTGCATAATTGAATGCAAAGAGATGGCCCAAGGTGATCATTCTTGGAAAAGATTGAGTGTCATTTACAACAACTGACATTCATCAAAGGTAAATGACTGCTTTCTTGCAGAACTACCACATGCTCCTCAGTACACTACAAGATGTACACATCTTACAAAGAAAGCATGAGGACCTGTTTGCAAAGGCTTCGGGGAGGAATCCACAGTCTCCAAATCTGACGTTCTTCCAGAGAACATGATTCGGTCTCAAGGGGAAAACAATGTCTCTCTGTTACCTCTTTAAACCCGACTAATGATGTTTGCTGAACGGCTCAGTAGTTACAGCTCTCCTAGAAGTGGTCCTGAGTGGAGGATGAGTGCAGGATTTGCTTGAGTTGTTAGTGTAGCGGTTTGAGTGGAATGGCCAGACAGAGGCCAAGGGAGATGAAAAGAAAGAATACACATCAGAAGTAGTTTGCAGTCTTGTAACTCAGTTTAGAAGGAGAGACTTGTGATTTGATTGACACATGCTCTTTCTCTCCTTCTTCTTTTTTGGGGAGGGGAGGGGGGGGGGGGGTACAGTGGTGATGTAGAATTCGGGGGAAGCTGTACTTGAGTGTACCTATAAATACTTCCCAACAGATCAATTGTTCCCAGAGAATTTGCTCAGTTAGTCATTTCCTTAACCTGTGTTACTTAGACTTCTGCCCATCCCAATATACGCTCAATCACGGAAATGATAAAAACAACGGGTATAAAACAGAAAAATCAATTATCAGTCCTAATGTTGAATTATTTCTAATTATAAAAATGCTGAGCAAAATTCTTGGAATGAAAAATACAGTAACAGACATTGTCTAAATTTATTATAGTCGATTGTCAAAGCACTAGGTCTACAAATAAAACAGAATTTGTTTATTGTAGGATAGCTCTATTGTAAGTTGACAAGATAAAAGAATAAACATGGAAGATAGTTGTCATGAACATTATGCAATGATTGCCATTATAAATCTCTGGCCACAATGTGATTATCTTGTAGTATGTGTATTGTTTTTCCATCGAAGGGATCTCCTACTGTAAGAACCAAACACTGTGGTGATTATACTCACAGACTTTATCATAGTATAGAGACAGGATGTCAGTATATTTTTAAAGCAAGTTTATAATGTTACACTATATAGCTTTTAGGATAATGGTTTTAGGGTTCTCATATACTGGTAAAAACTTTTTAATATACTACTGAATAAATCAGGTTAAATAAAAGCTTAGTAGGTCTGACTTCATTTTTGGAGTCTTAAAGTGCATATTTTTCAAAATAAAACTTCTACAATGAGTACCAGTATAATTGTTGCAGCTAGCAGTTGTTGGGCTTGCTCAGTAAAGCAATGTATAGAAAATAAAAATTTATGAGTAATATTTCCTTTCCTTGGTTAATATTTAAGTATATAAAACAATGAGGAAATATAGAAAGGGTCAAATAGACGCAGACTTGTTACAAATGTTATGCATAACATTTGAGGAAGATTTGATGTATGACTTTTATTATCCGTCATATTATCGCATCAACTTTGTCTGCCTTTGACAGTCATTTTAAATCTAATATTGCAAAGACCTGCTTTTCAGGGCAAAATACATAATTCTTTCCACTCAACAACCTCTTACTCTCTTCCCCCCCCCCCATCTCATCCCTGTCCCTCTCTCTCTCCTCTCTCTCTCTCTCTCTCTCTCTCTCTCTCTCTCTCTCTCTCTCTATCTCTCTCTGTTTGTCTGTCTCTCTCTTTCTGTAAGTCTGTCTCTCTCTCTTTCTGTCTGTCTTTCTGTCTGTTTTTCTGTCTCTCTCTCTCTCTCTGTCACTGTCTCTCTCTCTCTCACTCTCTCTCTGTCTCTCTCTGTCTCTGTCTGTCTCTCTCTCTTTCTCTCCTATTCTGAAGATGGAGCCAAAACTTTTCCATGCAGGGGCCCCTGTCTGGCTAGAGATAATTCAGTATTCAGTGGCAGGAGGGCAAAATGATCCATGTTGTATTTTGGTCAAACATCAAAAACAATTTGCTCACATTTCTTGATGTCTTCCTACATGCATGTATGCCAAGGTGAATTGCCAAAATTGTCAGAATGTAAACTTTGAGTTATGGCAAAAGAAATCTGTTGATACAATCATGAGAATTCGCAGCGCCCTCGGCTCTTGTACTATTATTTTGTACTCTATTAGATATGTTTTGGCTTTTTTTTATAACATACATTTTCCATATACTCAATGTAGGATAAGATGTGTCGTACGTATATGCACTCGTTTTGTTTGTGTAAACTCTATATTGACTGGCCCATTTTAAGTTGTATAGGCTTATATTTCAAAAACCAGACACCCACCACTTAGCATTTAGCTGCAACTGTATTCAAAGTATCTACCCTTTTAATCTTGACGTTCCAGCAGTATATGATTACTTGAAAACATTGTAAAGATTTGAGGGCCGTCTTATACAACGAAGGTTAGATAACACGTGCTGATATTGGTCAACAATAGAGGGGCTAAATCATGGAGTTTGTACCTCAATAATGGTATTTAGATCACAGTCAAATTGATTTAAAGTTGATGTTAAGTTGCTTCTAAATTTTGCAGAAGTTCATCTCAAATTTTGATACTTCTTTTATTAACCTTATAGTCAAAAGGGAAGTGAATATATGAAGGGACTACAGTTTTGAAAGTGCCTGATTTTATGATGCATCATGCAACTAAATCACATTGCCAGTTGGTACATTGTGGTTTGTATGAAGTGCAGTCTACTACAATCAAGTTCAATTCAGAGAGTCTCAACTTTTTGTTGCGTCATGTTCCCTGAATCACATTGCCAGTTGGTACAATGTGGTTTATGTCTTAAAGCCTAAGCGCAAGAAAAAGAGAATACAAGTGCAGGGAGTTGGGGTCTGTTTTCAATTTAATTCTAGGAGACAGGTAGCTTCTAAATGAATAAGGGAGAGGGAGATTGAGAAGGGGAAAGTTTGCAGACGCTACACCATGTGACTCATGATGAGTATATGGTGTCTGGGGGTAACATGACAGCCGAATGCAAAACTTTTCTCCCTTTTTGTTTATATTGCTCTCCAATCCTCATACCATGATATGATCAATCATTATGGGGGTTTATTTGTTCCTCGTCTCTCCCTGTTTCCCCCTATTTTTCTTCCTTTCCTTATCTCTAAAATCTAAATAGATAGGCCTACTTATATGTACAATGTAGATACATCAGTGTCCTGTATCATCATACATTTTACTGTATGGCTTATCTTCTTTCAGGTGAAGTGTATCTATTCTAGGATGAATGGCTGACTATCTTTCTCTTTTCTTTCTGAATTCTGTTCATATATTCATCCATTAGACCTATCCACCAAATCTCTCGCTTCTTACATTTTTACCCCCTTTTCCTATTCATTTAGCTGCACAATAGTTAATTAACCATATTTTGGATCTTGGGTGATTTTCATTGTCATAACCAAACTAGATCACAGCTGGAATGTTACTTCTATTTTTCTTCTTGGACTGATTCTCGACCCCCTGTTTCTTAAACCCTTGAAATATCCTCTCCTCTTCAACCCCATATAAATCAGTTTAAACTGCATAACTAGATTCACTACACAAACAGGTGGCCAAAATAGCATTCAAAAGTCCTATCCCAAGCACTTCTGGACTTCGGTGGAAGGAAGATGAGTGATTCACCAAACTTATTTGATTCAAGCAGGAAATTGTTCATATTCAGTATTGCAATTAGGTAACTTAATCAATTTGCGTATGTGTCACTAGGAGATACACTATCCAGGCATCCATTTCCTAAAGTATGGCATCACATTGCATATAGGCCTAATGATGTCCATCTTTTAGCTATATATCAAACTGATTTTGTAATGCTCTTTGTGTAACTTGAACTATATACTTGGAATTAGTGATGTTAGAAATTATTATTTATCATTATCATTATTGCAGTGCAATACATTTTACATAAAATATTCAGTGTTTATCACAAAACATGTGACCTTTACAGATTTAAAAAATCCATTAATTGCTCTTCTACTTCTCTTTTTGCCTAGATGTCTCTGTCTCTCTCTTTCTCATCTCTCTTTTTCTCTCTCTTTCTCTTTCTCTGTATCTCTGTATCTCATCCTTTGCCCTTTTCTCATACACTTGAATCATATACTTGTGATATCAAACCATATTTCAATTACCGTTTAATATGAGAATGCCTCTTTGCAATATTTTAATAGCACAATTGATTAAAATGATTATTGATGACTGTCCTTGGCTGGACTGACAGTCACTACTGGTCATTGTGACGTTCAACTTGGGGGAGGTATTTGCCTTCTGGCCCTCAATATGATCATATCTGCTTGATATATGATACATTTATCCATACCTTTATATGTTCCTCTCCAGACCCTTTCAAATACTACAAAGATGGAAACTATTAAGTTTACATTCAAAAGGAATCATCAAATGGGATGAAAACATCACATTTAAGTATAGAGAATAGATTCAACTGAATGCCATCAGCAGTTGTTGTAATATGTATGGTGTGTCTCGTCAAGATAGAAAATAGTTTTTATAACAAAGAATAGCTTATTATTCTTACTCATCTGTCGGAGAACTACAGACACAATTTTTGTGTAGCACATAACATGAATTTCAAAGAGCAAAGTCATCGGCCTATCATAAATAGTCAGATCTGTGTGCATATTTGGGTCTTCTCTATTGACAATCTTTCTCCATTTTTATGAAATTATTAATATTTCTCATATTTTTGTTGAGTAACATAATAAAGACTGGTTACAATACTATGACCTATTTGTGTCATTTTCCAAATTAAAAAAACACAATAAAAATGCACTTTGTTAAATTTTCTTTACAATAAAACAGACTAATGTCTACAATAATTTAATTGAAAAATATTTTTCATCAAGGGGATTGGAAGATCCTATACATTATATCAGTCGCGTTCGATTATTAAAGGTAAGCTTTTTTTAATAGGAGTATAATGATGCACTTTTGTAGGACTGCGATGATTAGGCAAGATATAAAAAGAGAAAAGAGCCTACATTTGGCAGTAAGTTCAAATCTGTATTTGACAGTGTTTATTGCAGTTACATTTTTTGCTGGGCTTCAATATTTAAAGTAAATACTAAATATCAGATTTGTTAATAAAAGATGTGGTTGTGCACCAATATTACACCAGTCTCATGTTGCGAAGGAAGAAAATGATCTATACACCCATAAGGGTTTGAATGTTCCCAAATTAACATTTGTGCTGTATAATTCCCTTTTTGATAAGCTTTACAAAATATGCGTTTGCTTGAGGGAGATCTTGACAAACCCGAAGATGCTAATATATCATCTAAACACTGTGTGGTTATTACATACCATATTTTCAAAACAGACATAGTGGCATACAAGTTCCAAGTTGCCCAGATTACTGAAGATACTCAAAGATAAGTTTATGATATATTTTTTTAAAAGAAAAAATGAAAGTGTTTTACATCTACTTTAGATATCCAGTCCCTTTATAGAGCCTTTATCTTATTCTCCTTTTTTGTAGCAATGTGATGCAGGATCCAGAGGGAAAGAACACATTTTATCTGTAATTCACATAATATTAGAATGACTTTGCGCTGGAATACTTACATGTTTGTATACCTATATGGTAGATGGCTCTGTACAACATTGAACATTCGCATGACAACTTTATTTATGACATTTGGAGAACAGCGCATGGTGTTCAAAGAGGGAAGGAGAAAAGTGTATATTCCTCTCTTCCTTGATATGCCCAAATCACTTTTAAAATTAAGTGGGAAAGTTGACAAGTTTGCCAACTTTGACAGTGTCACTTATGTTTCTGCAAAGTAGATGCAATAACAGGAAGTGCTGAGAGTAATAGCATGTGAAAGAATATTATCCTCCTCTGCATGGTAACCAACACAGAGATATGCTTGGTTTATAGGTAACATGCAATGAATGATCTTATCAGAATACATGATCATAGTTATGATTAAGCGGGGGTGAGTAAACATGTAGCAGTATGATGTTTTGAATGGAATGAGACGATGAGATTGATTTTGGTAAAACAATGCAGAAACATAGCTAGGACCTACCCAATTTTAAAATAAATACATTAAAACACAATTGAATTGTCTACTTGTAGATACAAATTCTGATAGTCTCAATTGATTGCATATAAATGGTTGGTTGAGTGATTGATCAATAGATTAAAAAAACAATACTCTGCTTATTTAAAAAACTAGTGATTGATGTAATATTTATTATTTACTGAAGAAAATAAGGTTGGCAGATTGACACAGTAGAACAATTGGGAAGACACATTTTAGCTACAACAATTACACCAAAGATCTTCAGATTACAATCAAAGACACAACTGGTTTACATAGTGGTATAGATGAGAGATTGTGATATGATCTCAATTGATGGCTATTGCATAGTAAATAGACTTATAGATTAATAGAAAGGACAACAATCAGATGGAAATCGTCATATAAATTGCCCAGTGATTGACAGTTGCAGAGTCCATTAGATCTTATCTGAATTGGAGGTGTTTACAAGATTAACCTTCAAATTAGAGATGTAATGATAGATTACTACTCCGTAAACAATCACCATCTATGAGCCAGTTATAGCGCATCTACTATGATAATATGTCAGTTTTGTAGAGGCAGTATACCAGAAAAACGTACAAAATGAAGATGTGTTTACTAAATTTAATACAATCAGTTTTTGAAATTCACCCAGTTTTCATAGAAAACAGTGTAAAAATATTACTCAATAGCATGACAGAATTGTTTGGGAAAATTAAACAGAGTTTTAGGAGATCAGCAATTATGATATATGATTTGTAATTGTTTGTATTGACAAGGTGAAACCAACTGCGTATCCTTGAAAAGCGTGTTTGTTATTTCATGGTTTTGCTGGTTTGACTACCATCAACAATACAAGGATTTCCACACCTGAGTTGAGCTCTATTTTGGTTTCCGACAACTATTGGGGTGGAAACAGAAAAAGAGAGTAAGGGAGAATGAGAGGGGGAGAGAAAGAAAAGGAAGAATAAAGAAAGGGAAACGGTGGGAGGGAAAGAGGGTGGGTGGACAGAAAATGATTAATTACATTAATCCCATCGAGAGAGAAAAAATACAGGTTAGACACCTTTGCTTTAATTCAAATGACCTAGATATGCTGCTTAAGTATGTGAAATTATGAGTCACCACCCTATTCATATGTCACATCATGTCTAGGCAATTAACATCATGGTAAACAGGGTTCTTTTATTCAATCAAATAAATGTAAAGCATTCTTAGTTGTTTTGGAAAGAGTAATCTTATGGGTAAATCACAAAACCATGTTGGGATCTGTCAAAAAGTTCATTAATCTCTTTCCATTTTCCATACTGTTATCGGGAAAGGTGATCTCCCCCTATTACGCCCACACTGTCTCTTGTACAACAGTGTGCATTACCTTAAATACAAAACAAGGTGTAAATATGGCATAAAGACTGCATTGTTTGAATATCTGGACTTCTTGGTCGAACTTGCCCGACTCCCTCTCCTAACATTTCTAATCTACCTTTGACGTAAAGCGATTTAAAAATCAATTCAGCGTCGGTTTACATACTTTATCACAAGGTGAATGTGTAGATGTGTTTCTATCACATTAGGAGTGCAGGGGTAACAGCACTTAGGGGTACAAAGAGGGTCTTCTCCTAAGATAACTTACATGCAATGTTTGCTGTACTAAATGCCTATTTTTTACTGTCATGTCATTCATCTTTGGCTGCTTGACGCCTTTCAGCATCGTAATCAAATCATCTATCTCTGACCGACATTTCTGCAGCTATTCAGGAAATTTTATTTTTTCACATTGGCAAAGAAGTCAGTTATTTCTAAGAGATATAATCAGCTAGAGATAATGTATTCTAGCCTGAAACCTGATTATTGAAGCAAATGTTGATGCTTGTAAATTAGATCAGGGAGATGGGACCTAGCCATATTGAAGAGCTGATCACCCCAACTGCAATGTCACTGTGTCAATATTTACATTTCTGTATCAAGCCCAAAACCGATTTAAATACTAAAAGATGCATAACCTTTCCAATCTCTCATCTATTTGCTTTTGATAAGGCATCATTTTCATCTGTTTACAAGGATTTCTTGAGATGATGTTATGAAAGTATATTTCATGTGTTTCAGGAGAATTCAGGTTTCTACTTTCAGACTGTGATCAAATCTCAGACTTTAAGTTTGCAGAATGCAATATTTTGTAGCCTGAGAAAGGATCATGTTACCAGACAAGGCACATCATCAGTGAGGAAGGATCCATCTGTACTTCAGGATAACTTTCCAATGAATGTTAAATTAGATTTAATGGTGTAATCAACGCTGTTTCCGGTATCCAATTCAATCAACGACTCATCCTTCCCCCAGCCCCAATGTAGGCAAAAATGCAAGCTTTAATGAAATTAATCTACCTGAGTTTCCGCCATGCCTGACGTCATTGGGCGATCAAAAATCCTTTCTAAAATTGTTGCGCCGGAGCAAGCAAGCAGCCTGGCCTGTTGCCGTTTGATGGTTTGGCTTGGCCCGGAGAATCAAAACGTTTTTCCGCATTCAGGCAGATGTTCTTTGCGTCTGTGTGTCCACATATCTATCATATTTCAGGCTAGAGGATTTGTGCTTGTGTGTTTTGCGGTTACACTTCCTCAATCGTTCATTCACATCTGGTATTGGCATCATCTTTTGATATTATAAAATGTATTCATGGTGATGACCAGGAAAAAATGGAAGAGGGGATTAAAGGGAGGATTGAAGAAAAGGGGAGGAGTAAGGATATTTGAGATGGGATTATATGTTGGCTTTGTATTCAAAATGTACCAATTTGCACAAAATCAAGTCAATAGGATGTCAATAAAATGGACATTTGGGAAGAACTATATTGGCAAAATTTGAGAGATTACGATGAGCTAGCTATTTAGATGGGTTTGGGGGGGGGGGGGTAGCTTATGGATGATGACTGAATTGTGATGTACGGGTATAGGGAACACATAGACGTTGCAGATGAGTAGATTAAGTAGAATCATAGATGACAAAGTAGTATAGGTATGATAATCAGCATCGCGATGGGAATTATGGAAATTTTCAGGATAAAATATACAAATTTTATTCTTTATTGAAAATAGAACTAGAATCAACTGCGGTTTAGCCAAACTCCGGTATGTTCTGTGCTCTGTATATTCTTACATTCACCCTTTCAAAATCTTGTTGGTTGTTTTTCGGGTCAGGCAGTTTGCGCAACAAATTAATTGGTGGTGACAGCACCACAGAGCATGACATGACAGAGAGAACGAACGATTCAGAGCGATCAGGAAAACGCATCACCCGTAGTCCTATACTCTTCTAAATAACCAGTTCACCAGCTTGGGTATGCATGCAGACTGCATGGCAAAGTGATTGGCAGAAGACGTCTGCACAAACTATGCCAGGATTCTAGGTTTGGGTTCTATTTTGAAACGATTTTGTCGCTGGATTTAGCCCGGTAATTCAGGCCGGTCGAGTCAAATGAAATTTGTTGCGCAAGTTCTGAATAGCCAGGGGTATAGGCCCTTGGTGTGATTTCTATCCGGTGATTTTATTTCATTAGAGGGTTGAGTAGTAAAGACTACTGGTAATGGTAATAAATTTGTAGCATTCCTCTTGTGTGGGTTTATGACTGTTATGGAGTTGTTTTGTTTGTATCCAAGAAGCGTTGATTTGTTATTCTTTTTATTAGTTGCAAATAGAATCCCTCAAACAACATAGATCATTTTCTTCAATATAAACGTATGGACCTATGAGACGAAAGGCGTAGGCAAGGCAATTTGCTGCTATAAATGGCTTGAAATGTTTTCTAGTTATGTTGTCAGTCAGACTTAAGGATCAACTGTTTAAAAATACACACCCGTCTAGGTTTGAAGCATAGCTTTAAAGTGGTATCTACTGTATCTATACACTTGTTAGTCAAAGAACTGTGAAAATTGAGCGACTGTCATTAGGAAAAAAGCCCTCCAAGCTAGAATTATAAGCTAACACGGTTGAAAGATTTTGAAAGTCAATGGAGTTACAGAGCATAGCAGACGCCAGTAATTCACTGAAACTTGCCAAAATCTACATTTCTGACTAATTGCAGACAACGGACGGTCTAAAAGAAGAATTGCAATCTGTTTGATTGCTGAGAAAATGGACCAGGGAAGAGCGGGGATCAGACATTAGAAGTGTCTTATTTTATAAAGAAGGGAGATTTATTGCAGTTTAATAGGGCCAATTATAGATGTCTGTCTTGTGAGTGAAATTAAACTTTATCAGGAGGAAGAGAAGAAGTATTGTAGAATAAACTCGTCGCTGTTTTCACGAAGTGACGGTAGTGAAAAAAAAATTGCATTCACTTTGCGTTACGATTTTCCTCACTACCGTCACTTCGTGAAAACAAGGACGAACTGTCTCCACTAAATATTCCAGTAATTCGGTTTCAAATTAGTTGTAATCAGTTTTTTTCTTTGAATTTACATTGTATTTTAAGATCTAAGAGTATCACAATTAAAGAATGGCAGCATCTAAGAACCCACACAAACAAAATACAGAGGAAAGAAGAAAAGAGAAGGGAAGAGATGGAACTAGAATGAAGAAAAAAAGGTATAGAAATGATTCATAACTATGGATGCTTGAAGTTAATTCAGAGACAGGAGGATAATGTACTTGAAGGGCAAAAAAATGCAGAAAGAGAGAGAAGGGTAAATCCTTATTTAGGGGAAGTTTGATATGATGCACTGCAAGTAACAGACATGAAACGGAAGTGTTATGGAGGAACAGGAGATTTGTTACATCAACTACCCGATGTAGATCTGGTTCACCTCATTAATACATGATGGACCCTTTCATCATATCTATTATTACTTCTTCTACATGCATCTAAACCTGATGAAACCATTCACTCAGTCCTCCTTAACTAACTGAACTTCACTTGAACTTTCACTCATCCTCTCTCTCTCTCTCTCTCTCTCTCTCTCTTTCTCTCTCTCTCTCTCTCTCTCTCTCTCTCTCTCTCCTCTCTCTCTCTCTCTCTCTCTCTCTCTCTCTCTCTCTCTCTCTCCTTCACCCTCCTTCTATCCTAGTTTCTCTCCCGATCTTTGTCTGTCATTGTCTCTGCCATCTCTGGAGACTTAGTTTGGTCCTCTTTCCCTTCTGTCTGTAAATATCTGTCTGTCTGTTTATTTATGTCTCTGGTCTTTTTGTCACAGTTGTATATTTTATAGCATATTTTCCATCTCCAGGATTATTTTTCACCTGGTCTCTCTCTCTCTCTCTCTCTCTCTCTATAACATTTTATATATTATTATACAATCTCTTTCTCTTTCTGTTTCTTTTCTTCCATCCCCTTGCTTCCCCATTCTTTTGCCTCCCACTTTCTGTTTATCTCATCTCTCTCCACCTCCTCTCTGATTCTCCTTACTCTCCCAATTGTTCCCCTCTTCAAAAGTCATTCCCCTTTCCCCATGTCTTTACCATTTTCCTAAGATCAACATCATCTTCTGTCTTCCTTCTCATCCCCTTGCTCCTCTTATTCCACTTAATGAGGTTCTTCTCCTTATTTCTCTTTTGATATCACTTTACATTGCTGTGATATATCTTTGTGTTTTTCTACCCTGAGATTGACTTGTGGCTTGTGGTGGTGGTTATCGACCACAGGTAAAATACCGTTTGATGAATCGTTTTTTGTGGTATGGGGCTTGTCACCAAATGTAAGCTCATCTGATAAATGCTACTTGAGAAACCTCTCTTCTCTTTCTTCTGGATCATCATCCATGTTTTATTCTCTTGATGGATTTAGATTAGAAATCAAGATAAATCAGATTAAAGATGATCAGCATCACCTCTCGGTAATGCAATACTAATTAATGTGTCGATATTCTTACAATTTCTTAGAAAAAGATTTGCAGGGATTTGTATTTATGTCACCTGTCTTCTTTAATGCTACATTTGTTATGTTATCAAAGCATTTGGAGGTTTTAATTGTAGTTAAAGGAATGATGTTTTCTTCTATAGAGATAGTTTGTATTGATTAGATCCCTTTGATACCTTGAAAACCAAACATGTTTTCAAGTCACAGCAGATATTGGTAAAGAACAAAAAAGGCTCTGTTTTGCATCAGGCAAACATTATGAAGAAAGGGAGTACACTGAACTCTGTGAAGTAAATTTGTTTGAAAGTGTTTCATATTCTTGAATAATAAGTTCTTGAAGTTCCAAGATTAAATTCAAATTGATATCAATTATCCTACCCAAAGAGTCATACAAAAGAAGTTCAAGTTCCTATTCAGAATGACGCAGTTAAATTATAATGGTAAAGATTTAATTGGTCAGAGGGAACTGGAATAAAGGTCATTCACCTAGTCAGATTTGCTGACAATTTAAAAGGGCACAATAGTTTCATGATTTATTTTGGAAGAGTATAGGCCAAACCCTTCATTAGCGAGTAAATCCTTCACTAATTGGTTCATTAATTGCTTCTCCTTCAGAATTTAGTGGAAACTCGGAGCTCCTTCTTCCATTTACAGAAAGGTCAGTGTTGTCTTTCAAGATAGACAACTCAAGGAGTGCCCTCTTCTTGTATGTTTACTCAAAGAGAGACTCCTCATAACATTATTTCATGGAAACTTTGCCCAGGGAGGCACAAACCAAGAAACATAAAGGTGGTCTTCGGTGGTCTTCGAGTGGATAGTGGAGCAATTTGTCTGATTTAATTCCCAAGTAAAATTGAGAGATATTCAAACATGATTCAAAACCAAATCTCCATCATTACATTTTTCAAAACATTGGTATTCTGTAATATGCTTAATATATATAACCCTACCATACATGCACCTGTTCTGTATCTAATGTACCGCAGCTGCACTCTAAATTGTCGGCATGATGTTACATAGTTCAAACAAAAGGAAGATTGTATGAAGATGTAAGAAAACACTAGAATAAAATCATTCAATTTAAAGCTAGTCTTTGCTCAATTTCCCTCATAATTTAGACATTAATCTTTCCTTGTCCGATAGTCTCTACTACTAGGTAAAATACATATTTTCTGCAACATCATTGTACATGTTAAAGCAAATGATGAGTATTCCATCCATATTATCACATTTAGTAGGACAGCTAGTTGCCAAACCCTATGAAATCCCATCAAAGTATTGAAACGATACCGGTCTTAGACAACAGTTTCCTCTTTCACAATGAAATTAAGAAGATGCTATTTGAACGTGATTCACACACAGTCCACCTCTTTTGAATTGTGCTTTATTATCCTTTGTAAGTACGGAGACTCCTGCTTTAAAAGTCCCTCGGAGCCTTGCGCTAGGCTAGATCAGAACCCAATCTCCCATGGTAACTGTTTTCACGCTGCCTGGAGCGGCCTGGAGCGCAGACTGCAGGGTTTATGTTACTGTGAATGGCAACTTGCTAGCTCAGCTCATGTATCAAATCAGCTATCTTGCTAAATCAGAGACAGGGAGATGCAAAGCTTTCAAACGCTGATTGTTCTTTAAAGGGAAAGTATCATTGAATCCTACAAAGTTTGATGCACAGGAAGATCACCCATAATGCTGTGTTATCGGCGTCCCTTCATGATTCTGTCAAATTGACCTCTATTGTTACTTCCTACTTTATCCTCTCCCACTTCCACCCCTTCTCCATGAAATTCTTTGGATCTTAATCCACTCTTGTTACTAAGTTATTAGTTTGAAGAGTAAAGAGTCCTCTTGATTCTGATTCGGCTTGATGTAAGAGGAAGGGGGGTCAGGAGGTTAAATGTTAAGCACCCCCCACAGGAGTTAGAAACCCCCCATTTCGATTTTGAAAGTTTAGAAATTTGTTTTGATAACCGTGATATTTCAAGCTGGGAAGGAAATTTGCAACAAATAAGCCCTGATTTGGGTGTAATTTTCTTGCCTAATCCACAGAGCATATTTAGGAGAGTTAGGGGGAGAGAGAACGAGAGACTTTGTAACCTCATCTTTTGAACTTGAGACCTGTGGGTGGTGGGTAACATGAATTCCATTTCAATTTTCATAACAGTGTGATACATGGTAAAGAAGAGTCATATTTTTCTTGTATGGATTCCTGTGAAGATAACCCATGAATGTACTTAAAAGTAGAAATGATGACTGTGGCAAGTTTGTCTTTTCTTTGGAAGCTTGATGGGAGGTCTGGTAGATGATAGAAGGGTTGTTTTTATTTTTAATAGCAATTACTTTTTGTTGAGGAATGAATGGATGAGCAGGTGTAACTATGCCAGCAAGAAATCATGAGGAGGGGGAGGGGGGCAAAATTTTGTAGTGAGGGGGGATTGGATTATTGACGAGGTGGGGAAGAAAGTTCCAAGTGAATAAAAGAGATAATCACAAGATAAATAAGGTGTGCTTTGAGTTATTTTCTAGGCTTCTTCATAAAAGGGCAGATGAGCTCATGAATAGATGCTTTGAGAGCTTTCTTGAAAGATGGCAGTCTTAAAATCACGCTTTGTCCAAACAGTTGCAATGGATACTATTCACAAATTTCAAGTCAAACCTTTGCATGTATCGCCTCGGAAAGAATGACCGGGAGTTACCTCAACAGATCGTTTGATATAGGGCAAACCACATTATTTGAGTAGTGTCGCTGGATATATCCATCTCATAGATCTCTGAATAATCTTAGTGCATTAAAGATTGATGAATGGTATTTTACTTGTTTTTATTAGGAATGAAAAATGCAGGCAAATTTAGGTTTTAGTGTAGATTACGAAAGCTCAGGTTGAAGGTTCAGTGTGATTGCATTACCGCAAAACTAGATTTCAATTGAGATGGCGTGTTAAACAACACAAACTCTATTTACCTGATTGTCGTAGGCCATTGATACATCCAGTCAATGTGCCAGGGCTTGCTTGGTGCATATTTAACCAAGAAACACGTAATCACCTGCAACCGTTTGATGTGGTTTCTAGCGCTTGCTTACCATACATGCCAAGCCCCATTAAGTCAGCTACAAGTGTGATAATGTCCGCTATCACCAATTGAAAGGTGGCAAAACCATAATCAGCTGTCATTGGTCTTTGTGCGTGCCTTGTGATATATTACAACTCGGCTTGTTCAAGGTTTGTTTAATGAGCATGCAATTGTTGAACTTGATCGGTTCGGGTGTGAAACGGAGTGTCAAGCTTTTGTTGGTAGAGATCAAATCAAGAAACCTTTTGTGCGTCTCATTTTTCAGCTCATTTGTGGAACAGAAATTGGCCAGGGTATTTATGAATTGTAATCTGTAAATACTACAAGCACGAGCAAGTTCACGCCATTCTGAATCTGTGATATTTACTTTAATGCTATTACTTTTCCTTTGGAAGTCACTCACCTCTGCAATGAGGTGCCCTTTTTTCAATTATTGGGGTTATAATCCAGCCTAATTTCTCCATTTTTATATTAGGATATTGATAAAAGGAAGAAAACCTCAAATTGCAAGTACTTAACTCTGAAGGATTTTCATTTCATTCAAGCTTCTAAATGAAATATGACATGACTTTTCAAGAAGGGATTAAGCAACCGCATTTTGATTTGCTCATCAAAATTTCTATTTACTCAGCAATGTGTAATAAGAGAGGATGGATGCATAGCAAATGTTCCATAATATTGGATCACATTAAAAATTAGAATTTTCTTCAAGATGTGCAAGGTTGTTTTGCTTTGGAGAAGGTCTTTTGTGATTATTAAAGCCAAATTGCTTGCTATTTAATTCCCTTTGTGATCAGCTTCTCAACATCATTACCTTTATTATCATCATACTTATCATCATCATTATCATCATCATTCCCATCATCGTTGTAATTATCAATGCCCCTGTTTTCACAAAGCACATTCACTCCTTCCATATCTCCCTTAGATTGTTTTCCATTTTCAATGTATTACAAATTAGGGATACAACCAACCTCCCAGGTCATTCCACTCAAATGGAAATCAGTGTCACTCTCCTCAAACTGGGTTAAAAAAACATGAATAAAGAACTTATTCATTTGATGGTTAATTTATTTTCTATTCTCTTCTGTCTTCTCTTGTCTGCAGATCTTCAGGGCAATGGTCTCGCACAGTACAGCCGTGAAGGGGTTAAAGACTTCTCCCTGATTTACACAGACACAGATGAAGATCAACTTCTCGTTGGCGCCAGGTATGTCTCCAATTTTGTTTATTCATGTCAGAGTTCTTATTTTATTCTTTATATTACCATATGGCAAGGACATAAGTGCCACTTTAGAATCATTTTTTCTTCCATATGCAGAGTTTTTTTTTTTAGTTGACCAGATACATGAATTGCTAAAAAATGTAGAAGCCGTCGAAAACGTGATGTGAAATGTTTAGATTTGAACACGTCCTTCAAACTTTGTACTTTCAAATGATGGCATATTAAATAATGATCTGTTAATATATAGCTTTTTATGAAATAAAAGTAGCATCTAAATACTTTTTCTAAATTTACCTGATTCGAGAGACTAAATCATGTTCCAATCATGTAAAATGTATAGATTTGTTTGTTTACGTTGAGGAACTAGTGAACTATTTCTTTATGTACTAATTCACAGTAATCTTCATGAAACATTCAGAAAATACGCTTCAGAAGTGAGCTCATATTTAAATGTCAGTCATTGTCTAATGGAAGGCTTTTAATAAGTTATTATTTCAAGAGAGGAGGACTACACCATCATCAAATTTAAACAAAAGCAAAAAATGGTCATCCAGAGACTTGAAGAATCTCATCTTTATCCACCTTAAAAACTCATCTTCTTTACTCCGAACGAAAGACGATAAGATGGATGCATGTGAGGATCCCTCCTTGTAAAACATCCTCGCTTCATCTATACCCTGCAATCTTTTATTTACATCCCACTGTCTTTGTTGAAACCAACAAATCTTAACACCAATGCCTCCAGGGGAAATATAGAGTCACTGTCCAGACAAGCATTCAACTCTTGTACGAACAACCCCCTAAAGAGAGAGAGAAATCAACATGGAGAATGTTACCTTGGAATGTAACCGATCTGAATGGCGACATTTGTACCCATAATGGCGTTTAATCAAAGCTTCTGCATGTCCCTAATTGTTTGGACGAGCATCTTTCCTCGGGTAATGCGATCCGCCTGATTGGAATAAAAATTCAAATTGCCATGTCCCAATTGGATTTTTGCAAGATTTCTTGAAGCCGGCCAAGGGATGATTATGCCAAATGAAAGTTTCAATTTTTGTTTGAGTGGAGGGATGCGCTCATAATGGAAAGGGCATAATTACACCACTTGATTTAACAAAGTGGAATGAATTTTATGAACATAGAATTTTCCTTCTCGGAATTGTCATTTATGGGAGAAAGTGGATGAGCACTTATTTCTTCTCCTTCTCTTGCGTATTTCTCCATGTCTTTGTCCCTTTATGTAATTTTAAAATGAGAATAATACGAATTATGCGCTGAAATCCAAAGGGACATTTATTCAGCAGAAGATGTAGATAAACATTCTCTTGCCAACCAGAATAATGAGACATAAGTTTGATCATAATAAAAGCAATTTTGTTCAATAATGCTTACTCTCTTTGCCTTCCAGAGATACATTATTGAGACTAAGCTTGGACACATTATCAGAAATAGAGGTAAGTATTCATCAGAATAATTATTTGAGAGTATTCATGAGAGATGGAAATTGAGAGTTTGGTTTGCATGGGGATGATTTAGGTTAAATGCTTCAAAGTTTTTACTCATCAAAAGTATTTCAAGGTATACTCAATTATCCTTTATCACAACTGGGGTCAACTTGTACGCATTCTTTGGGATATATTATATTATACACCCACGTGCGTGCGTACCATGCACAGAATGATTTGGGGTATTTACGTACCAAATTATTCTGGTGAAAAGTTGTATTTCTATTTGAGAAATGTAAAATGAACAGATTATTATTCAAAGTTATGCACTTTTTGGACAAGGCCGTATATGTCCAGGCAAATAATAGAACCTATGAATTTGTGGAGTGATTTAAGGATTCGACCTTCAATATTAAAAGCTTACCTGAAGAAAAAAAGCAATGTTACGTCTTTTTTAAAGTAAAGTATGTTGGCTGTCATGTGAAATTTAGGAGAACAAAACGAGACCAAATGATTTAGTACCCTCTTTCAGTGGCAAAATAAATGGCTCATTTCATTTCTTTTGAATAGACTTTTCTTCCAAAGTGCAATCTAATGCATGTTACATATAAATATGTATACGGGGGAAGATTTGATGGAAGTAGAATATGGGGGCAAAGACTATTGGGTAGCTCTCCGTAGATAATAAAATGGTAACACAAAAGAATGTTTAATTGACGGGATTCCTATTACTGTAACTCTGAATGGGACAAAGGGGTTCAACAACTTAATTTGCTATGTCTGAAGGATAAAGTGGCTGTTAACCCAAATTGAGGTTGAAGACATTAGAACTCCTATACATACCTCCCACCAGTTTTGAATGTGTCTTTAGGGTGCATTTCCATGATGTTAAGTTTCGATGTCTGTTCATTTGAGCATTGCTAAAGATAGCAAGGGATCAGACATTGTGGTTTACATGTCCCTATCAGGTCAATAGAACTACCTCATCAGCTCGAGAATGCCAAATATCCCACTATTTGAACTATCCCGATCGCAAATTATCCAGTTAATTTGCGTCTTCATCAGCTCAAAGTGCAAAGTTGCAATTAGCGGAATATTTGGTCGAGATATCTAGAACTTGAGTTTCAAGTTCTAGGTCAATTAAGTCTCGAGCTGATGAAGACGTGATTTGTTACTTCAGGATTATTCCCCAAATCAGAAATAATGGGCTATTTGGCAATCTCGAGCTGATGGAAACAGGCCTTCTGTGGTTTACATGTCCCCATCAGGTCACCGTGCCTGTTTTAAATCTACATGGCAATTTTTCAAACCGTGGCTTGAATACCTCCTTATGATAGGTCATAAGATTGGCACCTCATCATTTCTTTCGCTTTAATAGTGAAATATCTCCTTAACCGCTCATTGATGTTATCACCCAGCCCCAACAATATATCACACCACTTCCCAACCAATATTGACTTATTCTACTAACCCTCTTTTGGTTCATTCTCTCTCCGGTTCATATCTGAATCAAAGAGGAAAATATTGTCACTCAAAAAAATTAATATCTTTGGCAAACATTAGATCCGCTCATTCTGTTTCTTCGAACTTGATGACTGTGGTGTGTGTGAGCGCAGCCAATAAATTGGGGTCACTATTGGCATTGAGCAAACTAGGTAAACCTTGTGATATGAGTTTGGAAATGTGTGTGCTTGAATTGTTCTTGGTGTTGAAAGGGAGATGCTAGAGTGTTTGACGAACGAACGGACGAATGTCAGTTGCAGGTAGTTGGTATCAATCGTAAAAAAATTGGCATAAGCATATGAGAGAGAGAGAGAGAGAGAAAGGGGGGGGGGGGGGGGAGGGGGTGGGCTGCAGACAGACATAAAGAAGAAAAAACAAGGGTACAGGATTAAATAAAGATACAAAATATGGTAATTATGGAGGAATATAAAATGGGATTGGATTTACTAAAAAGAGAAATATAAGAGACCTGATTAGAGAGGAATGAAAAAAAAGATGTGGAAGAAAGTTGAGAGAATGAAATAAATTATGCGGTGGAGTTTGATGAAAACAGTTTGCCAATTTGTTTATAAAGCTTGCAATGGGCATACTTTTCAGGGATGGCAAGAGAAGAAATGATGAGGTATGAAGTAAAATTGTAAAGAAGACGGGTAGAAAATAATAAAAACGGATCATCACTTTAAAATATGGATTAAAAGAAAAAAAACTCTGGAATGCATCATATTGTGAATTACGTGAAAGTGAAGCAAAGGAAAAAGGACGAAAAACAAACCAAAATGTGCCTTATCTGAGGTAGAATCAACGAAAAATGGAAATTGAAAAGATACGATACCAGATAAGATAGAGGAAAACTATAAAGAGCATCAGTGATAGTGAGAATACATGAAAACACATAAGAATTAGCATCAAGAAAGAGATTGATGTAAGAGATTGATATTGAATGCCGATGCTCGCCCGTAGCAATGGCAGCTCATCTAACCTACTCCATGCTCTCTCTAGAAATAAAAGATACAGTCCTTGGCAGCTAATATCAAATGTATTATTGTTCCATCAAATTTGGGTGCAAGTTCATGGCTAGTTTGAAGCAAGGAATGTTCGGTCCTCCGAACAAATCATATATTTTTCATCTTTTTTTACATTTTGTTGTTTCATTTCCTTCTTTACAGAAAGCAGAGTGGAAGCCTAATGAGATAAACCAAGCCATATGCGAGAGCAAGGGCGAATCACCAGTAAGTAGAAACTCTCAGTTCTTTTTTAAGGTGTTTTTGTTTTGTTTGATCCCTTTCTCCCAATTTTAATCAATGCGTACCATTCTTTGTAATGTTTGTATCTTAATCTTTTCTTTTAAGAGCCAGGGTTGCGTTAACTTGTGTCATTTACATGAAGTAACTGCCTTTGAACTTTTCCATACATAAATCCAAGATGTACTGCATTTGTTCACATCTTATAGCATAATTTGGTATACAAGGCAGTAATCCTTCTTTTTTTTTAATTATATATTTTATTCTTTTACTGAAATATTACTATATGCTGCTCGTTCTGCTTGCAAATTTTATCTTAAAATAAATGGTTTGATAAAAGTCTGGAGCTTGTTCCAGATCCATGGGAACGTCCCATATGGTATTAGGTCATGAATAAATTTGTGCAAGGTTATATAGGCCCTATCTGGGTTTTTGACCACATCGTCGTCAGCGGCAAGGCATGGTTATGATAAAGAGGAAACTGGGTTTGTGTTTCAAACCTATACCGATTCCTTGCGGGGCTCTGTCGGCTTCAGGGCACTTTCTAGAATTTCATATACACACCTGGTTCATGCCCTTGAACCGTTCCACTTCTGAAATTTTGCGCAAACAGAGCGGATTCACTTCCTCGCCCATCGCAAACCCATTTCCCTTTTTCCTCCACCCCCCTTCCCTCACAGATGAAATCATGATTGTCAAATCCAATATAGTTTAAGATTTCTGCTAAATTTCAGCACTTCATTTTTTTCCGTCTGCATGTATCCCTCAAATTCTATCAATGGGGTTTCTGTAATATATGGACAGACATGTTGCTTTTCATCTCTTTCAAAAGGATTTGACTTTCCCTTGTACCTCTTGCATCTAGAAGTGGAATGCACTTTCCTGTTCTGTAAATGAAGTTTGCAAAAGACTGATAAGGCAATAATTTCCAATTTCATTCTCACACAAACACTATGTTGTGATTGCAAGCAATAGAAGAGACACATCTAGGTCTCCTTATTATGTGAAGGTCTTCCTTGAAGAAGAAAAAAAGGGTCTTTGCTTTTTACGGTAATGAAAAAGTATTATCGTGCACATACACATCAAGTTTGGAGCCAAACAAGTACTATGAATTCTACATTCTAACCTTGACCTTCTAGAGAAGTAAAGTCACATTAAGTGTCTTTGAAACATGAAGGAACACAAGCTATCTACCATTGGATCTAGAGACAGAGAGATTATCCATTACCTTGTCAAAATGATAAGCCCTTTTCCTGTCCTTGTTTGATCAACGTAAGTGTATACATCCATATTGTTCAATAAATGACAACTTGTGCTAAAATGTCTCTGTGGATTTCGGGTGCTTTGCTAGTACCATATTGAGAAGCAATTTTCATGGAAGATAAACATTTCTCTGCTTCTTGAGGCACCCCTTCAAGTTTATGAAAATAAGTTTGGCATTTGAAACAGGTCTTTAAGTCATTAAAAACGATCCTACTTGACATTAGTTGTGTCAGCCCAAGGTAGCATCATCGTTCTTCTAGGGTCCCTCAAACAACTCCTCTTCATATTGTTGAATCTCTTGTACAGCTTATATGTTTCTGTAAAGGTTATAATTGTCTCCTTCTTCTTGTTCAACTTGAGAATACAAACTAGGTCTGAAGAGTTGGCAGGGTGTTTCATTTTCTGCACACCTGTTTCTCAGGGTTTGCCCCTCAGTCCTCATGTCTGTTCTTTGAGCAAGAATTTTGTAGAGAGAAAATATCTGGGTTCCTCTTCACGTATACCTCTCTGTCTCTGTCTCTGGTGCTTCAAGTCAAATGTTCCTCTGTAAGAGGGAGTAATTGATGTGGCTTTTTTTATGAATCTCTTCTCCACTTTTCCATACTGATCTAATATTCATAATGCTAGTGAAAAGAAAATAATTATAACCCTTTGGCCTGTGATTCTAACTTGTGAACATCTTTAAGAATGCAGGATGAGGGTGATAGATTAACTTGCTAATGCCAGTAAATCTAAAGCATGAGCAGCTGATTAAGTAGTTTAATGATATAGTTAGTAGTCAATTGGGTGTTAGCTTCATAGAGCCAGTATGAAATAAGAGCTAAGGTAGCGAAATACCAATTATGGCGATTTGACTTGTCATTTTTCTCTCTTCTAGGAAAACCTGATGTCACTGATTAAATATGATTCATCTGCAAATGTTTCTTTAGTCCAATGTCACGTTTCACTGTCAAGCTCGCCCTAAGATCAGAGAATATCTCTAACATGGTTCTTGATACGTGGGTCTACATCTATGCCCTGTACGTGTTCATGAAGTATTGCGTTGTGACGGGTTGGAGGAAACCCTCTCGACACCGCCAGAAGGTGCAGCCGCTAACGCTCTTCCTGCTGATGGCAGATAAGAGCCAAGCACGTAATCACTCTCTTCTCGAGTGCAACCGGGTTCTTTCAAAGGCATTCTCATACCTACTCCAGTTTCCCCGCTCTCATTTTGACAAAAGATTGAAATAACAAACAGATGGATCACCTGTAAGGAAGTGACATTAGACTTTAGAGAAAGGCCTAAGACGTTCGTTGCTACCTCCGAGAGAGTTACCTCATCATGATTCAGATATTCCTTCGAGCACCAATAAGAGAAACTGAACAAGTAATCCAGAAATGGGATTCCCCCCTCATATGATTGCCAAGACTTTGAGGAAGGGGAGTTAAGAAAGCGATAAAGCATCTTCCAGACTTGAGGAGTGATTTTGAGGAGTATTACGTCAAGGGCGAAAGAACGAAACCAGACGACCATGTCAATTTGTTCAATATGTTGTTGATAATCTCATTCAGCCATGAGTTATTTAGAAGGGCCTGCCCCATGCCACACCTATGTTTTAAATGTTGGCATTGTTTTGTAGGTTGCTGTGATCTGTGACATGCATGTCATTTTCCAGATAGGATCTACTAAAAAGAAATAGCATTTTGATTATTAGGAGGGGAAAAGAGTAGAAATGATTAGTAATAAAGTGAAAAGGGAATGAGTAGTGCAGTAGCAGAATCTTGGGGTCCAATACCATTTACCACCAATATGACTAGGTACACACAAAATAAGATTAACTGAGCTTTTAGAATGAAGAAAATACAATGCAATCTTGAAGTAGGCCTATGTGATTGTATGTGTATATGTGTCAGCTGGTCTGTATGTGTGCAGTTTAATATAGTACGTAGTTTGCACCTTAATAAAGCAATTTCCCCTGATTTTTCCTTCATTTTGAGGCTAATAATCTCCCCCATTACTGTAAAAAATCCCCAGGGTAGAGATTTTGACTGGGGTTTTTCCTCAAAATTACTTCTCAAGCGATCTAGGCTTTGTGAGTCATCTAATTAGATTGCAGTTTTGATCAAGATTTAGATGTCACATATTTAAAGCGTTATCCCGTCCAGGCCTGTCTGAAGTCATGCTAATTATATCCCACTTCTGCGTTGGAATCATGAGAAAAATATTGATATATATCGGATAGTAAATGAAAAGTCCTTGAATCATGACACATTAAGGTGCGACACGCTAATTGAGTTTCATGGATTTATGGATTCAATTTAAAAGTTAGGATATGCATTATTTGACCCATGTGTAAAGAGAGACGGAAAGGCTCGGAATAGAAAAGGGCATCATTGTCCAGTTTTCGATCCTTGACCATTTCCTCATTAAGAATTACGGACTGGACCAAGGAGCATTTCATTTGGGATCTGTAGAAATAAGGAGATGGTTATTACAAGGTTAAGTACAAAACTGGCAAAGCAATCATTGCATATGTTGAAAGAAGAAAGAGAAGAAAAGGATGAATATTTATTGTATTTTTAGAAGCAAATTTGCAGAGAAAGGGTGAGAATGAACTGGAAAATAGCTCTGATACATTTGTTCTGTATTTTAATTTAAGTTTTTATGGCTGTAATTTTATAGATGAAAAAAGTTTTAAATGATTAAAATTCAGGTGTATTAAATCTACAACCTTAGGATTGAATAGTGTAGTAGAAAAGTAAAGGTAGCGGGGGTGGTAGGAAGTTGGAAATACCTAGTCCACTCTATTTTAAAAAATCAGGGGGGGGGGGGGGGGAGGGGGTTGGCAGAACATGATGTAACTGTGACGTAGCATTATGGGTAAATTCACTTTACTGAATGAATGTGCATACAAAATATACACGAAACTTGATGAATCAGTCATACTTTGAAAATTTGAACCGGAGGGGTTGTTTTGATGGCGTGAGGCATACTTGTAGGCTTAACTAACAGGAAATCAACATTGTCATGTGCAGGCACGCTGACTTCTCTCTGCTGCCCTCGACGTGTCACAACCGTCGTCATTAACGCTGACACGTTACGCAGATGAGCACGACTTGTTCTCGCAAGACATGCTTTCTGAATAATCCTAGTTTTGCTTCCATAAACGTTTCTTTCTTAGCGATACGTGATAACCAGTATAGGAAAATGAAAATTTGAAAATAGAGTGTGATGAGGATGATTGATATATAGAGATGATATCATCCATGTGTAATAATTAAGAGAATTATCCTGCATGTCAATCATTAAACTGGTACTTCATGAAGAAATCAAGAGGGCCCCTCCCCCAAAAGGAGGTGCAATGTTTTGCAGTGAATATAGGCATTTTCCATTTACAAGGGCTGAAAAGCATCCTTCAGGTTCTACCATCGATTTTGCTTAATTTTCTATAAGAAGTATTTTCACACCTTTTTTCTTGAGACATATAGGTATTTTTCCTGCAATCATCTCTTAAGAAATTTGTTGTTTTGAGGTGTACTACGCAGTGCTGTAACTGTAATCAAATTTCAAACCAATTTCATTCCAAGATACATTTCCGTTTCCTTCAGATACATGTGAACATGATATTCCAGAGTGTTTGAGTAATTAAGTTACTATCTAATCCTCGATACATCAAAAAAGCCTTTATTGGACAATCTTACAAGGTATTCCGGAAATCATCAAACAGGTGGGGATATCTTACAGGGTCTTCATTACATAATGTGATTATCTTATATCCATGGTAGGAGCGTTATTGAATTAGGAATGGAGAAATTTACTCATTACAGGATTTAATTTCTTTCCGCCCTAAATTTTTGTTAATGCACTTTATACACACATCTTTTTAAAGTTTCTTCCTTTAAAAATAATCTAGTTATTTCTAAACTACGTTTATATACGCAGTTTTACCCATCCTCAAAGAAATTTTCTCTATTTTTCTTCTGTCATTTGATCCCAAAGTTATGCTTCCAGTAGACCCTTTTATATGTATGCTTCCCACCGTGGACCTACATGTTCCCACCCACCTCTCGCTTTTTAGCTCTGCAACATCCACATTTAGTTCTTATTTTCCTCCTCTCCTCCCCTCATACTCTCTTAACCTTTTTTCTCAGCTATTTTACTTCCAAGTATTTTGTTTTCACCACTCTGTTTGCTATCTCACTTGTGTCTGTTCAGTTCTTAATGGCACCATCTACTTCGATTCCACATTCATTTCAATTTTCTTGCCTCTTCCGCTTTCTTTTCTCTCATCTTTCTTTTCTCTCATCCTTTTTCTCCATGCATACTTCCTCATCTCATCATCCCACCCCCATCTTGGCTCCCAGGGTATCTGACACAAAACTCCCTCAAACGTCTTCTGGCTCCATAATGGTCATAAAAGATGCCACATGATACTTCTCTCTCCCTCCTAACATTCTCAAACATTCATGATTGAGCAGACCAATCAGAGATAATCTCTCAAATACTTCTGCAGAGCAATTTGCCGTAAATGTCAAGTTTAATGCTGTCTACATAATGTTCCGGTTGAGTGACGCGAAATGTTGCTCTGTAGCAGAGCTGGGGTCAGTCAAATAAGAGTCTACCCCAGTGAGAATTGTGAGAAATTGTGTGAAGTGACAGCTTACGACATTGATTACACTTCAGATGTGATTTGAATTTGAACCCCTCCATGCAAAGTGGAAGTGATTTTGGATGAATTGAACAAAAGTGCATTCAATTGCCACTTGTACTATGAGTGCAAGGTTGCACATAAACAATCAAGACTATAAGAGAACAGAAAGATATGAAATTTCATCTCAACCATTAAACGTTCATGAATTTTCATACAAAAAATTTGTGCAAATATATTTCTCTCAAATAAGAAGCAAAGAAACAACCCTGAACCCAGTTTTGTAAATGATGAGGTGAATTAAATCAAGATAACGCATTAGATTCAAAAGCAGCTAATGTGGTATGAAAACCATCTTGTTCCTTGTTGGAACAAACGTTTAAATACTCCTTCATTCAGAATTAATGGAATACAGCAGAGATGATCCTTAAGGCCAATAGATTCAGTTTTGAGTACGAGTTTACACCTATCACCAGCCTCTGATTTGCCCCTTTGAGCGGCAATCTACATTTTGTCGGTGTAGAACGAGGAGCGAGGTGTCAACCAACTGTCGTCCATGAATTTTTCACGAAGCCAATGAGCTCTTCAATGGCGTGTCTTCCATAGACGTGAACAAACTGCCGAATGTGTTTTAAAGGAATCTTCACACATTTCCCAACTATCCACTAAAATATTTTTGATGTGGGCGTTGTCATGTACCTTCATGGCTAAACCTTTGTCTGCGACTGTTTCTTTTTTCATCCTTTTACTCAATACCATAGTATTAATGTAATACAACCGCAGGAAATCAGAGACTTTACAGAAAAAAAGTGGCACCGTGAGATATCATGTTTGTATTCTTAAGAAAGACATGTCAAAGGGTTTTTGTTAGGGGGAGGGGTCCATATTATCATTTGAGCCTTGATAATACTCTTTATGATGAGTGTCTGTTCTTAGAAAATTAATAGTAATTGGAGAAAGTAATTCCATATGGGAAATTGTCTTTCACTTGTGTTCGTGAGATTTTTAAAATTCAGATGTCACAAATTCTCATACATGGAAAAGGTCATTGTGCTAAAGCAGCTTGAAAGGAAAAATACCTTCTTCTCTATGATAGTATGAACAGTGTTTCTTTTACCTGGAAAAATACACAAGATCTAGGCTATGTTTAGGTGAAAGAGTTTTTCTGGGATTCCAGCCAAGCATCATTTGAATCATGAAAATTTGGTGTCAGTATTTGGTGTCGGCCTCGCTCAGACTGCATGTGTTCTAAATATGTTGAGGCATCTTAACTGCGTGGGCAACAAAAATGTTGCCTTTTCAAAAAGCAAATGGTTGAATTGCAGATTTTGCTGTCCCCCTTGTCATATATCAACCCGTGTTCAAACCACAACGAGATATTTGACACCATGTACACAGCGAAACCTTGTGTTTCGTACCACACTTGGTTAGAATCTCAGAAAAAATATGCATGCCAGGACATGAGGACAGCATAGTTTAGACCCAGAAGGGCATTAACTCTGTGTTGAATGAGATGGGTAGATGCCCCCTTCTGGCTCCCGGCCGGCCAACGAGATGAAATATACATGGTTGTGTAGGAATATCATCCATCCATGCTGCGGAACGTTTCATGAATGTTGAATGGAAACAGGAAACTAAAGATGGAAGTTGCACCGCAGGACACAAACTTGGTCTAGTGAGTGTGAAGTCAGAGGCATTTCCCCTCACACTATTCAATCATCATGAGAGGCTATGTAAAGGAAAAGATCCTCAATCGCTGCTGTTTGATGGGATCTGGGAAAGAAGAGATATTTTTGTCCTTTTTGAATTATGATTCTGTTTGTTCCGATTCTCCCCTTTCTTCTCTTATATACCCATTTTTGTACATCTTTTGTATAGCATTCATAAGCCTCCTTCCTATTTATTTTATTCATTGCTTCATAGTTTTCATCAACTTGTAGATTTTATTTATGATTGCAATGCTGAGCCTTTAAGGTCTAGTCTTAAATCACAGACCTAGTATTTCAGGCTGGTTATGCAATATTTGGTGGCTGAAACAAGGCAAACTATTCAGCATAATAATTTCTTATGATTTCATTGAAGAGTATATACCAACTCCAGTCCCTTGAAAGACTGTGGTATGAATCACTCATGGTGAATCAAATGGATTTACATTGGCCATCAAAATGCGGTTAATTCTTTGGTGCAATCAGACTGTCATACCCTATGCCATGCGAAAGCAATGAACATAATTGAGCATCGTATCCATGGCCATGCATTGTCAATGCACTTTTACCATCAGCGATGTTTAATGCCGGCTAATTCCAGTGGCGAAAGGAGATGGTTAATTTCATAAGTGATTTGGAATGATGGGGCGATGAGCTCACTCTACAGCTAGCACACATATATGCCCCGATCGGCTGCCATTTGGCTAATTTAGGGATGCCCTTCGTGGTTCATGTATCGGTTCTATAGCTCGACCTGGCTTTGTATTCATCAGAAACTGGATGAAAGATGTACAGGAGTAAAAAATATGATAATGGGTGATTATGATGTCATCAAATTACTGGTGAATGAATAGCAATGTATCACTAACCAGGCATAATCATTTAATAGTGGATTTCATTCTTGTCCATTGGTTTTATAATGGCTTTATGGGCAAAATGCCCTTTTTTCCTAATATTTTGTCTATAATGATCACCAGAGTCAAAGTAAAATAACCTCACTATTCATTGTTACTCTTTATCAATGTACTATGGTGATATGTTCAAGGATAACATGGAAAGGATTAGAAAAAATCTAATGAATTTTGAATCTTCAGAATTCAGATAGGAAGCAGGGGAATCGTGCAGGTAGTATTTTTAAGGGGGGGGGGGGAGGAAAATCACAATCAAAATAGACTTGACAGCCCAAATCTATTTAAGTGCAAATGGGCTCAGGACCGATTTTCATGAATTTCATTCATCATTAGGTCTTACAGCGTTGCACATCAAACAATGACGTCAAATGCCTGCCTTGTTTTCCTGAAAGGGCTGCCTTCTCTTTCCTGAGCTCTGTCTAGTAGTTGATGGGGAAGATTATATTTATCTTGCTGCACCATTTGTGGTTCTCCAGAATATTTTTCCTCTTGTCTGGAAATACTTATTCACTGCTTTCGAATATTGATTTTCCCCAAGATAGAGAGAGATTACTTTGCTCATTTTTGTCCATTTTCCATGTAGATAGACCTTGAAATCAGTATGTATTTAGCTATAGAAAGCTTCTCCCTTTCCCACTCTCACCCCTCTAGCTCTCTCTCTCCCTTCCCCCCCCCCCCCCTCCCCTCTTTAATTTTTCTCTTTTTTTATGCCCTTACTATGTTGCATTATTTGTCTTGTCTTTTTAATTCCGCTCATTCTGATGTCTTTCTCTATCCTTTAGTTTGCTATTTTGTAATTATTCCATCTCATGATTGCACGCATCTCTTCTTCTTATCATTTTTACATGTATGTGCTCCAAGCCCAACTTCTCATGTAATTTGTCTCATTTGATACCAATCTCCTCAATACCCCCAGCAAATGTCCCCATTTCCATGGCAACGTCTCACCCATGCATGTTTTGCTCCACTGGTACATTTCCTGCAGCATCTCGTAAAATTAGGAGGCAAATATCCATCAGAGGTAATAGGATAGCCAAACAGAGATACAAGCTCAGCGACCAGGACAAACATTTGAAATGCAAATGTTGAGATGTAGAGATACATTCATTTGCAACTGTTCTATTTGGCAACAATGAATATTGCATCATCAAGAGGTTGGTGGTATCTAGGTGAATAGAGTGGGGAAGGGGAGGGTCGAAGGAAGAAGGGGATGCCTGCCCCCTGTACCATCTAATTTTCTGATCTGCCTCTGCTTGTTGCCATATAAGGAAGGTTCGGTGGATCGAGAACCTGACAGCTTTTAATCAAACGAGATGATGTGACACCATGGCACAAGGATGCCCCGGTATATACCAAGGGTGAAACTGAACCGTTTCTTCAAATGAAAGAATAATAGCTGGAGGAGAGTGAGTTACGGGAAGGATGACAGTCATGCTGACAAAATGTTTGAAAATGTTGGCTGTATTACATGCAATCTGCCTGAATGGTCTGGTCTGGTTATATCTCTATATACCCTGCTTGCTTTTTCCATCTCTCTCTCTCTCTCTCTCTCTCTCTCTCTCTCCATCTCACTTTCTCTAACTCCCTCTCTCTTTCTTTCTCTCTCTAACTCTCTCTCTTTTTCTCTCTCTTTCTCTAGGTATATCTCTCTCTCTCTCTTTCTCTAGCTCTCTCTCTCTCTCTCTCTCTAGCTCTCTCTCTCTCTCTAGCTTTCTCTCTCTCTCTCTATCTCCATTAGCTTGCTGTATACCCTCTATTCCCCCCCCCCCTTTTCCTCTCTTTCTCCATTTCTCTCTCTCTCCTCCTTTCTCTCCCTCTCTCTATCTCCCTCTCTATATCTCTCCATCTTCTCTACAATACCTGTCTCTAACTCACTCGGTTCTTGAAGGATGACATTAAGTAGGCCGCAGTCCAATATTTATGAATTCAAACCCAAAATAGACAAGAGCAAAGATGCACTTGTCAGTCAGGCATGAATCAGAATGATATATACAGAACACCTGAGAACATTTCGGACACTTGAGTGAGGAGAGAATATAGAAAGGTAGATTCAAGAAAACGAGGAGAATGTTTGAACTTGTTGTTAAATACTTGACTGTGTCTGTGATTTTGTTCATCTAATACTAAACCAAACCAGTGTTCTTCGGTCAAGACCCTTTGTTGATATGTTTCATATGAAAATGAGCTGTCTTTGACAGAGTATTTACTTGCAACAAAAAAGTTAAGATTTTAGTTTCTTGGATTACATTGAGAATACAAGTGGATTATTTAATAAAAAACATTGAAAACACTCCACTCACTTATCTAGTTTCTTCTGTCACAGATAGTTTAGACTTTGTGACTAACATGAACATAACTTTGAATTGAAGTCCTCCATTTGAGGTAATTGTTTGAAAGGAGTCATTATGTAATTTACCTGATTCAAGAAGGTTACAGAACAATGCCATTGTCCGTACGTCACCTTCATTGAGATGTTAAGCCTACCCTATCTTAGACACGCTCTCTCTATCCTGGACTTTTCAATGATCCTCGGACTCAAACAACTTTAAACAAAACCCATAGCAACCATTCATGCCAGAGAAAGCATTATGCTTCAGTTTATTTGATTTATTCGCCAGCTCCAGCACATTTCCCTCGAGCCCATGCTTGCGTTGGCCAATACCCACTCACCCACAACGCCACTATGCTTGAGAAACCGAGCTAATTTCTGCTCCTTCCATCTCCTTCCATCCATCGTCTGCTTTGGGACTCCTCCATATGAAAGAATCTTTCTTGCTCCAGTAATTCCCGTCCTGTTGCCGTTTTGTAAGAATGTCACTGCTAAAGAGAAAGGGGAGCGAAACAGTAGCTTTTATTGGACATCACTCATGACTAAAGGTGAAAGTGGCATTGCGATAATACATCTAACAATGGTGGGAAACATGAACAATCAGGAGGAAATCGCAATAAAAGGGGAATTTGCTCGTTGACAGAGCCTTCATTCCAGTCTTATTTATAGACTATGTTCCATGTTACATTCACTCTCTAATGATTAAATGTTTCAGACCTTTATAAGGTCACATTTGAGACAAAATCTAGTGATCAACCGTTTGATTGTCCCTCACTCAACCTTTTGTAGTCCATGCGTGAATGTATTGGGATTGTTGCCAAAGATTTGACACTTTGGAACATATGTCATCAGCTTAGAGCCAGAAAGACATTAATACATGCAAGGTAACCTCCTTTTGGTTCTCAACAGACAATATAATTACATAGAGCATGTTGTGGGTGTAGGATAGATAAAACTTCTTTACAATCTTACTAAGATATCCTTGGTTAATTCATTTCAATTAACAGGATCTGTACAGTGAATCATCATTTAATCTAGTCTTGATTATCAATATTTGAAAATGAGGTAGTTGATTACAAATATTTAAAAAATATTTCCAGACATTTTTGTGGTTTAGAATAAGACAGTGGAGATATATAGGCACAGAATTGATGCAGGGAAACAAGACAGGTAACTACATTGGTTAGGGGAAAGTTGGTAACATTGTAGACCCTCTCTGCCTACCTCACCCTTTTTCTCACCCCCTTGCATCAATGCCTGGGGTTTTCCCCTTCCCTCATTGACTTTGAAGCACCAGACTGTGAAATGGAAATATGACATCCTAACCGTTTCTATTCCACACCTCTTCTTTTCTCCACTTACAGGAAGACTGCTGCAACTACATCCGCGTTCTGCTTGTGCGCAAGAATCAGGTGTTTGCATGTGGAACCAATGCTTTCAACCCACAGTGTACATTCAGGGAGGTAAGTGTGAACAACTACATGTTATACCCAATGTGCACTATCACATAAGATTAATAATCAGTGTAAAGATTGCAACAAAATAAGATGACTATGATCTGCTACCTGTCACAGCGAATGTACCCTTTCACATGGGACGGATAATCTCTCTGAAGCTTTCAATTAAGTTACAAGAGTGTAAACAACTACCTGTTATTTCAATGTGTTTGTTCACATGAGATTGATAATTACTATATGACTTTAATTTAAATTTAATTAAAATTTGATGGGTATAAACAACAACTTGTTATTCACAAAGCAAATTTTCATTTTAGATTGTTAATCTCTAATCATGAAGAGCTTCAGACAAATTAATCCAGTAATCTGTCTAGCATTGCCCACTCAAGATTAAGGCATCGTTGGATATTGAATTTCACAAATGAAAGTCAGAAGATATTTAGGTATCTGGGTCTTTTTTAATGATTAAAAAAAAAACCTCCAATCATCTATAAAGCTGGAATAATTGTTCAATTTGTTGATTAGTCCATGGGAAATTGACAGATAAATAGCAAGATCTTGGATCAAAATGTCGGTTTAGAGCCAGAAGGGAAGTAGCTCACGGTTGAACATTTGACAGAATTAATGCCCTTATGGGTCTTAGCAGATGATATTCTGTCTTTTTTTAACCAGAAGTCTCCCCTTTCTCAGAAGCCATTACAAACTATCTGAATATAGGGGGCTGAAAGGTATACCCATTTCACTAGCATGTCATGTATGTAGTATATTTTCTCTCAAAAATCACTTTCTTTGAACATTTGGAGTGCAAATGTGTTGACCCCATCCCTTTGGGGTCAGCTTGAGCTTCATCTGTAATATGTAATGTTTAGTTAGGGCCATGACATTGAGGGTAGACTTAGTGGGTGGAAAAAATGTTTTGCCTTCTTCAGCACCGACCTTTCAAAGGGGCGCCGGTGATTGAACCCTAAATGGTTGGTTACCAAGGTGATGTTTTGTCAACATTCCTAGCAATCCCTTGCATTCCTGAATGTTTGCTTACACTAGCATGATCAGAGTTTAGGGGGGAGTGATCGAGATTGAGGTCTTGAGCTGAAAGGAGAAAGTTCTTTGTTTTGAAGGATTTAGAAAGCATTAGGTGTGTTTAGATGCATTTGATGAAGCAGTCAAATCAATTCTCGGAGGATGAAGATTTGTGGCATTTCACGATACCAATCCTTTCAAAGTTTCATGTCTATTAATAGACCTCAAAAGTCTCAAAATGGATGAACCCGAGTATAGGCAAAAATACTTTCTTTAAGAATCAAGAATCATGATTATTGGCTGCATTTGGTAATTCAGAAATAGTGGGGATTGCACGGAAGGATTTACTTGGTAGAAGTAACGTAGTAGGTCCATGATACTTAATTTAAGAATCTTGAATCATGATCATTGACTGCAAACATGCATTTGGTAATTCAGAAATAGTGGGGATAGCACGGAAGGATTTGCTTGATAAAAGCAACGTAGTAGGTCCATGATAGAAGCCTTAGGTATAGGGTTTTAGGTAGTATGAAAGACACAGTTTGTCTTGAAGACAATTGTTTTTTTGTCAGGTAGATGTTGGAAGGAAATGAAGGTGTAAAGTTAAAGAGCACTTGAGGCTATAGTGTGTGCAGAAAGTCAACACAAGAACTGTTATAATGGTTGCACAACCACATACAGACTTTCTTTTCTTATCCATTTCTCTCATCCTTTATAGTTGTGTTTTATGTTTATTGCCGTTTTTGGCATTTCTATTAAGTGGACTGTTTTCAGATCATTTTAGCACATGAAAGGTACTTTAGAGCACGCCTGCTCATAATTACCTTCGCAGAAGGAGCAATTCAGCAAAACGAAAACAAAATTTCTGCCATTGCATAAACTTTTAAGAGCAATACTATCCACAAGTGCCTGAAGAAAGAAAGTTAATCCCCAAGAAAAAACTTTGAGAAACAATCATTCTTCGGTCCTCCCACCTCCTTCTTAGCCGATAAAACTGAACCCAAAACAAAAACGACACAGAAAGTGTGGGTGTTAATAACATCTTGAAACATTTCTCTCTCTCCTGAAATAAGTTTGCGGTCCTGGGAAAAATAACACACCCACTCACGTACTCTCTTGGGGTACATTGAAACTCTTGGGGTGATCGTTTTCGCACCGCACACTTTACCATGAGGTGGGACTGAAGAGGACGACAATTCTCTCTTTGTGTAATACCATTGCACGTGTGATGAAGTTTATGCAACATTAATATTCACCCACCTCTGTGCATCCTCAGAGAGAGAGAGAGAGAGAGAGAGTGCCGCTGATAATGACTTGTTGACAGATGTTTTGGAAACAGGAATTTACATCAAAGAACAAAGATAATTTGTCAGACCAAACTCATGTGTCGTTTGTGATCTATGTGACTGATGGCATTAGCTATTTCATTTGTAGCAAGCATCCCAATATGCCCTGCAAACATGTTAATGTCTAGATTTTGATGGACAAATCAATATCACAGTCTTATCTTGAGAACTGGAATGATATTCCCCCATTCAGAGATATTTTCAGGGTATATTTCATATACTGTCAAATAAACATTCATTTCAGACACATTACTTATTTTGTCCGGTAAATGTCTAATGAAAATAATATTGCATGGTCAATACGATACCATATGACCAAATGAGTCTTTATTTTGATATAATATAGTTTCAGCTTAAATTTACTTTTGAAAGATAATTGCTAAATAGACAAAGATATCACAGAGTTATGAAATGGCAGAACTTCTCTTTTGACAATGGAATGTATTGAGGTATTGATTACTGGAATCAATTCCGACCACATTCTTTAAATTTCTTCATCACAATCTGATGGAAATCATCGCAGTAACAGAAATCAAAGACATCGATCTAATCTTCATAATTCTTAAGGCAGACACAGAGAGCGTGACAGGGTATTCAATTCAGATTCTGAATTCAATGTTAGAGAAGACAAATAGTCTTCAATTGCCTCCCCCTCAATGCTGTAGATTGCTCTCGATGCTGAAATACGAGCCCCCTCGCGCTGTGACGGAGGAGAGGAAAACAAGAGAATTTGAAGAGAAGTCTTGAATCGTAATGCAGGAAGTTGATTCATAGACACGCATCTTATACAGTTAGCTTTTTGGAAATCATTAGAGAAGGATTTTACAGTTAAATGAGAGGACAGTTGATGTGATTAGAGAAAATTAAGGATTTCTAGCACCAGAATTTCCCCTTCCCCCGTGAAAGAGAGTACCCGGTATGAGCTATTGTAAAGTGATCCATCTGATCCGTTTGCGGATGTGAGGAAGAGAAATATTGGAGACTGACGAATGTTGCATTGCTGGGAGAAAAAGAAACCACCAAGTATGACACCTCCTCTGGACATTTTACATTGATTGATTGATTTAAAAAAGAGGGTGATATGCCCATAGATACTCTTACATACTAGACGGGATGTGGAGGAGGGAATGGGTTTTTTCTTAATCGACGATATTAAGGTGTTGAAGAAGCCATGGGCGTTGTCAACTTTGAGAGGCAAAAACAGGATTCATATGGAATGTTTTTGAGGAGGCAGTAGCAAGACTTACAAGTGGTCGGGATGACATTTGGAGTAATGCTGTTGTTTGCGACTCACTAATCCCTGGATTTGAATTTATCTTGAAATCTAAAGGTTACACTGTTTTTGTTACTCCGGATGCAACAAAAATAAATATTATAACCTTTCAGAAGAAGGTTGGTTCGAAGGTGAATTGTTTCTCTGCTGAAAATTTGGGATCATATGGGAATTCCAATAACTGATCAATTTAATCAGCTCACATGACAAACTCTTTTTACTGACAGCCTTTCCAACTCCAGGCCTGCCTGTAGCTTTCTTAGTCTGTGTGATATTTCAATAAGTTTCCTATCTTTAAACCTTATTAATCTGTTCTCTATGGCAGATAACAGAAAGAAGCCCTACATATGGAATCCTGTAGTGTTCAGTGTGGTAGATATTTCAATGGAAAATGTTAAAGAGGATTAAAACTGCTCTTTTAGCTGTTGAAATTCCAGAGGCAAAAAACCTTCTCATGTTGGGAAAACATAAAAGTGTCAACAAATCCTGATAACATGGCAAATAAGTTCTGATTAGTTCCATGACTACCTGCATTTTCTTTTAACAAAAGCAATAGAAGCAACTGGCTTTTGGGCATGATCGATATCTCTATAGGCTGTAGGAGAAACACTTTGAAACTCACTGAAAAATAATTGCAGTGTTAGGGCTGTGAGTTAAATAGAATTCATATTAAAATGGCTGCTATATAAGACTTTGTAATATCACAACTGCGCTCTTTTGTCAGAACCAGTCAACTAGTTCTATTGCAGAGTATGATACTCTTCTTGACAATGTAGAATTGTTTCAATTTCCACTAATGAGTTTTGATAAAAGATATTTCACATGATATGCTTCAAGCTGGATGAAGGAAGAATGCCATGATTGAAAGCTTGAGTTACATATGAAGTCAAATTCACTTTCACTCAGTTAAATTGATGAATGGTGATAGAGACAAAGAAGAGGGGCAGGGAGAGGTAGGTGAATTAGATGGGATGGGGGGGGGGGGGGAGAATCATCAGCAAAGAAAATCATTTGCCATATTTGTATACTTCAATAAGAAGGTGCCAGTAGTGCTATCCTTTGAAGATGTTAACATATCATTCATTATGTATTGTAGGGGGCATGGTATGCATTTTCATTGGATTAAAATCATGCAATTTCAGATATTTTCAATCTTCAGAAAAATTACAAAATGTGATATGCAGAACCAAACATGATATTGTCTGCCATCTACTGACAGCCAGAAGGGCATTAACACACATCCTTTCATGCAGAGTCAATGCCTTTTTGGCTCTCAACTGGCAATACTAGAGACTCGACCATCATACTCAAATTATATCCCCAGAGGTCAATCCTAAGATTTCTCCTTCGGTCATTTAATTCAGAATTCTTCTGACCACTTACCACATCAAGTCCAACGCAATTTATCTTGACTTCTCCAAACCTTACATTGAGTTACCTTACAAACTCTATCCCTCCCCGAGTTATGGCCAATTTGATAAGCGATAGATGTGGTGGCCGGGCAACTGGTCATCGCTAAAGGTCAAGCTAAAAGGTTGTCGGCTAAGAGGACAGGATGACGGCTCACGTCAGCGACATCCAATATTGGTATGAGGAGAAGAAGTAGCCGATGAGTAGTCAGAGGAGAACTCTGAAACACGATCCTGAAGAGCTTGGGTATATTTTTGTCTTTGGGTAGTTGAGGATCATTAGGGTATGTATGACACTGAGGGTATAAAGAGTAAATGCACTTTTCTTCCTAGATGTTGATGCCTTGCAGTGGCCCTTAACGAATCTGCGAAACAGACTCGATAGCCGTTTTTAGGAAAGGCATGCATGCAGATATTTTTCATAGTATTGATTCCTGATCATCCCAAAACGGGAGGCACTTAATCTATCTTCTTGCCCTGAATGGAATTCTTGAGCACAAGGCAGCTTTTTGTAGTATGTTTTAAAAGCAGGTATAGGGAACCATAATATACGGAGATGAATAAAGAGAATGAAGGCAAAAAGTTACCATAGAGGGGTATAGACAAGAAAACAAAATAAATGTTAACGTTGAGGATAGCAGAAGCTATGTATACAGGGATGCAGGGAGAGGATAAGGAGGGGTGCTTGGATGAAAGAATAGGATTCCTGGAAAAGAAAGCATTCCACTTTAGTCGTCCCGTAACCGGACAAAACTTGACGTAAGCCGTTCCTTTGCCAGTAAATTCCATACATGCTGTAGGAAATGGGACACGATTAGTTAAGCAAACTGAATTTGGACGATGTGAGAAGGTTATTGATTGAGTAAGTGGCTGGTATTGGCCGCTTCCTACCTCGCTGCATTAATGGCAGCATGCGTGTGTCTGGAGTTGGGCAGACTTTGGCCGAGCGGTTAAAGACGTTCCGCGTGTACTTGTCAAGACAATCTATGGAAAGGTGTCAATGCATCTATTCATGAACACAACCTTTCTGCTCAAGCACAATTTTTTTCCATGAATAACGAGGTGTTGTATTATTCCTTGCTTCCCCTGCCATTAGAATTCAAGTGACCCGATAAATTGTTAGGGTTGTCGTACGTGACCAAAATATTTCTTTTTAGATGAGAAGGAAAGTCAAGTTTGTTTTTGTTGGGTCAATTTCAAATAATGCAAATGAAGAAATAATGTGTGCAAACCTGTGTTGAAAGTTCATACCAAAACAGAGTTGAATGTAATGTAAAGAGGGAGGGGTCTAAGGAGGCCCTCAGGTAAAAGAAGCCCCCCCCCCCCCAACAAAACAAAAAAATAAAAAAAAATAACTAGCATGTACAGCTCACCCATGCCTCTATCAAGGGGGACCTCTTTAGGCCTTCTCTCCCTACAGTAAAGATTTTGTTAATGTCTAAATGATATCCCTTATGAATTCAAAATTGGAAGATTAATGTGACAGTTTACTTGATAACAAACCTTCCAACGAATACATATTAAATTAAAAACATTTTCACAACATTGTGTTAAAATAACTATAGGCATAAGGAATAAATATTTCTCCACTGCACAAAAGTAGAAGTCCGCAGTAGGATCAAGAGAGAGAGAGAGAGAGGGAGGAAGGGCGCATGAGATGGATAGCCAGATGTGAATGAAACTAGCCAGGTTGGATTGAAGTGGATTCAATTCATTAAAGCGGAAGCCGCATGAGGTGAGAAGGAGAAAATGGGAACGGATCCTTGTCGGTAGGAGATGAAAAGTAGCCTGATCTGGAACAAGGTGTCATGCTGGTCCGACACCAGTAGGTAGGGGTGGAGGGGGCACCCCAATTGGAGAAATAGGGGGGGGGGTTGGGGTCAGGGTTTAAAGTAGGTTAGAGTGCATGACCATATCTGCACTTAAAATTTGCTATTTGTAGAATATACCTGACTTGAACAAAGTATTATAAACACTATACATTGAATGTTGGGACATGGGATATATGAAGAGAGTTAGTAGAAAATTAAATGTTTTTCTGTGTGGGGCATCACCATAAAACACCTTAAAAACCACAAGAACCCCAACTGATTCAGTCAATGGAATATCTCAGTTAAATCCGCTACATCTTAATAAATAATCTTGACCAGAAGTCATTATGGTTAGTAGATGTTTGCGCAGTTATTTAAAAGAAGGATTAGTGCAAGACGATAAGTACAAATGAGTCCGTCACAATGCAATAGTCATTATAGAGGGTTATTAGACGCAGGTCATTAACCATCTGTGTTCATTGGCATCCACCTTTCCTCCCTTCTTAATTCTGTTCAAGAATTTTTTTCCCAGCATTTAGGCCCAGTAATTGGTGCGCTAAATGAGCGGTAAGGGGTCATTAAGGGCAACCCCATGGTCTGCCTATTGTAGTACCCCTTCAAATTCAACGCTATGCATGGTCAATGATGGTACAGTCAGAAAAGAAATGGAGGACATTATTTAGTCATAAAGACACCCCAACCACGTAACACTATAGAAAGAAACATCACCTGTTAGAGGCCTATATCATCATTGACACACCTCTGGATTCATTAAAGCGTAGTGGGTCCAAGATTAAAGGGACTGTCTAATGTCACTCTTACTGGTTCCTCCCCATTCACCCAAACTCATAAACCCTCATCTACAAACGGAGGCCATCCCATGCACCCAGGGATGCAGTCGGTCTCTGGAAAGACACCGCTTCCAGATAGAGTTTCGGCACACGTGTCTCACACCTGTGCTGCGGGTAATTTGAAAACTTTTCTCATACCCCTAGGCAGATGCCTGCTGCAATTTTCTGTTTTTTCCGCCTTCCCTTTTATTCTTCTTCTTGCATTCAAGGTTGTGCAATGTTGCTGCATGTCATCAGCGATTAGATTTGAAGCATTGGACCATTGCTGTCAATCTTATACTTTTTACTCTCTCTCACTCTCTCTCTCTCTCTCTCTCGTCTTCCACCTCTCTCTCTTTTCTTCCACCTCTCTCTCTTTTCTTCCACCTCTCTCTCTTTTCTTCCACCTCTCTCTCTCTTCTCCCACCTCTGTCTTTTCTTCCACCTCTCTCTCTTCTTCCACCTCTCTCTCTTCTTCCACCTCTCTCTCTCTCTCTCTCTCTCTCTCTTCTTCCACCTCTGTCTTTTCTTCCACCTCTCTCTCTTCTTCCACCTCTCTCTCTTCTTCCACCTCTCTCTCTCTCTCTCTCTCTCTCTCTCTCTTCTTCCACCTCTCTCCCACTCTTTCATTCTGTTTGTCTATCAAAGTCACATTTCTCCTCAACCCGACACTTTTTATTGAATTGAACAGTTTCTTTCGGCAAAGATCTGTGCCGTACTTGAGTTAGGCTCCTCTAATTTCCAGTTATTGAAGAAACAGGAAAGATCACCCCAGAAGGCATTGCTTCTCAAGATTACATTACACAACTTATCCCCTATGCAGTTGAAAAACAGATCAATGCTATCAAGGAAATGTCATTGCATGAAAAGACAATAGTAAGAGCATGGAGAAACAGAAATGATTGTCTGGTCAGAGCCAGAAGGGTGTTAACTCTATGTTAAGTATATAAGTTAACACCCTTCTGGCTTCAAACTAATGAACAATTTCCTGATAGTAGGTGAAATAGAAGTGAAAGATGGTCACAAAGTAGGAGGGGGGGGGAGGGGGGGGGGGAGAGAAAAGAAGGATTAGAGAATTGAGAAAGAAGAAAGGGACCAATGAGAACACAGATTGTTTTATGAAAAATCCTTTTCCATCTTCTAATATCTTCCAAGATTCTATTCTAAGCTTGTCATGTAACATGACCCAAGAACCAAGATCAACTCAGAGATTAAAAACATATTTCCCTCCAAAAGATCAAGCCATCTCCTTTATTGATTTCATGTAAAGGGAGAAGATAATCTGAAAATATCTAACCAGACACACCTGCCCCTGTTGCTATGTTGCTATTCCGAATAGATAAGTGGTAACCTTCGACCTGGCATTCCATGAATTCCGAGGGGAATCCAAGAATTGAAGAGATATGACTATCACAAAATGACATATATATGATCTCATGCTCGATATAGCACCAGTAATCATAAACTGTGAGGATCAGAGGCTATCCACTATCTTATTCTCTAAAATATGGTTTATGATCGAAGAGTTATGACGTCTTAGCGTAATATGACTTCATTGTTTATTGCAAGTCTATTTCTGGTAAACAAAAAATTTGTATTGTTTGGGTGTGAGCGTACTATAAAAATAGTAATGAAAGGCAACTTTTGTATTCAATGGTTGCAATAAGATTTTTGAAAGATGTTTCACGTCAGAAAAAGCAAAAAAATAATAGAAAAAAGGATGACGGGAGGAGAGGAGATAAAAATAAAATGAAATTATAGTTGATATGAATATGATAGTCTCTTGTTTCAGCAACTATTCCGCAATTGAGCTTGGAAAGATTTTTGTTGTGTTTCAATCTGCAAGTATATTGTAGTTTTGCATAGCCTACATAGTTCCAGGTAACACTAGGCTTGTGAGAAGGCACTTTGCCGACCACAAAAGTGCATACTTGAAGTAGCAAGATCTAGTTTGAAGTTATGGTTCAAAGCAGAGGAGATGAGAACAGTGAGATAGAGGGGGAGGGAGAGAGAGAGAGAGGGGGTGGAGGAGGGGGGTGGGGAGAAAGAAAGAAAGGGGCAGTAGAGGTCGGCTGGGGAACAGGTGTGGTAAAAGCATCAGCTGTCTTGTGAGAGCCAGAAAGGTATCAACTTCTATTATTTGTTTTAATATATAGTTAACTTCTTTCTGGCATTCAGCAGACAAAGTGATAAGAGAAAGAGAAAGATGATATGTAAACATTCATAATGTACACAATCTGGGAGCATTATAAGCACATCTGGTGATAAGACATTTTCATGGAAAGCATTTGAGGCACAGGCCAGTGACTTTTCTTGGATACATTGTAGTTGTTCACTTTTTCCTTCATTTAATTGGATAGGACTATGAGCAATGGTTGAACTTGAGAATAAAGTTTATGTAGTCCTTAAGTTCTTTCAATGTCCTGTGGCCAGCCAATGGAACAGGTGCGATGGGTAATTTCATTTGTTGTTGTTGAAAATTTACTATCAACTTGTATGCCATTACATGGGGAGGAAAATGTGTGTCCTTTTTTGTTTTACTCTAACTTCTTCACTTTTATGTCCTTTATTAAAAATTCGATATACTTGTGTTGAAAACTCAAGGGGTAACTGCAAGTTAAAAGATAAAATTGATGATGATAGAGATAGGAAAGAGTAGGAGAGAGAGAGAGAGAGAGAGAGAGAGAGAGAGAGAGAGAGAGGGAGAGAGGGAGACAGATAGAGAGAGAGATAGAGAGAGAGAGAGAGAGAGAGAGACAGAGATCGAGACAGAGAGACAGGTAAGAGATGGGTCAGTGTACCATATATATTGTAGTGCGATATGTGTGTATGCTTGGGTGAGCAAAGAATGCGTGTCCCTGCAAGTGTTGCAACATGCATGAGGTATGTTGGCTATGTGAGTGAGTGTGTTCATTTCACATCATAGGTAGATAGCTGAAGGTGGGGTGAGAGAGAGAGACACACACACACACACACAGACATCGACAGAGAGACAGTAAAAGACGGACAGAGAGGGGGAGAAAGATTGAGAAAGAAAGAAAGAAAGAAAGAATGAAAGAGAGAGAAAAAGAAAGAAAGAGAGAGAAAAAGAAAGAAAGAGAGAATGAAAGAGAGAGAGAGAAATATATAAAGAGAGAGAGAGAGAGAGAGAGCAGAACAAAGATGTAGTGAATGAGAGACAGGAGGGTGGATGGATAGAAAGTACTAGAGGAGAGAGGCATGTCGAGAGATGTATTGAGAGACGTAGTGAGAGACAACAAAATAGTGAAAGGGAGGAGAGGAAGAGAGAGACAGAAATAGATAGTGAGAGGGAAAAGAATGGAGTTAAGTGAAGGAATAGGTAGAGAAAATGGAGGAGAGAGAGAGAGAGTGTGGTGTGTGTGTGTGATGCTATCAAACAAAAATTCTTCTAAAATATTGTCTTACAGAATGACCCCACCTACTTTAGCAATGTCAACACTGGAAATGCCAGTCTACCAATCTCCACACCTAAATCTACATCCCAATAAAGACCTTGACTTTTGTCTATCCTCCAACAGTTGTCCAGGCACTTATTTTTGCTCAGGAGTGTTTAACTTCCATTTGTAGTGGATTTAGAATAAAGCACAGAAAATACCTTTCAAGGGATGAAACGAGTGTGACATTGCATCTGAATACCACTACAACCCTATCATAAGCTTTTGAAAAGTGATTGAATTGACAATTTCAAACCATTTTGATATAGATTTTTATTTGGTCTTGTCCTTGATATTGTGTCCTTACAGCCAGAAGGGTGTTAACGCTATAAGAAATTGTAAGGACTAATGCCCATCTGGCTCTTAGCAGACTATATCTTCCTGCTTTTTAGTGTCATTGCTTAAATTCTTCATCTTTACTATAATTACATGGATTTATTTATATTAGTATCACACCCTGCTGTGGTGTACTCGTATAGAACTCCTCTGCTGGTTTTCTTTTAACTTTTTTGAGATGTGACCTACTTTTTCCTCCAAGCCTCCACTTATGAAATTATTGACCAACAGAAGAAAAACTTTCTTCAACCCGTCACCGTCCACCACTCTTTCAGTTACCGCTACCAAAAAATTCATCTCTGAAATCCAACTCTCACCTCTCATCACTCTCTTTAGATAGCCAGGGGAATAGAGAGGAGATGAAAGAAAGAGAGAGGGATGGATGGGAGGAAAGAAGGAATGAAGGAAGGATGGGAGACAGATATAGGGATGGAAGGATAGGACAAAGAGAGATAGGAATGGAAAGATTGAATCAAGAGAAATAGAGAGAAGAGCAATGAGAGGTAGAAAAGAATGAAAGAGAGGAGAGGGTGGGTACATTATAAAGAGAACAATTCAGAAGTAGAGAGAAATGGAAAATACAATAAACAAACAAGAATGTGTGAAGAATACAGCTATTATACTATTTGACTGAGTTGACAATTATACGCTCGTGTTGGGAGTCAAATTTCAAAGTTGAGAAAACCATAAATCCACTTCCTTTTTGGTGGTAATTCTTGCCGTCACCCGTAGAGAAAGGAGCAAGAACCCTGCCGCTAATCAGCAACAAGGCGCTTCGGTATCCCCCCTGAAACAACCAGGGGGTGAATAGCATTCCAGTCATCCGCCGTACTTGCTCCGGTCACTTCACACCAATTATTTGCAAGGGTGCAGCCATTTTGTTTTCTCCATCTTTTCCCCAGTTACAATGAAACATTTTTTCATAAATAGCTGCTGGGTGTTAATGTAAACTAGAAAATCATGGATTATAAATTGACTCCTTCTATCAGCTTCATTCTATGTTGATTTTGAATCTTAGTTGCTTTCAAGGGCGCTATTATTCGATGGTGAAACATGACTGTGGAATGCTTTGTAAGGTTTTGATAAAACTAACTTCCTAGCTGTGGGTGCAATAGAATACTAATACCATTGTATGACTTGCTTGTTCATGAAGTGGCTGTTCATAGAAAAAACATGTGAGGTAACGAAAATGCATAACCTATTTTTCTCTCTTCAATTTCTGCTCAAAATTTCTGCAGAAATAAATGATTAATTCAAGTTTGTAGATGATGCCTAAAAAATACAATATTACGGGGAATGATGGAGAAGAAAAGGAATTTCCCAAAAAGCAAAACAAAACAAGGTTTCCAATCCATTTCTCCCAATTTAAACTAGATAATTAGGGAGCGAATCCACAGTTTCATCTAATCAAATTCTCTCCTGTCTTTTACTATGCAGAAAAACAACCTTACAAAGATTGTGGATCAGGTGTCCGGTATTGCAAGATGTCCCTACAACCCCCATCACAACACCACTGCCCTCTTCACAGAGGATGGAGACCTGTACACAGGGACTGTGATGGACTTCATGGCTAGAGATGCTGTGGTTTACAGGACCCTCGGCCCATCGGCCCCTCTCAGAACGGCCCAACTCAACTCCAAGTGGCTCAACAGTGAGTTCAAAGTTTTATTGATACTGAAGTCTCTAGAATCATAATATTGTAGCAGATTTTAGAAATTACTTTGACAAAAAGTCAAGGAGGTCTTTAGTAGGTTGGTAGATTGTTGAGTTAAACATAATTTCAGATTTTGAAAATGTCTGAAATAATGCTTAGCTTGCAGTAGTGGAATCATGACACATTGTTTAAATACTATTGTTTTTTGATGCTCAAGGTGGAAGACTGATTCTTTGCAGTATATCTAAAGAAAATTGGCAAACTGAACATTCTATTTAATCTTCTGAAAACAAATCTCTCTTGCAGTAGATTTTCCACAAATATGTTTCTAAACTGCATTGTCATTCTTTAAAACCTATTCAACAGATCCCAACTTTGTAGCATCCTACGAGATTGGACCATACGTGTACTTCTTCTTCCGTGAGACAGCCGTTGAATTCAGCAACTGCGGACAGGTAAGTCTCACCCCTGACTTCATTAATTATTTCTGCTCTACTCGGACACCTTGCCTTAAACACATTTTCCCTTTCAATGGTCATCGTAGGAGATTGATAGTACATTTTCCAAGAACCTACCACCAGTGTATCCAAGAGAACTGCCATAGGGAACGATACCTGAAAGGTCAAGTGCTTCCGAACCCCCTATAGTCCGTTCTCCTCACATAGATTTCAACAGCAAGTTCTTTTTCAAAACCAGAGAATTGCCCTTCGATTAAAACGCAACCCGGAAACACAGAAACATCTTCTCCTTCCTCTAGCAAGAGTGTAAGGGCAGTAGACGCTATCTGTCCAAAGAAGCGTAAACACATGTGACCTATTTTGGGACGCTTGCGTGGTATTGATTATTTGGCCGATGCCCGAGATGCGACGCAGAGATTTCTGACACATTGCTCTGTGGACCAGAAGAGATAGGTCTGGTGTATCAAAGCACGTGCTTACGTCACGCCGAAAGGCCTGTACTTCGGGTCGAGGAAAGGGAATATCAAAGTAATCTTTCTAAAGTTATCCTTAATTTGTTTTGGTTGAGATTTGCCTACGTGTCTGATGATGACATGGTGCCACTTGAGTTGGAGATGCCTGTCAAGTTACCTGGGCTCATTAATTCACCCTGGTCTCTGCCTGATTAGATACAGACATTCTGTCCTACTTTAAGCATCCTATTCTTAAAGGTCTCAGCTGCGGCCTTTGTCAAAGCAGCATATTCTTGTTGTAAATTATGTTTTGTCTCTTAAATTCTCGAAAACTGATAAACAAGTGCCTCAGTAAATTCTTATACTAATTCATTGTTTAGACTCTTGACACGCTATAAGAGAGGATATTTTGATACATGTAGCTTTTGATTGACAGATTATGGTATTAAAAGAACTTTCTGATCAAAGCAGCATTTTGTCATTTAAAAATACTGGTATATTTGTACTTTTAGATGTCACAAAAAGTTGGTGAAACAATTACCTTAATAATTCCTTTAGAAATTAATTTGTCTAGACTCGTCACATGTTATGAGACAGGGTAGACCGGGGGCTATTAATTCAAACTTCTTGGTGTTGATTGAAAGGATTAAAGAAGAGGATCGATAGATAGTAATAACATCTCATGGGGTTTAATGCACTTGATATTAAATAAGAGGAATAAACACCAGAGGCGGTGAGACACAAAGAAGCGCTCACCGAGTATTTTTATCCGCTTGGAAAGGTCTTCGTGCCATCACTGCTCACCAAACCAAGATATCTGTTCTTGATCAAGAGAGTTCAGTCAGAGAAGGGGGAATTGATATATTTAGTATGGTTTGGTTTGCGGGATAACAGAATCATCCGCAGAAGTGGGTAAAACACTCAGCTGTACCGCCAATTCATTGGGCATGCTTTGAGAACAAATAAAGCCCATTGATGGTTCAATCAAACAAATGATTTTATTAGGCGGTTTGTGAAAGGATGTATCCATGAACTGTTATTTTAAAATTTGATTAAGGAAGGTGGGGGGGGGGGGGGGTAATCTAGGTTTCCTAAATTGTATCTGATGAGATCATACAGTTATGCACAGTGTGTTTTTATAGGAAGCACCCCTCAAAGAAATTGACTTAATCCACTATGTCTCCTCCTATATTATTGCATAGTTAAGCCTGTTGTGGGACCCTGGCAATTCTGAATTTGATTTGGAAGCTCAAAGAGCCAAATCGAATATCTTTATTTGATCTGCTCAAGCAAATCATCCTTCTTTATGGCAATCAGAGAGTTTATGATGCAATCAAAAACTGAAAAGCTGAGAAAAATGAAATTGAGATTGAAATGTTCAAGAAAAATGCTTGATGGAATGAAGGATATGTGGCATGATGTACAAGTAGGGATAAGCATTCTGAGGTTGAAAAAAAGGAACAGAATTGGAGCATGTAATGAAAATTGTGGTGAATGTGGACTAGATCAATTTAGTCATAGTGGCCACAATGATGATGATTATGAAGATGGTGATGGTGAAGGTGATGATAAGAAATAGTGTTCTTATTTGTCCCTTAGTTATTACTACAGACATGTAAATAGAACTTGTAGATTGAGAAATACCAATCATTTAACATTATTACACTCTTCCCTTCATTGGTGACATTTCATTTATCCTAAAGGATTCGGGATATCGGTCAAAATTAATTGCTTTCTGAATCTTTTCTTCTTGTTGACGGACCATATGAGATAGAAATCGGAAGCCGGTTTTCAAAGTTTCCTTCTGTGTCTACTTGCTGGTGATACCTGTACTTGAAACATCATTCCTTGATGCTTTCATAGGGCCTATTTTGCCTTCAAATGTCACAAACAAAATGGCCGAGCATTGGTGACCTGTTTATCCCATTTATAGGTTATACATCGGTCATATTGACGTAGGCTTTGAGATGGGTCTACAAGAGATGGTCTGACTATGATGTCATGTTGTAATGTAATACAAAGTTCAGATATGGTATGATCCATCAGTCAGTGAGCAATTGTCTCTACAGAGTGTTCAGACGTACATCATAGCTAGTCTTTGATTCCGCTCTCCTGTATATGTAGGAATGAGTTGGTAGATTGTCCCCTGCTGCCATAGAGGACAGCTAAAATGTCAAAATTGTCATCATACCTAACCAGCAAACTGAAAATACAGTCGAAGTGTACAACTCATGTAGACAGATCATGTGAAAAAGGAATGCTTGCATTCTTTTCAAAAATTCAAAGAAAAAAAACTGAACCCATGATTGATTTAAGCTGGATGGAATATTGCATAATTAGGCTTATGTATTGAGAACTCCTATATTTACACTACTACTATGCTTGGAATGATTCTGTCCTTCCACCTTGAGAAGTTTTTCAGGTAAGGTGTCCCTAAAACAAGCAATCAGTCACTCTCCGCACCACGATGCAGCCATCCCGCCCCATGTATATCTCCAGATCACGATATGACGATAGACAGGGCTCAAATACCCCGTCCCATCGTGAAATCCCCCTCCTCTAGGGGGAAAGGAGAAGAAAACTGGGATTTGATCGCCGCTGAAATCTGGTTGATAGAAAAAGTTGGAATCAACGGGTATTTGCGTGACTTTACGAGCCTTCACTTGGCGGCTTTCTGTCTGTGCTCACCTGACGATTGGAAGACGGCACACACGGTAGCGTGGACCGCTCACTGAAATCGTAGATGAATCAATAAGTGCCTTAATCTCTTCCAAATCTTTGACTAATAGGTTGGAATTCTTGAGAAGTGGGCACCGAGAAAAACATGAATTCCTCTGTTTTTGGTTGGCAAAAGGTTAAGTAATAAGAGCTGTACAATAGAGCGAGGTAGAGATTTCCTTGCCCCTTATTTTCACACCTCGAGTAGTGCCCCTTCTCTTGTTGTAGATGTTATGGGTTACGTGCAGGATCAGCTTTTGTTTTTAGAATGATATCTTCATTTGCTGAAAGACCGGAAAATCAATTGTACTAATGTAGAGACCAAAATTATTGAAAGTTAGGTGTATGTCATCTGTATGTTTCTAAAGGCATATGTTGACTCCATAATTGAATGCAATGTATAATTAGCATTTTATTTTTGCCTTCTGTTTTCTATATTTTTTTTTATACATCTACTGAATATGTAAAGCTTGTTTCAAGATGATGGCCATTTATGATACTGGCTTTAGTAATGAATAGAAGAGTCATTAGCAGTATGTTCCTGACTTTGAGGGTTCTTCTCTGTGGATCAATGTATTGCATCCATCCTGTGGAAATGCTAGAAAGGGATGGTCCAATCTCCTTACGCAAGGGATGGTCTAATTATGTGACGAAGGGTAACCGCATCGTCGCTCCTTCAAGTGCAAGAGGAAAGCCTTTGATTGTGTCCAGCCCAGCCTGGCTCGTCTTTTGAGGTTTCTGGCAAAGTCTTGCAGCAATGTAACGGTCCTTAGGGGAATGAACCGATTCCCGTCGGATCCTCTTCAGCAAAAGACATAGTAGGTTGTGAGACACGAGACTTGACGGTTTGCCAACATTGCAGGAGAATTGGAACTGAAAATGGCTTGAGGGGGGTCATTGCTTATGGGCAAGATCCGGGATGTTTTCAGCAAAGTGAGCTGTCAATTGATTTATGACTTTCTACTCTTGGTCATTGACATGATATTTAATTTAATAATCATAATCAAAAACATCACAACTATTGCTTTTGCTTTTGGGTTTGAATTAGTGGCGAACAAACAAATCAGACTTGTGACATTTGTACAGACTAAACATGTCTTGATTAATCTATCACACACAGTTTTAATTCTGCTGATACAACTCATGGGAACGAGGGAATACTACAAATCTTATGCGCTAAGGATTTGCTGACTGGCTTGCTGGCTCTACTCGTAACTTGTGACTGGATTTGTCAATTAGAACCTTTCTATTATTAGCAAGTAATGCTCGTAAAAAGAGACATGGAAAATCAAGGCTTTTCTTTGAATCCGCTATTTCTTCCCCTGCTGAGGGAACGTGACTATGTAACCCAGCATGGTGAGGTGAGTAATACAGGGAAGGATGTAGTAAGAGGAGGATAAACGCAAACGAAACTAACCAGAAAGTTTTAATGTTCATTGAATGGACTCGATAGAGATGATGACGTATGTAGGGACAGGACCAGACGAGATTCTGGTCATTCTGTCCAATTTAATGCAGCAATCTAGAATATTTAAACTGATTTGAAAGGATGATAAGAAAGATGCTCCCTTGTTGGTCTTTCTTATTAGAGTACATGTGTGTTGAACAAGAAGGAAGTTGTATCAGTAGGGATGTCACAAATATAGCAGATTCTGTTCAAATCTATAAATAATGAATATGAACAATTTATAAATAGCTTTCCAATACATTTTGACAAAATGATCGATTGAGATCTTAAGCAAATTTGTTTTATAGATGTATTTAGAAAAGCTGAAATCGAATGAATTGAAAATATGCTTTTACAATATTAGAAAAAGGAAATGGATTTTTTAGAAAAATTTATTTTTGCAATATGTTATAACTTGCAACAACCTAACACAAACATAAAATGTTGGTAAAATTACTAATAATTAGCTAATGAAGAAAATGACACAAATATTATAGAGTGAATGTCTGGTTTAGCGGATGGGCAGTGCTCAAGCAGGGTATTGATAGACAGTATAAACGACGATAGGGCTGTTGCATGGTTACACAAAATCGTATGAGGATCAGAAAGTAGAATAATGAAAACAAGCAGATTCTGGGTGATAGAATGACATGGGGGCAAGTAGGGGTCAAGGTTCAAAAGACCAAGGTTAGGTCATCAATCAGTGATCAAAATGGTCTGGCTCAGGATAGGAAAAAATAGGAGAAAGTAGGAGCGTATGCCTTTAAAAAAATGTTTTATACATTTTGCATATTATATATATGATTTGTAGTATATGAAGTGGTTCTGACATGACCGAATTATCAAATTATGGATGTTTTTGAAAAGCTTATATGAGATACAAATGGAAGGATAGAAGTGGGATCGATGCCATATTTCCCAGTACCGTTTTGTACTTCTGACGAGGAAGCAAATTGTCAAATCTATTTCTGTGTCTTTCTCTCTTTTATCATAATATTTCAGTGACTCTTGTCGTGTCTCTCTTGGTCTCTCCCTCCCTTCCCCAATCCCCCACTCCCCCTCTCTCTCTCTCTTTCTTTCTGTTTCTCTCTTTTTTTCTTGATCTTCCTCTCTTTCTCCCTTCCTGCATCCATTCATCCCTTTCTCTTATCCCACCCTTCCTCCCCTTTCTTTCTCTCCATCTATCTGTACCTCTTGTTTTCCTCCTTCCTCTCTCTTCCCCTCTGTTCTTTCTTCCTTGCATGAAAATGAAATTCACATCTATTGACAGATGTCTTGAAGATATTAATGAAAAGCCCTTCATGTCCTTGTAATCACTGTATGCTCTCTCTTGTTTCCGAACAGAAATAACCCGGTAGGGGGCACAATTAGGCCACTTGCCCAATTACATTTCTACATTTCGTTCCCTCATTTCTCATAATTTGTCCAATTTACCGCACATGTCAAGAGTTCCCTGCATTGGTTCCCGGTGGGAGATTCATGCAGATTCTACCAGCGAACAGTGATGCCTTTCAGTGACGTCTCTGGGACGAGTTGTCATAAAGTTGATGTTTTACTTTGCATGTGGCCCTCGAATTTAACCTGAAACCGAAAAAGGTTGTATTATGCATACAAAAGCTTATAAGTATGGGAGATGTGAGTTTATACAAGGGCTAAATACAATTCATAAAGGATCCTTTTCTTCTGTTAAATAGTCAAAGTAAGTGGCCGATCCGGAGAACAATCAAATTTCTGATTGACAGTAATGAAGGATAATTAAGTCATTTTGTATAAAATGTCTTAAATACCAAATACACTCATAGGGCCTATTTTGCAATACAATACAAGGTAGCATCCTTCTTGCTCTGACCATGCAGATGATAAGATCAATGAACCCAACTCCAAACAGTGTCAATCCAAACACATTGATATTGATGTTCAGAGGGGCATCCATCCTGTTTCAAAGGAACCCTCTTACCTGCCTGTACCCTGGTGCATTGGTATACCAAGTCAATACCCAGAGGAGGGTACAGCAGGGGTATGGATGTACCCAATTACATTGGGCAGGGGGGCAATGTTGCACCTCTCCCTTTTTAAAAAGCATGACTTGCCATGGACATACAGGATCTGAGTCAGTTTAGGTATGTTTGAGACAAGAAGTTGTTAAGCCTCATAAATTTATTTTAGGAAGTTGAAATAAGGTTATTATGTTAGACACAAACAAAACCTGAATTTATAATATGCCTTTTATGCATAGTTGAATATTTGCTTGGTAGATATAATGGGTAAATCGATTTTGTGAATAAATGTATTCAGTGAACTTTTGAAGTTTATCTTAAAAGTGAGTGACAGCAAGAGTTATCAGCTGCTGCCCTCCTTTTTAATTGCTTTCTTTTTTGCTTTGAACAATAACCTATTTTTCAGCTTTAAATCTAAAATTTAGAAGAAAGTCTCAAAAATGCATCAATTTTATACGTCATCAATCTTTAATGGAAGTATATGTAAAGATAAAAGAAATTTTAAGCTGTCAACCAAATTCTTCATTTTCCTGTGTTATAGTCCACATCTACTATAGATAAAAACTAAATTCTGTTGTGACACTTCTAATCAAAATATAGCGGAGTTATGAATCAATAAAATGGTTGCTTACATAGCTATAAACCATGTCAAACTGTGTCGAAATATATCATCTATTAGCAGTCATTTTCAAACAAAACTGTGGAATGATGTTTATATACACATATTTAATGTAACAGTCTCTCTGTATAATTTTGTTCTATCCTAACCTCTTAAATGCTTTATAATTCCTTTAAATCAGTTTCTGTTTAACCAAGCATGCCAGACTGCTGGCCATAAAACAGTTCTCAAACCATTTCTCCTGCCAGAGCACCTAATATATCAAATCAAATGGGGCAGATAAAAGGGTGCATCTTCCAGGCAAATTGAGGGTGAAATTTATGACTCTGTCCTTTTAGCCACCCTACAACAGTTACCAGCTGGTTCGGAACTGGCTCGCTATCAGCTTTAGAAATCTCTTTCATACTCTTTGGTTGCCTCATTTTATTATCAACAGTTTTAAAGGTAATATTAAACTTTTTATCAAAGCTATGAAAGTGCTAAAATCATTTATTGATTTGTTTTAGAATCTTTTAGACCAGAACGTCACTGAAACTTCGTACCACCAGTGCTCAATATTTTGAATCAGAAAAAATATAAGTGATGCTTAAGAAGAGAAATAAGAATTATAATTTTTTGTACCATGTTTAATACAGATAAATGGAAAATGAGAGATGATAATCACCATAACTCAAGGAGTAATCCAAAGGTCGTAGTAATAATTTCTTAATTTCAAAGAAGAAGAAAAATCACCTTTCATATCATATTGCTCCCCATCACATTTTATTACTGATAGTTTAGAACATACTGGCAATTCAAAAAGTCAGAAAATACCTTTAACCAGCATGAAAAATCATTTCTGTGTTTGAATGTTTAGGTTGGTAGGTGCCAGTGATGAAACTAACCACCACCTCAGTTGTAAATTAACGACCATTCCCTGCATGTTTGCTTTGCATGACGCTCACTGAGCTGAAATTAACGACCATACTTAAACATACTTGGTATGTACATTACATGTACCTACATTTCACATTGAACCCCCCCCCCCCCCAATGCATCATCCAGCTATGTGTGAGTTCAGAAAGATTAGGTAAATATTACATAAAAATTGTGCAAGAAGAAATGAAAAGAAGATGCATCCTACTTCATTGTTAATTTGTTGAAAGGGAATGAATTGCATCCCTGTATAAAAAAAAATTGCCATGGCTTTAAAATTTAAATATTTGCAGTATCTTTTTACAGGAGTGATATCTGAAGCTCAGATATTCTAAATATACATTTAGGATACTGAGATGGAAACAAAATACACAGAGGAAAATGTTTCTTGGTCAATGTCCCCTTCAGTTTAAATGAATATTTGCTTCATTTGCTTATATACACCTGATACGAAGCCAATTAGGGTTATGAACTTTAGTAATATACTTTGACATCCTGACATTTGATAGTGACATTAGCCGGAAAGCTTGTGTCCTGTGAAGATTGACCTTAAGAATAAGATAGTCTAATGGAGATGTTGGCCTAAGGCTATGTTCTTGTCAGTATTTCATTAGCCTAATTAGATCAGAGTGACATGATGCAAATTCACATTTTACATTGATTCAAAATCTTTAGGGAGGAAAGTGGACAGTGAAACCGAATCAATTATTGGTTCTTCAATATGAGATCTTGGGGGCATGCTAGTGGGTATAGAGTCTAGAGTTGGGGTTTGTTTCATATTTGGATGGTTGAGTTTTATCAGTTTATCAGTTTATCAGTTTTATCAGAAAGGGGAGGGGTGGGATTGAAAATTATATTTTGTAATTTGTAATCTTAGCTTCTAATATCATACTCTTCGACTACCCCATTAAAAGTGTTCAGAATTAATCTCTTGTTATGGAAGGGGGGGGGTTAAGGTTGTGCTATTTACAGTTCAATTTGAACTAGATTTAGTCATATACCCATGTTCTGTTCATGTGCACCTGAAGGGCGCAATACCTATGTTTTAATGAGCTTCTATGCAATACTTTCAAAGCATCTTACACAAACTGTAGTATTAGAAGTGATTGAGAAAAGTTCAACCTGCTTGTATAGTCAGAGTTTGGCCGGTTCTTGCTTGGGCCTTTTTCAAATGAATCTCATGAGGTCATGGTTGATCTAGTATTGATAAGTCATCATGCCCAGGGTATAGTCTCTGATGGCTGAAGACACACTGGTCATTACAGGTCAGCAAGAATAGCCATATGTCTGCTCTATCAATCAATCTATCTAGCATCTCTTAATATATCCATGGATCTCCTATGACGTCACAAGAACTACACTCCCCGAAAGGAAGGGGTGATAAAGCTCTGATTAGTATTTTTGACTGATGTAACTATGTCGGGCATCAGAAGGGTTATATACGCACATTCAATGTTTTGTCCATTGGAGGAAAGAGGATGCTAACTCCAGTACTCTTACACAGATGTTAGTGCCCTTCTGGCTCTCAGCAGAAGACAGGTTGATCCTGGGTATGAACATGAGGAAGCCAAAACTGAGAGAAGCATAAGGTTTTATGTGCAATAAAGACTGAAAAAGCACATTGTCTTTACAAGCCCTAGTACTCCCTGTGACTCCATTCCATTATAAAGCAGCTTTTATCAATTTGATCAAAGCTATTATTAAAGTCAAAGGAGCGTTATCAAAGCTCTACAACTTTCCAAATGATGACAAACATCACAATGACCGGTAATAATGGCCTGCAGGTTGGATTGTACAGTTTCACCAATCTTTTAGATCATTTTTCATGACTAACACCAAATTATGAGGATCCAGTCTGTTTCCTTTAATCACATCATGCTACTAGCTGAGAAAAGGCTACTGAATTGGCCGGTGTTCTACTTCTTAGCCAGTGTTCCGCTGGGTCAGATTCCATCTCTAAAGTTCTGTCTAGTCAATCACTTGTCATGACTAAACACTGACCAAACTGTCAAGACTTGTACAAATCAGTGTAAAGACTGTGTGTCCCTTTAATCAATTTAATACCGTTATGAATGTCAGATAACTAGTACGATAACTAGTATGCCCTGTATAGGATCGAAAGGGAGTTGTGCATGCTCAGACAGTGTGAAATATTGTTAACTTTCCTCAGTATTTCTTCTAGGCCCTCACCGATGGTAACTTCACAGGATAGTGGAACATTTTCTCTTTCATTGCATACATAAACCAGATGGTCTCTTCTATTAAAGCCTATGGGAATTAAAAAATCAGTAGCAGTGGGTTACCTAACTTAGGACACTCTCTACAACATGCCAGTCCTGCCTCGTGCATTAACCGTGCATGTGAAATCTTACGCACCTAACATGAATTCATGATCATGTCCTTGTTCCTGATGACAATACCCAACTCATCCTCCTACCCCTATTTTATATAACACAAGGGGAATCGGCAGTCATCATGACTAAATGTGTGCTCTAGGAATCGAAAGCGGTATTTGTGCCAAAATATAGCATCTTTTCTCCTTGATACGAAGCAGATGCGACTCCCGGAGGTTTAAATTTATGCATTGTGTTCGAGTCCTGGTTGATTTACTATCTGGTATTAAATCAGTGAGTAAGTTTCCTCTTGTAATGGGGTGTGATGTTTAGATGTAACAGGTTTTATCTATCCACCTCCTCTTCTTCGCTCTACTTCATGTAGTTTTTCTCCATCTTACCGAATTCCTCCACTTGGTGAAGAAGTGTGCTTGTGCACAGGGGAAACGGTTGCACTGTCATTTTCGGTTATCTGATCTAAGATGCAGGAAGATTAAAGGACAGAACGAAGTTTCACAGAGATGTTGTTTGTTGGGTCATATATATATGGCTTATTGGTTGAATAGGGTCTGAACTTCTGAAGCATCTCCAAGTTTCAGGATATCGAGAATGAATCATGGTGTTTGTTGTCGCAGACATAAAAAGACCCTCATTGTATATCTTCCTGTTGTGGCGTACATACTACGTACCTTTATCGTTAAAAGTGATTCATGGGTATAAGGAGTTCTTGGCAAAGAACTCACTAGCATGAATTCAGAGAATCCAGGAATAAATGAGAGCATGGCAGCTGTTGCCCTTGTAGTACATGTATATATCTTTCATAACCATGACCAAGTAGCTTTCTTCTAGAGTTCACACAGGTTTTAAACGTGTATGCAACCGATGAAGTGTCATGTTGTCTTTGTAGTATCTTGTATGCGATCTGTCACTGTACATTGGTTTAACTTGATGAATACTACTCTGACTGTAGTCAATGGGAAATATGTGTTATACTCAAATGAAATGGTATCCAGTGGGTTAAAACTTGATCACTGGGGGAAAGAAATAAAAAGAGAAAGGGCATGGCTGTATGGGAGCCTTAAATGGACCTGAATTTGGTAGCGATAAAAGTTTGGGATAGATACGCTAGTGGACAGGTCACAATGGTGACCAAAGGACAAGTCTCGTTAGTGAAAAGCTGCCATAAAATACATCCAAGATGTCATGACAGTGTAATCTCTATCTTTCTATTCCAAACTGTCCATCTGTCTTATGATGAAGATATCATTCCAAATCCTCACCTTGGCTAGTATTATATCTTACAGATTTCAAATGCAATTCAACATGTTTTGTAGAGCTGCCCAGGTTTAGGGATTGGTCACAAATTCTCTGAATTCTAGCCAGGATTACGGCAAGAAATCTACCTCAGCCCCGATCATGAAGGATGAGGTTGTTCTGCTCATCTTGAAGAATTTTCTCCAGAGGTCATGCCAGGCTTTGTAGTGTCTCCAGCAATTTGTCTTTCAGGCTTTCTTAATCTGGCTTGCCTGTTTACCAAGCTTTATCGTTACCATAGTAACTGATCACTTGGTACTCTGGTAGGGTCGAAGGGAATTACTGCGTGCAATCCTGCAAAATTATAGCTGTAATTGATACCCTGTCATGGATCACCCAAATGACCCAAAGTACAGACAATTTCATACTGACATCAATTTGTTAGTCTATTCTAGGCTATTTTGTACAATTTCCCCACTTGCATGAGCTAATTTAGTGATGATTATTGTCTCTAACATCTATTTTGCAACCTGTATCATGAAATGGTGATGTGTATGTACTTTCAGAAATGCTTTCAATATAGGGTTATACCATTTTCTCTTGGAGGCTTATATTTCCATAGTGCATTGGTTTCTAAGTTACATAGTTATGCTCTCTTTTCTTAAAATGTTATTAATAAAGAAGACAGATTATCAAAGAATGAATAGCCATTGTTGCCCATCCCAAAAGTCCAAAACCTTATTTCCCCCAAAAAGGGTGTAAAGATAGGAAAAGGAAAATACCATAGCTGTCGCTTATACTTTGCCAACTCACGTCTGCCCAATCTAGTGGGTCATCGCTCTTCTGGGTGATGTCTAGCCAAAAAAATATCAAAATCTTTTTGATGTTATTTCTCTCTTTTCTCTACTATTTGACTGTCCCTGAGGCTTACCAGTATTCAGTCCGATGGATTAGCGAGATTTTCTATTCCAAACTGACTGAGGACATCTCCAGTTTTAATGTTTTCCCCAAAGCTGGCAATAAAATGCCAGTTATTTTATGTTGCCATGGTAAACAAAACAGGGCTCTGATAGACAGTTTTGTTTTGATTCTGATTGACCATTCTTTGATGCTGGATTTGGGAGTATTGAAAATGAACACATTCAATTTAGGAGTCACGTGAGAGGAAACATTTCTAACATATTTGATTATCTCCAATGTTGTGCTTGTTTATTAGATGAGGTTGGCATGTTGTCAATATTTTGATCATTCTGCGGTAAATTCTTAGTTACATGGGAAATGTTGGCGGCATGTCCATGGATTGACAACGACTATCACTGTGATTAGATTAAAATATATTTCCTGTTTAGCTTTCTGGTTAATCCAAAACGTCATGTTCGATCTCTCACTCAAATGCATCCCTCTCATTTCTCTCTGTAGTATCGTTCAAGAAATTAGCCCACTATTGCCTTTGACATTGCCAGAACATACAGCGCATCGATCTGCAATCCAACCTCAGATCCGCCAAGTTTCACACAAAAGTTTTGACAAGACCTGTCTGCCATCCTTTTTTTCTCTTCCAATCTCCCGCCCCCGCACCCATGGACATGCCAAGATAGAGACACCTTGTGCATTTTCCTTTGCCCCTCGATCCATCTCTGCTTCTCCGATAGAAACTTTGTGGCATTCTTAGAGATTACAGAAGTGGTAACTAGCCTGGAGAGCAGAGAAAGAGAGGAGCAAGTCTTCCACTGTCTATATATTGAGCCCAATTTTCTTCCCAGTTCTATCCAATTTCCTGGAGCTATTTTTCCAGCACATTGTTGTCGTTACTGGCAAATATGATTGGATTCACGAGCTAGGGCTATTGGGAAGAGGCTCCGCTTGTCCACATGTTTTCTCTCTCTTTCACTCTTTTTTAAGGTTAGAGAAAGCCATATCTCTGGAAGTCATGCTTGCATTCCCATGTGATTCACACATAGGCCTCTTTACTTTTTGTTCAGAACCAATTCCATTTATTTCAGCTCTATTTTGTTGCTTTTTTTGAAGAAATGATGAATGCATATAATATATCCCTATGGTATTCTTATTCCACTTCTTTCTTTCTGCCTATTTTCGTAATGTTTTCATGCTCTCTTTCCTTACTTTTCTTTATTTGTGAGTATTGTATACCTTTCATTTCAAGCAGTCTCTCTTTTCTTTCTTCCACTAATTCCACATACGAGAGATTTAAATATCTAAATCAGATATTTTTAAATCATCGGCCCCTGGAGGATTTACATGTCTCAAATAAATGGAGACTACATTAAGATTGACCTGTTATGTTGTGTGTTCTTTGTTTTTAAAAAGAAGAAAGGAATATTTTAGTTTCTAAACACTAATAGACGGGGGGGGGGGGGGGGGGCATGTTTTTCCTTATTTTGAAACTGATAGCTTTATTTTATTATTGAAAAAGGGGTGTCCCCATGTAATTCTTTTGGTAATTAAATTGAGCTATCTATTCTGTTTTCAATATTTTTCTTACAGCACACTTTCCTCAAAATTGAAATTGATTATTTTAATATTTAGTTTTCTTTTGTTCAATAGTTTTCTCCAATACTTATAAAGGAAGACAAATATAATCTAACCAACTTTGTGGTACCGGGTAAATAGAATTAGCCTGTGACAAACAATTTAGCTTTGTTTCTTTCAATTGCTGTGGTTTATTTTGAATTTCTTGTTTACAACAAGGAAAGTGTGCTTCTTTCTATAATTGAAACTATTCTTTTATTCTTGATGGAATTTATTGATTGAATCAAAACAAAAAGAGAATTCCCTCTTGTGTTATGCTATACTTGATTCTACGATTAAATGCTCGGTATGTATATCTTGAAGCGATATTGCTCGGTGGTTTTCAATGTATATAAAACAAAAATGTTATTGAATAACTTTGCTGAAACTTCATTAAATGACAAATTGCGCCGACTGTTCATGTCTGGAGAGACCGCTAATTTGATTATGTGACAGAAACCTGAGCTTGTGTTTTTTATCAAATTTGCAATTTTGCAATTTACTTTTTCGTAAAGGGGTATGTATCTTTTGTAGTATCATGATTTAAAGAGGGGAGGGGGGGGGGGGTCTTTTTTAACAAAAAAGAATCAATAAATGTGCGCTGTGTTTTCTTGAAGTACAGGGAATTACTCTTTTATTTACTGCTTTGTTTTTGCTTGAAAAACACTCCCTCGCCTATATATCTCTCCATCTCTCTCCATCAAAGCTAGATTGCAGATATTTGCACATTAAAGTGCTTGTTATGATCGACTCGCAGAAACTCTAGAACATTTTAACAGATTTTATTGCACTTGTGGCATTTTAACTGGTGTAATTCATCTTACTCACAACTTATCATCTAACTGCTACTCATTGCATTGTACAATGCTTGTCTTCCTTGCGATCATTTATATTCTGGATAATTGATACTCTTGTTTGATGGCTTGCATCAAGTACCAGGGCCGGGAGCAAGCCTCTGACCAATGAGCAGTCTCAACGCGATGCCTCACGGTACGCCTCGCTTTTCCTTGAAACAATTTCTGGCGGTTACAGCGTAGGCCATTGATTTCTGTGTCAGATATCACCCGCCATGTTGTTCAAGATGCTAGCTATAATCACAATCAATACAGCCACATAATATGATGCTTTAAAAAATACTCCATCCTGTTCTTGCATATTTTGCAACAGTTTCAAAACAGGGCATCAAAAAATTTGTCTGAATATCACCTTCCCTACTGCGCCCATCGCATGCTCTAATTATGATCTCCCCGTTCTCACAATATGTGGTTCTTTATAATCTTTGTAACTTGCAACTGTTTCAACTTCGGCTGCCCCATGGCTAGGTAATAAGTTTGTTTCGTGATTAATCAGTTTGTCCCTATAATTGGTTAATTGAAAACATGAGATTTTTGTTACTTTTTGGACCACCCCAAGCCCCGACTCCTTAGAGCTGTAGGTACATTGAAAAAGGTTCAATATTTAGAATGCCTTTGCTAGTCTCTTTGAAGGTCTATAATGCCAATGAATTCAAAAAGAGCCAAAACATTGTCGATCTGAATCGCAAGTATCATATCATTACGTTTTCTTAAATACCTTCGGACAAGTAACAAAGGTTCTATGTGTAGCTTGAAAAATTAACTAGGATTGTCTTTTTTATGGCTATAGGTGCATGCTCCCCTTTTCTTATACTTTTTTAGAAGTTTTGGATTTAATCACTCAGGTATTGATTGAAGGTTCATAATTGTAATATAGCCAGTATCTTGTAACCATGTTTAAATCAGTAGATCATATATTAGTTTTACAGGGTGAAAAGTTGCATATAAAAGTGAAATGATAGGAAGCATTATTAGTTTCCTTTTTTTATTTCCTTTCGTGTTTATACAGCATTCGTTTAGTGCATTTCTTAGATGATTGAATGATTTTATAGAAAGCCTTGGAGTAAGACTTGTAGACAAACTTTGAGTTCGTCCATGGTGTCGGAACAATAAAACCTGCAACAGTTTCAGGTATGGGACACCCTGGGGATGTGCTTGTTAGGACTAAAATTGGATTATTATTAGAACCATCAGATATTTGCACAAGATATGATTTCATCCTCACAGCAGGCCATCATCCGATTTCAACTGACCACGTACTTAAAGGGCCGAGTTTAACCAAACCTATTTTAACTCCTTGGTTTTCATCTCCTTGGTTTAAACGATGAAGAATCCTTTACAGCAACCGCTGAGAATTTGGCTTTATCATTGACTTTTCAGAATATGAAGTATTAAACAATTTGATACCTACATGTATCATCAGATTAGGATACATCATGCAGATGAATCTGACAGATACAATTTTTTTTTTAACCTATTGCTTCTAGGAACTGGGTGGGTTCATGTATTAATCCATTAGGAAAGAGAATTCAGTAGTCAAAGGTTTAAAAGGTCTTTAAAAAAAGTAATTTGTCATGATGAAGGAGTGGGCTAACAATACAGTGGCAATGGAAACATTTTTAATGAGTGTCAGTTTGGAATTAGATTTGTCTGAATTAGCATTGGATTAGTCTGAAGTGAAACATTTTTTGGAACATTAATGTACCAGAATAACAATCGAAAGAGACATGTGACCTTTTGGGGGGTTACAAAGTCTTAAGTTTTGTATGTGCAGTTCTATTCAAATTTTAGCTTGATAAATGAGCTTCCTCGAAATACCTACACATGCAGTGCCATCTGAGACGCTGCCTCGTATCTTTAAGGAGGCACTTTAACCCTAGCCTTAAGCAGAGTCCATTCTCGCGGACATCTGTTGTAGACTTTATAGGGTGTCAAGAGTTGTAAGGGGTTGGCTACCATGAAGTCCCTGCAGATTGGATACATACGTATGTCTACGTTGGATACTGCTGTAACACAATCCTTATTCTATCATTGGTCAACATCAACATCTCCTCCACTTGATACCCGTCATCACTTAAATTGATGTAATCCCAAAATGGACACTTACAATTTCCTCAATGGCATTTTCATTAAATTATAAATTGAATTCCTTGATCAATCTAAACGACTCTCCCTGATCCTTGCTCAATAGTGTTGGTACCCCTCTCGTGGAGATCGAAAGGAGGGCATGGTATTGACCAAACAAAGGACCAACAAGCACCTGTCGTCCCTGTCTCAGGAATCATCATTACTGATTCTGTCTGATATTAATGTGTAGATTTGATAGTTTAGTTCAATCATCCATCTCCCTTGTGTGGGGTCAAATAGCTCAACAATCTTCCATTTATTGTCATGCCATGGCCAGACTGTGCAGGTCTCTATTTCACTCCTTACCTCATTGTTCTCTATAACCTCAGATGTCCTTCATAGTGGCTCTCTAACACTTTTCTCAAGACATTCCACTGTATCTATCTCTTGTGTATCCCATTGTGCTCAAGTTGTTTCAGTATATCCTCTCTCTCGCTCTCTCTTTCTTTCTCTCTCTCTCTTCTCAAATTTGTATTTAATTTTGGAAATCTACATCCTATTAACTTTTCCAAGTGTCACTTTGAAAGAAGCATAATCTTAGGTTGTATTAATTGCTTCCTGGTGCTACCAGAATGCAGTTCATAAAAAGACACTTTACATTTGCCAAAAATATGAAAGAAACAGATAAAATTGATTTGATCAATTCCTTTTTTGCTGTTATTATTAGAAGCTTACCTGTAATCATCATAGAATCAGGAAAATATCACCGCTTTTGGCATGCGTTCGTTCCCCAAAATATATTAAAGTCTTTAAAAGATTGGCAAATGACCACAATATTCAGAATTGGGAAATTTACCCAATCAGATATAACAATCCACTCTTGGTTTATTTACTTCATTAAATTCGAAATGAATGAACTTATTACATTTGGTTGTTCCACATCTTCATCTGATTACAAACCTCAATTCAAATTACAGCTGATATATGTGTTCCCTTCACAAGTGATAATAGTGATACTGGTTGATTGAAAATTTAGGCATCACAACATGAAACATAAACTTAGCTTTGAAGAAGATGTGTTATGCAGTGGCCTTTTATGATTAAGTCATGGATTAAGCTGTGACAGCTCCAGTGTAATCCACCAATACTCACCAATTTAGTGAGAAAAGTAGCTTAGATCAGAGGTCAGTGTAGTTCCGGTCAGAACTAGGGAATAAATATATCTTTGGATGACTGATAAAATCAACCGCACAAAGATCAAGCCAAATATGCCGACTGCATCCACTCAGTGTGTTTGTTCAGGCCTTTGGTCCAAAATCAACTTGGCAATGGTCTATACCGTCTTTACGCTTCGGGCTAAGAAGGGGTTAAAGTTTAGCAGCCCAAAGTACTTGTCAGAGTCACCCGAATCAACAAAAAATGTCATTCCTAGCTACATCTATATTAGCATCATATGAAGATGCATGGGGAAAGAAAAAGGCTGTTGACCAGAAATGATGGCTAAAAGAATTCTGTTGTCTTGCCTGGAGATTAAAAGAGTGCTTTAACACTGAGTATATATAAGATTAAACTTGGCTTCACTTCTTTCATCATGTTCAAGAAAGGAAGTGCCTCAAGCCAACCCCAAGCCAATACCACACCACCTTGACCACAAAACCTTCTTCAGGGATTTCACCGGCCATGTTTTTGAGATTTCTTGATGAAATATCACTCTCTCAAAGAGACCTCTTATCTGATGGTCAACTCTTGTCCATTATAGCAACTGTGAAATTGGTATAAATTGTGTACCTTTTGCAATTAGGCAGGATCGAGGACCCTTGAGATGTGGAGTTGCCTCGCTCCATTGTCCGGCTCCAGAGAGGGGGAAAGGAGGGGGGTGAAGACAGCATAGGGAGAGGGAGAGAAAGAGAGAGAGAGAGAGAGAGAGAAAGAGAGATGGAGAATGGGAACGAAGGAGAGACAGAGAGGGAAAGACAGAGAGAAAAAAGAAAGAATAAAGAGTTGGTTATTAAAGAGGAGAGAAAGAAGGTTAGACTTTGTTTTGCAGTGTCCCCATTAAACTGTTCTGTAATTGACCCATGACCTGAGATGACCTGTGACCCCAAGTATGAATATGAGTATAGTTGATGGTCAGTAGTGTAGAGAGATGAATCAATTATGATATGGTGCTTGATTGCATCTACCTTAGGGAGTCTGCTTTCAGATTGGGACCAGGTTTACCAGCTCCTTCCAGACTTTGTGGGTGATCTAATAACAAGATTAAGCCTAGGACCAGGAGGAAAGTAATCAAGTATTGGATAATTCCATATATCAAACAGAACAGAGTATAATATTGTAAAAAGAAAACAAACTATATTCTGATAAGATACTAATACAGATTTGTAAAAATCAAAAAAATAATAATCATTTTGTCTGAGAAGGATGCATTCTTTTGCAACTTTTCTACATTATACTATTGGGAGAGAGAAAATGTAAAGGGCACTTAAGGCGAGGGCACTTCAAAATATTTACCCTACAACCAGAAGAAATTTTATAGAAATCTTTCGGCTTTTTCACTGTACACAACTTTTTTCAATTATCTTACTGAAAGGAATTGTGACTAGACCTTAAAGGTTTGCTAGAAAGATTCACATCATTTGGGAGGATGCGCTATTTTTGCTCCCTTCCCCACCTATTCCTTTCAAAGGAGATTAACACTAAGCATCACATAAGTGGATAGAATGTTTTTTTTTTCATTTGATGTGGAGTAATTACCCAAGAATAAATAACATTTGGGATGCATGACTATTGTTATATGATTAAAAGTAAATGATATGTGTTATTGAGGATGGGAATCCATTGTAACGCGTCATTATGTGCTAGGCCTTCAAGCTTTCTTTAACTGGAAATTGAAATCCTTTCATGAAAGTGCTAGTGGTTGAACAGACTAGGTTTGTTATTAGGCTGCAGGAATGGGCTATTTATTTCCTCTCATAATGCAGATTCGTGCCAGAATAAGTCGTGAAGAATAACAAATACTTCATGATCTCTTCAGCATAAAGAGTAATGAATAGTAATGTACATCAGAGGTTTCTCTTATGATACACTTTCACATTATGTTCCTTTCTTCATATTGTCTGTTGAGAGCCAGAAGGTCGTCGGCTCTGTGTATAAAGATATAAGTTAATGCCTTTATGGCTCTTAGCAGACGGTATCTATCCCTCTCCTTCTTTTTGCTATACCATTTCAAATCTTAGACATAGCATATCTGCACAGATTTTCAAAGGAACTCTAACTCATATGATTATGAAACAGTCCGTTCATTGAAAGCACATTTTCCATCGATAGCCAGAAGGGCTTTAAAATGGTGAGGGTTTAATGCCCTTATGGCTCTAAGCAGACAATTTGTGGCAGGTAAAAAAAAAAGAGGCCTTACAAATTTCATGTGATTCTTGTGGCTCAGTATGAGTATCTCATTACTTGACCAAGTCAACAGAAATTCAATCTAAATGGGTGAAATAGAGCTCTTGGCTGCAAAATTGTTACAATGGCAGTAAAGATCAAAGATATTCACAGATGGATATTGAGATACATTGGAAAGCTTTTGATACTGATTTTTGAGCACCCTCCCTACTATATTGCATATAGTGAAAATGTAAAGTTGTGCTGAAATTAGTATAAAATTAGGACTACTGATATGCCTTATTAATATAATTTCATTTTAGCTGTGCAGATATAAATATGGAGTGAAAAGGGAGAAAAGTAGAATATTTGCCGCATTTTTATCACTTGCATTCTTATTGTTGTATGATTTAAGCAGTGTTAATAATCAAGTTAGAGAGGGAAAAGTGTGAAAGGGGTAACCAGTTTCTTCTCATAGAGGTGTGAGAGACTTATGGTAATATTGGAGGGTGGAATTTGATATGAGAGGAGAGGAAAGATGAGAGGAAGAGAGAGGTTTACCAGAGGATCAGCTAAGAGGAATAAATCCCTTGTCACATGTCATGTACACATGTTAGATATTACCAATGTCATTAACCTTTTCACTGCTGTCAAGATATGTTCGGACCTGCTTTTGCACTTGTTGCATATGAAATCGTAGTAGTAAAACAAAATCTGTAACAGAGAAAAGGTTAACTTTTGTTTGAAAATGAAGAGAACTCAAGAATCTTCCTCCAGCTAATATGTGGCAACACTGCTTTGCAGCATGACATTATCTTGTGTAGTCTATGTCAAAGTATCTGATAAAGTAAAGGAAATTTTCAAGAGAGAAAGGATTAAATTTTGATAAAAAATGAAGAAATTGGGAATCTCCCTTTGTCTCCTCTAATATGTGCTGTTAATGCATTAATGTCCAAGCATCTGATAAAGTGAAGTCCATGTTCTTTTCAGATTTCATTCTTCTCCCCTTAACCCTTTAAAAATTCAGCGATTTATATAATGATATAATGACCTCAAATATTTAATCTAATGATGTCATGAAATAAAGAGACATGATGTTTTTTTTTTAATATCGCTAAAATTTGATTCCATGAATGCAGATTAGAGAAGAGCAACTGCCAAGTCTGTACGTTAGGTGATGATGCATTGTTTCCTCGTCATTAACCACATGAGTTTAACTAAAGGATTGTGGGAAGATGGGCTTTACGCACATTGAGGTTATATCGGTTTTGATGACGAGATGAAAAAAATCATGCCATGGTGTTCAATTTCACTGCACTTTTAATAGTTTGATGACATTAACAAAAAGGAGTAAACCTAAAATCATGAACATGTACTACATTGATAATGCTAAGTATATCTTCTAATAATTATTTACTCTTTCATGCATAGAAGATGATATAAAGTTTTCCTATCTTATGTTTCCTATAAAGGTAATAAAAAGTACTCTGGTATACATATAAAAAACCTGATACAAAATGAATTTGATTTATGCTTTTTAAGTTTGTATGCACAAAAATTAAATCTTTTATTTCTTTTATCTTTCCTTATTTTCCCTTCAGATCATCTACTCAAGAGTCGCCCGAGTATGCAAGGTAAGAATGCTATTATTTATGAATTTTCAGAAAAACAAATGTGGTGAATTTCCAATCTGTTTCCATGACAACCTCTTTCAATGAAACCTACGTCAGTTGAGTAATTTCCCATGGACAATGTTGTTTTTTCATCATTATGACTTGGAAATTGTACCATTTTATAGTAGATGTAATTTCAAATTTAAATCCACTCTAAAATCTGCCAAATCACATCATTCCCTTCCTGCTTTTTCTAACAGTCTTAGAAATAGTGAAATATATCTTTTTGTTTTGAGTACAGGGGAGTGTAACTAAAATGTCCTACCAATTGATTTTTCTTCAAGGTAATCTTTATCCCCTTCTCCATATTTCTTTCTTCAAGCGTCCTATGTTTCTCCGTCTGTCTCTGCAATCAAAATTGCCTCCACCAATTACATTTTACTTCAAATTTGAACTTTTCTCACAACATTTAAAAACCTGACAATTGGCAAACTCTCCTAATCAGCCTTGACAAAATGAATGGAAAACTTCCTACTGGTTAAGTCATTATTAAGGGAGATTAGGTGGAAATATTGATATGAGTACTGCTGGGGGTGAAAAATTGCACCCCTCAAAATATTGCATGGTGTATTTGACTTTGGTAGTAAACATCACCTCCCGCGGTGTTAGGAGAAGAGAGATGCAATCAAAATATGAATACTTCTTGTTTTTCATCACTTGATTGGGGTGGGCAAAACTGTCATTCTTTCATCGCTCATTACCGGGGGTCCCACTTATAGCGATTTATGTTGGTATAAGTGGTGGGAACGCAAACAAGGGGGCAAATTTGAGGACCGATTTCTTTTCCAGATGTGGTGAGGATAAAGCAGAGAACATATGAAACTGTTTGGGTAGCATGCCATGGTATTTTACCCCTTGATATCCGCAACTGTCACTCTCCAAGTTCAAAGCAAATAGACCAAATTTGCCTGAATATTTGAGGGTCAGTTCAGGAAAGGCATGCAGACTGATGTAAAATCCAGATCTTGACACATGTGAATTTGGAAACTTGCATGTTCCATTGAATTCATAGGTTAGACCTATTTGAAGATTTAATCAGAATGTAAATGGATGTTGAAAGATCCAGACAAATTTACAAATAATTGTGCAAATAAGTAACAGCTTCCTCTTACCAAAAGGAATGATTAGAAGTACCAAATTCTACATCTGACACAAATCCTGTGGCATTTTGAAGTTTACCACAATTTAGGATTAACCAACATTGAATGAATAATAGTAAGCAGTAGTCAAGAATAAAATAGCCATATTCACCAAAGCTTTACCATCTATAAAAATGGGCCTATCCCCCCCCCCCCCCCCCCCCCCCAACTCCAGGAAAGGAAAGGAAAAGGGAATGCCGGGCTCTTAAATCCAAATTTCTAATGTTCTGTTATGTATTGCATCCAGTGAATCTACTGACAAACCACTTCTGCTAATGTACATAATTCAGCATTGATTTGTTATGTCTTTGTTAGTTGAAAGCACCATTGAGTTTGTCTTGTCATTTGATGGCTGTTGAAAGATTGGAACCTGTTTTTAATCCCCATTAGCTAGTGCCATCAATTGTTGCAAGCTTGTAAAACTTCCTCTTCATTTAACTCTTAAGAATATCTTCTGAGAGCCAGACGGTGTTAAATCCATGCAAAAGTATGATCTGACACCCTTCTGCACCTCAGCAGATGATCTCATGAAAGAGCATCACTTAAGTTTAGCGTAATGACATTTTGTCAAGCTTTCTAGTGATATAATAACTGACTTAATCCATACTTAGTTTTCCATTAAGGACACAGTCACTCCATCAAATGGCAAATTTGTTGCATTTCTGCTGCATTGAATTCTCTCAATGGTTTCTCGTCAGACATGTCTTCTGCTAAAACATCCATGAAGCAATAAAAGGATGCTTGGTCCATTATCCCCTTAAAGAAGTACATTTTCTTCTTTCAATTCGCAGGATGTTTAAATTTTTACTTCTTGTATGAATCCTTGGGAATGAACATATAGTGCGTGTTTGAAAAGAAGCACCAAAATTGCTTTTATTTTTATTCAAACTATTGAGGAGGTAGGCCTAAATACCTGACTGAATGTTTTGTGTATGAATAAGGAATTTTGCGTCCCATTCTTTCTAAATGAAAGTGAACATATATATCTGGCCTAAAATCCATCAAAAAAAGAAGAAGTTGAATAGATCTACTCCTTTCTTTCAGGCAAGAAGCCATTTTTAACCATTAATTATTTGTATTGTCCTCTTCTGAAAATCCTTTCAGAGTGGTAATGATAGCAATACATGCTTGTGCAGAAGCACCAAAACTTTTTTTCTGTACAAACTGTTTAGTAGATAAATGCCACTACTCAATGTTTTCAAACTTTTTCTTAGGGAATAGAAATGTATATGTTTGAAAAAGGAAATGACTTTAGAAGAAGAATGGGAAGTAATGAAAGAAAACAAACATCTAACAGAATGAAAACCTTTCTTTGATGGAAGATATAGTTTGCTACGATCTAAATACAGCCAATGGACTGATGTACTTGTTGAACACTTACCACATAAATGTATGATCATTTCATATTTATGCAGTAGCAGACAAAATATAAATGCTGTAGACAATCCTGTAAACCTTTAAAAGCGTCTGTACTGGAGAAGTGCATTATCCTAAAGTAACATTGCCCCTTTGTGAAAGTACATTGTGGCAATAACATCATGATAGAGGGGAAAAAAAAACAAGATCAAGTGCACGTCTTCTTTACGAAATAACACTCTGATAAAGTACTGGATGTGACACGGTGCTCTCAAACTAAATCAACCAATAGATCTTGATCAGAATACATGCCGCCTTAATGTTGGTTAGCTGCTGATATTTGTCTATCCAATTTCCTTGTCTTTATGGCACATTACTTTCTTGTAAATTGTAAAAGCAACTTTGATTGCAACATAATGAACCTTATTATCCATGAAAATACTTGTTTGTAAGCAATTTTCATTCCATCGACATAAAAAGTCACTTATAAAGTAAACATGTTGTATGCTTTACAGCCCCATTATTCTGTTATCACATCCATGATGTTGCCTATGTAACTTATCTTTTAATAGATATGATAATAATGATAATAATAATAAAAAGCGTTCCATCAAAGTCTCTAAGCGCTTTAACAAACAAAATACAATGATAAGCAATTACATATTAACCAAAACAAAAAATTACAAATCAACCTACAACTTACAATACATATAAAATGTACATCAATGGGAACAGAAATTTTGAATAAATTTGTTTTAAGACAAGTTTTGAATTGGTTGACAGTCTGACAGTTTTTGACATGCAAAGTTAGTTTGTTCCAAAGTTCAGCAGGTATCGATGTACGTGTGGGTCATAATCTAAGAGAATTTTGATTTGTTTGTCATGAAAAAAACAACAACACAGTTTTGGATAATCAACAGATGCATTTATTGTGAGAGAAAAAATCGTTGTCAAATACCAAAATAATTCTATTCCAACAGGGATGCAGAGAAGGTTAGAAAACTACTTAATTTCACTTCCAATGTCAAATACAAAGTACCGCTCTGAGAAGACCTTGCACATAATCATTCCTACAGACCTATTAACATTGATTGCTAAGTTATTACAGCTCCCCTGGTATCAAATAAATTAAGAAGGTTGTAAGCTAGGTGTTTTCTTGGTTGCAAGGCAATTTACTGTGTCAAAGAATGTCATACAGTGCTTAAATTATGATTCCTTTAGGAATAAAGTATTTGTTTTATTGATAGCGAAGCATTACCAGTAACCATTTTTGCCACATGTTCTTCATAGACATATAGGGTTATGATTAGTCTTCTACTGTTATCTTTTTATCATCCCAGGGATATTTGAGAAAGCACCTGCATTTCATAAAAAGATGACAGAAGTCACCAGTGCAGAATCAGTTTTTATAGGACAAATTGTTTCAATATATCCCCACCCCCCCCCAAAAAAAAAACTCTCTCTCTCTCTCTCGCTCTCTCTCGCTCTCTTCCTCTCTTTGTCTTTCTCTTCCTCAGTGCTAACTGTACTTCTCCCTTTCCTTTGATTCCCCATGTCTCTTGGTCATTCCTCTGTCTCTCATATATTTGTCTTCCTCTCCGTATTTCCATTTTGTTTGCTTGTACTTGGGTACATATTCCACATACATGTAACATAGCGTACACATCTATGTTGTAACAATAACAAACCAGTGACATTTGTTTAGACAAAGGACAAATACCCCTGCATTAAATCTGTCTTATGACTGACAGATGTAAGGTTTCAAAACGCAATTAATATCAAAGACTTGTTTGGATTGGGATCGCTGGAGAAATGTTGGCAAAGACTAGCCGAGAGACCTTGGTGATCGGTTTGTTTGATGGAGATCATTCTTTACTCCGTGAATTAGAGTGATGGGATCACGTGAAAATAAACAGAAAGAAAGTTGTAGGCTTTCCACCTCTCTACTTAGCGAGAGCACCAAGACTTTTTTATTTTTTTATCATGTCATAACGATTTTACTTCTAGGAATTCGCCAAATCTTCATAGATCTGATAAACCGTTGAAGAAATAGGAGGGAGAATATATGATTATGATCTCTCAGCTCGGATCTGTTGCTAGTATTGTCTGAGGAATAGGTACCAGAAAAGGGCTAATACATATAGATGAAATTCAGTCATGCCCCTGTACTCTACTTAAAACTTTTGATCATGTCCATTAGAAACATTTTCATTCCCTCTTATCCAAATGAAATTGAACAAAAACTAAACTGACCAAAATACTTACAAAATGATGTTAAATTGATCCACTTCTCTTTTCAGAAAAGAAGCTTTTTGTATAAACCGTAATGCATTTTTTATCGTATTAATTCTGTCAGAGTGATAATGGAGGAAACTTCTTATTGGAGGAGAACTGGACAACCTTCCGCAAGGCTCGTCTGAACTGCTCTATCCCTGGCAAGATTCCCTTCTCGTTCAATGAAATAGGTAAAGTATGACACAATTTCATGTCGATTTCATGAATGTTTAGAATTTTATGAATATCTTATATTCCGTGTATGATTACTAGCTCACATATTTGTGGAGCATTAATTATGCGAAAAAGAAAGGAAAGGCTAATGTCCATTGTCTGCTTTATGAAGTAAGTCGAGAGACATCCATCCATCTGTCTTCCTAGCAACCTGATTGCCTCTCTGATATAATGAAAGACAAGACCACCAGGAAATCCTTCTATATTTACAGCCCCCCTCCTCCCTCCTCCTCCCTCCTCCTCCCCCTACCCCCTCCCTCCTCCCCCTACCCCCTACCCCCTCCCTCCTCCCCCTACCCCCTCCCTCCTCCCCCTCCCGACATCTTGCCTCCTTCCCCTTATTTTACTTCTTCATGACCCAAGCAACATAAAAAACGCATGTAAGACCATGTCTTGTTATTTTGGCTAAATTTAGCTGTTTTATATGCTGACGTTGTTTATGCAGACATGAAATCAGTCTGGCAATCTTTGGATATGTTCATGCGGTACTGTCATAGTTTTAAACATTGAGTTTGCAAAACCTTACAGTTATAAACAACGATGAGGTTCACACCATACCAAAACAATTAATGATTAACAATTAATTAACTACAAGCCAGGAAGGGGGGGGGGGGGGGGTGAAGCATTCATTTTAACTGGTATAAGCTCAAAGTTAGTTGCGTCTGCATGGCGCATTATTTAGAATGAGGCCCCACTGCTGCTCATAGTTATCGTTATATAACCTTCTGAGGTAATACTTCCAGTGTCGTAACCAAAAGTGCGTCTGCACTGTCCCTAACTTCAAGATAACTTTGAAGTTTTAAAACCATGAACTAAACTTAATGTTAATAGACTTTTGTATGAACCTCACTTCTTTTTCTTGGCTCCCTCCTTTTAAGTGCTCAATCTGATCCCCACAGAGCCACATCGACCAGATTCATTGGATTATGCTTGAATAACCAAATTGGATATTGATTTTCATCCACTTGGTTAGTTGTATACAAAAGCAATTTCTTTCCAAGAAGAAAAGTATTGTATATGCACATAGACATTTGACAATATCTCTCAATGTATAAGAATACTCAATTGTTTGGACTATTGACGTATAAGGAATCAGTACTTATTGTTAATTTATGACAAAGTGAAATTATAAATTTAAGTTCTCACCATTATTATTGATGGTATTTTTATATTTCTTTGCATTTTCTTGTTCTATCATACTTATCAAACATGGCTTTGAAATACCTTTTTACAATTTTTGTCTATTACACAGAAAGTACCTATTATGACAATGAAACTGGGATCATCTACACAGTTTTCTCAACGCCAAGGTAAGATTTCTTATTCCTCATTCATTGATTGTATTAATTTGAATCAACTTTCTTCTGTCATCGGTTGTTCACAAAGAAGATGATGATTTTATTACACATTAATTTTGTAACATTAGTTGTAGTAGATGAATGGCTGCCACCATTGTAGATTGATGTGAAGAAAGTGAACTAGACAGAAGTGGAAAGAGAAAAACTCTGGCAATGTCGGAGCAAGAAGTACGAATGTGACAAAAGTAGAGAAGGACTCACGGAATGGAGGAGAGTTGAACAAGAGAAGAAAAATCTTAACGGAGAGAAACCGATTACTTCCACCATATCCAACCAAACATGCATTGTTGAATTTTGCATCCATGCTGTATGAAATATAAATACATACATACACTAGAGATGATGCCCTCTCTTTCCCTTCCGTTACTATAGCAACAGCATCCATGGCTCAGCTGTCTGCGCATTCACCTTGGAGGCAATAAATGAAGCCTTCTCGGGTCCATTCACCTTTCAGCCCAACGCAGCATCAGCGTGGATCACCAAACCCAACTCAAGCCCTGAGGTAAGCTCAAGAGAAATCTTCACTTCACTCACATTTTCCCCTTCTTACCCCCCCCCCCCCCCCCCCCCATCCCCTCCCATCCCCCCCCCCTTTTTTTTCTCTCATTTCTTTGTGGAAAGAAGCATCATGTTCAAACACTAAAGTTGCCCCAGGTTTCCAACTGCAAATTTACATACATTAATAGTATGTATACGCTGGGTAGAAGTCCTATGTTCAGAAACCGGGTAGAAGCATCATGTTAACAAAATAAACTTTCTTTTGGTTGACAACTGAAAATATATTGCATTCATCAAAAGTGTATAATTTCTAGATAAACACATCATATTAAAAAATTAAACTCGTCTCTGGTCTTCAACTGAAAAGTTGCATACTTAAAGATAAATATCTGTACTTCCTAAGAATTAAGGAAATATACATAAAGCTCTGTGAGATTCATGCGAATCGATAGACTTTCTCCATTGTACCATTGCAAAATATTGAGGATATTAATAGCACTGTTTACAGTATGTCTTCTGTTTCTGTGTATAATATTAAAATGAATTATGGACCTGTCTATGTCCCGAAACTAAAAATTATAAAATAATTGCTGACAATGATGTTCGCTGGTTGGGTGCAATCACAAACTATATTCCAACTTGCAAGGGAATATGGAGGAAGTGTGTGGGTGGGTAAGCAACCCTCTTTATCTCTGTCACATTCTCTTTACTCAAGTGATGATGCCGATAATGATTTTACAATGTTCGTCATCAATAACACATCTGGATGTGTGCATCCATCTGTCATTCCCTGGAGAAAGTCTTTCCATAATGTACTCTATCCTTCTCCTGGTTTTGTTTTTCTCTTTTCTTGGGATGAAATTGTTTTGATGAGTAGTGGTGATGGATTTATGGATAATGTTCACCGGATTTGATATTCATAATCAGAATAGTTGAGTTATGCATAATTGATGAAATCTGTGTTTGTTTTCAGATGTTGGTATCAAGTGTTGGTGGATTGTTAGAAAATGTTAGGGGGAAAAAAGGTTAAGAAAATGTTGTTTGGTTACAAAATAAAAAGTAAGTGAAAATAACAAGTAGATAGATTTTGTAAGGTACACATTATAAGAGAGAGTCACGAAACCATCAGCATCTTTGACATTTCAGTGGGAGCGAGGATTTCCGATGCAATTAAATAGAATGAATTAAATGTATAATGGAAATGTAAAAAAACATACAGTAAAGAAGATGAAATCAACATGAAAATATTCATAGAATCTCCCGATTCGGCAAGCTGGTTGATATCACAAAATGGCAAATTGTATTTCTGTATTAATGAGCAAGTGAGAGTATTTTTAGACCACCCATATCAATATCCTTTCCAAAGAAGGGAATCGTTTATGAAAGAACTGCCCCAATTATGACGAAAGTGATATTTCAAATCTCAAACCAACTGGAAACTGTTTGGAATTCTTTCATTGTGTTGAGGCGGTCATTATTGTGTTTTGATTTTGCCTTTTCGCATCGCTTAACAATATGTCTTGTAAAAGCTTAGAGCATTATATCCGTCTTCAAAGGAAAAAAATTGTTGTATTCTTTACCTCATTACAAGGAGTATAGCTACGAATTAATATTAAATTGAAAGTATTATCAATGGCATATAATGATTTGTGGTTAGACAGAAATAAATTAGATAAGAGGCTTGGGGCTCTTACCTTGCATGATTACAAGTTCATATGAGACAAACAAGTCTTTTTTTATTGGAAAATCATTAAATTTTTGTTCCAAATGTGTCATAAAAGAAAGTGTTCAAGAAGCAGTTTCAGTTGAAAATAAAACTAAAAGGAGCAAAGCAACATCAGCTAGGTGATATGAGATGTTAATTCTACCATATGAAAATTAAAAGGAATTCATGGGTCTTTGTGTTTGAAGCCATTTTGTATCTTTAATGGTTCTGGAATCTTTCTCTATTTTGGTGAAATCTGGGAAAAAATGTATATAAAATCCCTGCTTGAAGGAGAAACTTGAACTAGAGAAAAAGAAAGGAAAACGATTCTCAACAAGAGCGGTTATCCGTCCGGTCATTGCCCCAATTCTCCATCGAGACCTGTTCTTTTTTTCTGCTTTCTTTGTACCTCAACAGTGTAATTGAAATTAGTTCTGCCAATATTGTTTTCTTCATTCTTTCTTAAGTGTGATATATAGATGCAATAGGTCTCTGTGGGTTTCTGTAAGTGCTTGGAAATACTTGGGCAAATTTGTCATTGCAAATTGTGTTTGGCTTGTCTAGGGTGTATCTCAGAATCACAAAGATAATAGAGGGAAAAAATGAAATATGTAGTCCTTTTCAATTTAGCAGTAAATGTCAATTGTTGCCCTTTCTCTCTTTTTTTCTTCTTTACAATTGCCAAAAGAACATCATGAAAACTCAGAATGGTATGAGACATCTCATATGTGAGGTTGTTGTTGTTGATCTTAACCCTTTGCGTATAAGTTTGTTAAATACGGCTTAAAGATAATTGAAGTTTTTGTCATGTTTGTGAATTAGAATTAGAATCGTTCTCCAATTTAGCATTTAATTAAAGAAAAGAAAATGTAATGGGGCGACATATCCTTTAAACTTAGTAAGATGATAGAAGAATTAGGAAGGAAAACAGGACAACAATTTAATAAGGATAGGAGGAGTTGCTGCAGGGAAATATGAAGAAAGGTGTTTTTTCGCGACACACCAAGGTTTCAATGATTTGAAAGAGATGAGGAATAGAGGTAGACTTCAGACATAATCTGTCCTTCCTTTCATCAATATGAAAAGATGCAAAGAGATTATGAACATATCCCAAGGACTCTTCCTTTTATAGGATTATGTGAAAAGCTAGGGATTCCTCCCAAACCATTTCTTCATCGCTAATGTGATAGATCTAGAAAAAAGAAATTTGTTTGGAAATACCTAAATGTGATAAATTTCACAACTTTTCTTTGTATTGCGCCGAAGATCCTTGAATCTCTCTTCTTCCATTGTTCTCCTTATCAATGTGTCTCCACATCAAGCATTGATTCAAACATATAAAAGTGATAGACAGTTTGCTTGTTTGATCTACATTTTTTTGAAAAAAACTTATTTCTGAGATTCGGATGGAAGCTTAGGGCATGAATGGGTAACATTTCTCTTTTCCTGAATGCTATTCCATTTGGGATGAATGTAAAGAAAATTTTCCTGCTCTGAATGAAAAGAATATCAAAAGTTTGACAAATCTGTGACATACTCGCCTTTCCAGAAAAGTGCTTTTGTATTCTCGACTGTCAATCTTGTCTCTATTGTTGAATATTTTCTTTGATTCTACTTTTATTTATATTTATCTGCCAATCAAACATTTGATTCAAGAATTGCTCCCTGCAATTTCCAAATCCCTTTTGACTTCTTATCGTTTGTTGTTTCACTGTTTTCTTAAAGATTGTTATAAAACTACTTCCCTAGAACTGCACTCCCTCAAGCAATGAATATGAACAAGGTTTATTTCATTTGAAAAATTACATTCCCTTTAAATTGGTGGCCAATGTTTATCAAAGTATTTAGTTTGAATAGGGATCTGGTAGAATATGTAAATTCTTTTCAAAGAGAGAGACGTATTAGGACTTATTGTCTTTGTAGCTGTATTACTATTATTATTTTTTATCACAAATTGATGGTAAAGCTGACCCTTCGGATTTAATAGTAGTGACAAAATACCAAAGGGGAAAAAACTTAGCTAAATAAAAAAGTACATGCTTATATTTTGCTTTAAATGACAGCTAAGTGAAGTTATGGAACAGAATTTCGAGTGGTTTGGCCCTCTCTCTCTCTCTTCTGTGTTAACTGAGTCAAGTGTTTAGGCAAAAGCGGGCTGTTATGGAATTCAATGCCACTAAAGGTATCTCTTTTTGAGGTCAGGCTGTCAAGCTAAACTTGTTTGGAAAGCCGAGTAATCTTTAGACTAATATTCTTTGCAGTTTAAGGTCACAGTTCTTAGTCAATCTGAAGTTGGTGGATGGGTATCCTAAAGATGTCTGCAGGTTACAGGCTTTAGTTGCTCCAATTCTTCTAAATATAGATCCTTCCTTGTCATGAAAATCTCTCCACCCTTCCTATCCTTATTTTGTCTCCCTATTTTATTCTCTACATTCGTTTGTGTGTTTATCTGTCTGTCTGTCTTTCTGTTTGGTCTGTTCCATATTCCTGTTTTTTTTTTTTTTTTTTACATATGTCCATGTTCTCCTTGTCCTTATGTCTGTTAACACTGCATGATCTTTTATTTGCTTCGGTACCTGCGTCCAGGGATATATGTATATTTTTTTCTTATTTAAGTGAGCTCATCAAATTCATGAGTCCAGTGATGATGCTCAATCTCTTATCAATTCCGAATTTTTGTATCTCAGTTTCTCCGTCTACATTCTTTTGCTGAATTGTTGTGATAGCTCCCTAACCCAAACAGATCACTAAAAAATATCACTGAGCTAATATTATTGTTTATGCATACAATCCCTCGTCAGCATATTCATAAAGGAAGCTAGGTTCCCTTCTGATCTCAAGGAATGCCATTATCTAATAACACGTGTCTGTGCATCTGTGTGGAGATAAATCCTTGATCATGTTTATTGCCAATGCCTATTAAAATGGATGCAGTTTGAAGGAGGTCTGAGGGTTTGTGCCTTTGGTTTGGGAGTTGGGATGGACATTGCTGTCAGGGCGTTGACTGCTTGACCTCCCAGAAGCTGCTAAGATATGGGGATGCGAGCATCTCATCTCTGTCTGTCTGTCCAAGAAGTTACTCTTGGAGCCTTTTCACACACAGCTAAAATTCTATAAACATGACTAGTATAAACGTGTTTCGAAAGGGGTTTAAACTAATCACGAGCCTTTCACACACAGAAATTTCAGTGCGATCGTTAATCGTTTCGTGATTAACTACTGCTCGTAAAATGCGCAGTAGTGCCATTGCGCATTGAAGGTCATGTCACATCAATCAAAGCACACGCTCCATCCAGTTTAAACACGTTTAAACACGAATAACCTTTCACACACAAAATGTCAAGCTCTCTAGATACGAACTTCGTATCTGCAGCCTGCTTTTAGGGGCGTATGGATCGCGACTTCGTATCTATCCCAACATCGTATAAACGATGTTCACACTGGGAAATTTTGTCTATAAACATGTTTAAAACTTTACGATGATTCTAATCATCTCTAGATACGATGAATTTTAGCTGTGTGTGAAAAGGCTGTTGGTCTGTCTACTTGTTAAAAGTTTGTCTCTGGTTATGCCTGTCTTTGTAACTCTGACTTTATGTCATTTAGAAGTGTTTTGCCCTTTTTTCTCTCTCTCTCTGTACAGACATTTCCTTGAAAAGATGCATATCTAAACTCTCTTGTTGCCCTCTATGGTTACATTTGCATCAAAGTTTCCATCTTTTTCCTTGAACCCACATTAGTTTAACCTTGTAATGATGCATGACCTTCTTTGATAGGTTTTTTTCACCTGACTCATGATTTACAATCTTCCATCCTCAAAGTAGCAAAAACCATGATTTAATCGCTCCCCTGATCTTTTCCTTTGCCCCTACGTTTCCCAAGTCAATAATAGGTGAACGAACATATGGGAAAAGTGTGGTTTATTGTGTAGTTTTTATCATTGTGTACTTTGTTTTGTCACAGATTTTTGTTTTGTTTTGTAAATAAAGCAAACTTTTCATTTCCTGAAGTCAAAGATATAGTTCAGTTGGGAATGACCTGGTTTCATATCAATTTGTGGAATTTATTTCGTTTTTCTACAAGCTTATGAAACCTTTGTGGGGACCTTTCCAGAATATCAATACAGAGGTTGACAAACAGCTCTTTAAAGACACTCAAACTCAGATTTTTAAAAGTCATTGGCACAAAGTAAAAAAATTAATCAATTTGATGTTTTGATCGGGAAAATAGAAAGACATTTTCTGATTAAGCGCTAACTATGAGAATAAATACCTTCACCCAGTGAGGCACCCCTATCCACCACTTCATTGAAATATTGCTTTAAAAGTTCAAATGTAACCTTACAAATTTTCAGGAAATCAAAATGAGTAACTTACAATTTTTTATCTAGCAAATTTTAAAAAGACAATTTTGGATTAAACTTCTTCAAAATACATATCAAATAGAAAGGAAACCATTTTCCACCATACCATGTTAGGTTGATGATACCCATGCCTAAACATCCTTGTACAGTGAGAATACCATGGTCCCATTCTTGGGTGCCATCTTGAGTAAAAGTGATCAAGTCCCGACCACTCATCACTCATCCACATCCTCTAATTTCATGTCAAGCATGCTGCAGTTTGCGAAGAATCTCCGTGGTCAGAAATTGGGAGAAGTGGAATTGAAAACTGGCCTGGTTCGGTTTCGTTCTTGTCGTTGCCTTGTTCCACTTGCATCGCATCTAATCATGTGATTACCCAAGCCATGTCGATGCCACTGAAGGATAGCATACTCTTGATTCTGCTCTGTTTCCTTCTAACGTTGGTCTCTTGACTTTTCAAAGTGCTCAGGAGGGTGATATATTACATGGTAGGAAGGAAAGCGGTCGAGGCTTAATAGTTTAATCTTCAATCTAACGCTCTCCCAAATGAGCTATATCTCAGCTGCACATTAATTGTCAATCTGATTGACTTTATTTTGGTATTGCTGAGGTATCTGAGGTATTGTGTCAACACATAAAACTTAAAAGTGAGTTCAAAAAATTAATTACTGTGTTAACAATGTAAATTGGAAAAAATTGGAAAAAGTTATCAGTTTTTATTTGAAAGAAAGAAAAATGTTAAGAAAAATAATGGAAAATATAGACAAGAAACCTCATCAATACTTTCACATTTTTAAAGAGGAAGCTCCCAGTTGTTTTAGGAATCGCTGTAACATTATATCTCCTATTTCTTTTTTATCTTTAAGAATTCATATTTCTGAATGGCAGTATACATTGGGAATTGTGAAATGAATGCTATCGTATAAAGTTTCATCTTGTCATTGCCTTGATCCATTTCTATCATGGTACCTCAATGCTCTTCAATCATTACCTTGTTAATACATTGTATTAACTTATCCAAAATTCACAACAAAATACATCAAGGAGAAGAATTGTAGTACCTGTGTAAGGTTACATTTTGTCATAGGTCTGGCCCATTTATGTCTCGTCTCATAAAACAGACGCCATATAATGTCTTTTGGAGTATCTCCTGCCTTCACTTTGCACCAAAGCAAAGGGCCTCAGATTTCACAAATTTAGAGGCCCAGAATCTTCTTGAATTCCTAGTTGTATGTCAGCACCTCGATCCCCTTCCTAAACTTTTGTTCAGTACAATTATGACGGAATAATTTTCCATTGGAGAAAAATGGGAGAAATTATAATGGATATTTTGAAGCAATATAATTTTTTCTGCCTTTTGGATGAGGATCTCTTAAAACACTAAGCATTTGAGTCAATTATATATGGATATGAGAATGGGAAAAATTAAACCCTGCTGCGTCTTTAGCTATTCCTAGGTCTTTCTTAAATGCACACCTGATGGGATCTTAGCTGCTTTACATTTTGTAGACTTGTTCCTTTTTTTCCTTCATCATCTTTTCGTCCTAAAAGAAGAAATAAGGATGTGAAAGGATCTGGCTGACATGACCTTGGATGGCCTGATGTCTTACCCCTGAAACAGGCACCTCTCATCATGACCTAGATACTGCCAGGACATCTTAAACCGAAAATAGAGCGTTCGGAGGGGAGGGGGAGAGAAACAGGGGGTGGGGGAACAGTTTGGAAAGTTGGATGAAGTGATGAGAAATTGGGGTCTTAGGAAGTGGAACAACGGCTAGAAACCTTAACCATCCTCCCTTGATCCCAAGTGACTAGAGCGAAACCGACGAACAACAACACAAATGTTGCTCTGGAGCAGCTTATACAGTGAAAACGACTAGTTCGGTCGAGGAAGGGTAGGGGAAAATAAGGGCAGAGCAATGATTATCTAATGTATTTTGTCACGTTTGTGCAATGAGAGCCTAGCGCATACAAACAGGGTGCTAATGTGCACCACACATGTCATCATTTGTGTCGGGATCGAGCGGCTCAAGCGAGGGGGCCATACCAACGCATCTCTCCCGCTCCCTTGGTAGCTAGGGTGTTGGGATTCGATCAGAGCAGCGCAATCAATCAACGGGCCAATTAGGTTGCAAATTTGGTTTTAAGGCTGATAACTGTGATGTGGGTTTTAGAACATTCTGTTTGGTGGCCGGGAAGGGTTATGGTTAATGCTTGCTATAACATGAAGTCAAGCCTCATGACGTGACGATGCCGAGCTGATGAGCTCTGTGGAAAGTTTTTAAAGTTCAGGTTTCCTTAGATCTTTTACAAACTATATGACAGAGATGATTATCAGACTGTAAATGTGCTCCCTTTGGTCAATGCTATGATGATTATGAGCATTTGAGACAATAAGCGTATGGCGTCGGAACTATTATTACCAGCATATCAAGTTTATTTTTAAATCAGGACAGATTTGGCAAATTTAATCATTAGGAATTATTAAATTATTGCGATGAATGTACATGCACGATGTGATAGGATGCATGGTATTCATGTGTTCTACATTATCTTCCTTTTGACTGCTGGGCCTCTCTCTCAAAACATACTATCATGCTGGTCATGTTATTGCAGAGTGGGACAAGCAATTCACTTAGGTATGCCCTCCCATTCACCTTAAGCGTATCTTAGCCCATCTGTCATAGTATTATCTCTATGTCTTACCCAAGCTGTTGTATGCGCCCACCGTGTAGAGCAAAACAATGGGTATGTGATTCAGACAATTGAGCAAGAGGTTATCCTAGAAAGTAGGTTAGTGTAGGTGAGCCTCATAGCTGTCAGGGATAGATGTGCCCTTGTAAGGAATAGGTGTGCCCTCACAAATTGACCCTCCCCCCTTAAAAAAGGGGGAGACTTTTATGACGTGTTTTAAATAATAATTCATATGTTTCCAGACTATTCTAGTGATAGTTTCTCATTGTAAAAGTCAGATTTTTGTGTCGTCATTTTCGCTTAAGATGATTCCGACTATCAGATCGCACTCTGATTTTTTTCCTGTGGGCATATCGATGGTGTCACATTCCAGCTGAATTTCTTCAAACTCCGCTCCATGAGCAGGCCACCCAATTTTAGAGGGGGCGGTATTTCTTCTCCTCTTCTGGGACTCCTGCCAAAAATGTGAGGTGCTGGTAGCAACAGCATTACAACAAAAGCAACAAATGTTCCGCTGGCTGCTCATAAAAGTTTTAATACCTATGCTCACATGGTCTCACTTAATTTTATTTTCGCAAGAGCCAAAATGTTTTCTGTACTTGTAAATTTCATTTTCACCATTTTGATCATTCATTTGTAAGTTAATTACCTTCAAGGAAACATTTGCCCTCATTCGATTTAGTTTATGGTCATTTCAGGGAGAAGGCAAATAGTTACAGTGGCCATTGAAATTCTCAAAGTAAATTACTTGAGGCTGATAATAGTGTTGATGCAAATCAGGCTCGGACACAAGTTAGCTGCTGTAAGATGGAAAGTTATAATGTTGATGACAGGTTTATGGTTTCTTTATATCAATTGGCTAATATTTCTTGATATATTTATCACATTAGCATTGCTAGCCTACTTTTTGATTACCTCAATTCATCAGATTTATAACCTGGTAATATAATCTTTCATCAGGGTCTGCCCAAACTCTATGGAGGTAGGAGGTGGCGATATCTCTATAGATAGATAGACATGGGACTATCAACAAAAAGAATTAAACTTTTACTGCGTTCATACCAAAATAGAAAGATGAATGTTGTGTCATGTGGGATACCATAAATATTAGCTGCATTTACACTGTAAGCAAAGATCATCCTCTGGAGTTTGTTTTTTGAAACGCCAACAGAAATTTCACCGGTTTTTGCAGTATAAATGCTCAATCTCAAATCATCACTGAATGACTCCGTTTTTAGTTCACGTGACTCTCCTAGCTCGCGTGCTAACACATGTAGGGCAGCGACAAGTGGCGCATGCAAACAACTCACCAAATAAAAAAGAAAGGAATTATCAAACACTAAACAGTAGTGTAAATGGCAGTCCCCAAAAATTGGGGCTGTGTAAATGGGTCTATATTCAAATGAAAATATTACAGATTTTCATGAATGAAGAAATTGACCTTGTTAACATAGGGCTGCATGTGTTCGTCCTGCTGTTTCATAAATTAATGGTAATTGAGCTTCCCTCCTCTTCATGGAAAAGAGAACACATTTCTGCTTTGCTATTCTTAAACTGCAGAGCAGTCTATAAAGTTTATTGGGGTTTTCAACAGTTGTTTATGAGATAATTGAGATACTTTATGGTTCCAGTCATCACCATTATGTCAACTTTAATCAAGCAGCCATGCGTCACATTGTATGACATTGACCAAATGGTGGCAATTGTTTTTGCAAGTCAGCACAGACGTGTTGGTTTTGAATATGATTTAGGAATATTAGGATCACTGTTTGTTAAAAGGGACTTATTATTCCTTTTCATTTTCTTTCATTTTTGTGATGATGTGAATATTCAATGAATTGAAGGCCCTCCTGATAGGCAGATATTCCAAAGAGCCTTAGTGATTTTACCTTGATAAAAATTGTTTTTGATACATTTCTGCATTCTACAGGAAAGGGTATATTATGAATGGACAAGCCCACAGTATTTGGAAATTTGGTGTCCCAAATGTTCCCAAGTAACCCAGCATAAGAGAACAAAGAACATGATTAACATCAAAATGTGTTATTTGATTCACATTTAGTTGATCCCAGCTCTATCAGAACTATCAACTTAATCCAATCATCAGGTATACTGATGTCTTTAATCTGGCCAGTATTACAAGTATGGGACAAAATACCTTCAACTCCCCCCCCCCCCCCCCCCCCCCCCCACACACACACCCATTATGAAATACAGCTATCCATGTAGATATTATTCTTATTCTATATTAAATCAATTACATATCAATACTTTCTTTCTTTTGCAGGGTTGTAGTGAAGTGCAGAGCAGCCTGATCAGACCTGGACAGATTGACAGATACCTTGTGGATGCCCAGAGGTATCAGCTCATGTACAAATCTGTAGAACCATTAAACGGAAGACCACTCTTCGTCCATGGACAGAAAACAAGGTAGGACAACGGGTTTGATCCATCCCATATTTTAAGACTGGAAGATGGTTGATTCTCTGGACATATTGGGCAGGAGTTGGTGTCCGTGCCGACGGCCCTCTTGTAGTTAAAATATATATAAGTGGTAGAAGTAGATGCAGTGGTGTAGAAGTGTAGGCAGAGTACTAGAGGTAGAAGAAATAGATGTAGTAGAAGTAGAAGTAATTAAAAATAAATAATATGGTTATTTATATAGCGCCAGTATCCGCCAGATTCTCAGTACTCAGTATGAATAAAATTGGTGAATAATGAGATTAGAAAAGAAACAAACCTGAGAATACATGTAAGTGAGTTACTGGATGTACTCCCCCTAGCTGTCTGGGAGGACAAAAAGTTGTTTTCAATAATGATGACTATCAGGCCTTTCTTCAAACAAACTGTTCTTGAACTGGACTTGAAAAGTAGAATTGTTAGACAAGCAGAGTTTTATGGAAAAAAATGAAAGTAGGAGATTTCATGCATGTGAAGTTAGAATGACATACCATGACTTTGTAGGTCCCAGCTGACCTGTAAATTTCATAACAGATTATGCTCCATGTTGTGACAGATCTGTGCGTAACCTGTTGGCCCTATGTCAAAACTATACTTCAAGTTAGTGCATACCTGTTGCCATTTGCCCTCTCGCCTTGATGAGTCAAGATCAATTATTCACAGTCGGTGGGGTCTCAGCAGTCAAACTCTTACTTTATTTTCAACCAACGTCGTGCTGTTCTATATGATCAGCAAAATAAATTTGCTGTTGTGTGGTTAGGGCCACATGAATGTACTCTCCCTTTGACCCTCATGATAACCTTGAACCTTGAAATTACCCTTTGTACCTTACCCCCCCCCCCCCCCCCCAAATCTATATTAGTTTTTATAATAAGTCATCTTATGGTATACAGGTTTTGTAGTTTTTAGCTCCCTTGAAGATTTCATAAAAGTACTTGTTACGAGTATATTCGCGATCTCTGCCAAATAACATGATGTTTGCAGAAATCTGCAGTAGGGATACACTACCTTAAATTTGAGTTTCTACTTGCACTTTTCCTGGGGTTATGATTCTTCAAGGTGATGAACGTCTTATCCATTATATATTCAGTGATATATGTTTGAACTTGGTTGAGAATCTATGCCATCCTCAGTTTTGCATATCATCCCCAGTGCCCTCCAACTCTGTTACCCCTGCCACAATGGAGGGACTTCAACCCATGTGTACCGTACTCTACCCCTATATCTACCCTTACGTACCCCCTTCTCTTCCCCTCCCATCCACCACCTAGTCCTTACAATTATCCCCTTCTCCTATGAAGTTTGATGATGAGGTGTGATTCAGCACCCCTAGTGGCACCCCTTGGTGTGTTCTACCACCTGTTGTCCCCCTTCTCTCTTGGCCCTCTTCCACCCCATTTGTCTTCTCTGTTAGTGTCAATGTCATTGATTACATTGTCACTCAAGACATTAGAAAATTCTGTATTAGGTAGCTAACACCCTTCTTCTGAGTAAACCGGTGTTCATTAAAGAGCAACATAGAGTGTTTTTCCTAATGGTTTCTCTATGGTAAACATGGCAGTTTGATAAGTTGATATTTTCTTTTGGAATCAAAGATGCTTATTCATTATGTTGGATTCTTAGGAAAATCTGGCAATCTGAATATCTTAAGAAATAAAAGAATTATGAGCAAGATTTATTTCGTATTTTGGGGGAGGGGTGCAATAAGTACCATATTTGTCGTTCTCTCTAGAGAGACTTTGAAGTTCTGTAGGTAAGAACCTTTCTAGTTATCTAAAACTCTTCTGCCAGAATTCTTTATCCAACCAAGGTAATCTTGTTTTGAATCTTCTGTGCGTGTCTCCAAACTGCCTCTCCTAATCTTCATTGAAAGTGATTTAATTAATCACTTACAATGTCTTTAACTCGGTTTCTCTGTCCTCCTTGGGAGCTATTATACATCTCCTGTGCCCATTCCCTGTCAATCCTTGGCCCCTATCCTCACAGAGGGGTGTGAGTCATTACCCCTCGTGGGCTGATTCTTTGGCGGGACACACCTGTCTTGTTCCCTTCCTTTAGCACCTCCATCTATTTATCTTTCTTGGATCTTCTTTACCTTTCACTTCTTGCTTGTTCTGCGTAGATCTTGGCGAAGCCAGTGCCAGATAAACTTGGGAAAGTTCTGATGCCAATTTGCTAAAGTAATAATGAAAGTAATCTTATAACTCAATTGCACGGGGACTAGAAATCACATAAAGTTATCTCAGAAAGTGAACTTACTTTTGCTGATGAACATTTCTCAGGTGAAACAGTAAAACAAATATTCATGGCATGCCAGCTTTCAATAGGTTAAATAAAAACTATTTGTGACAAGAATGGAAGGAGCACAAAGGGTGAAAGGGAGTGAAGGGGAATGGAAGAAACTTTATGTAGAATAGCTGAATTCTAAAATGGCACACTGTAGTGCTTTTATACAACATTAATACCTTTACCTGTGATTTTTTTACCTCTAAGCAACATGGTTATAAAAGTATGATATGTTGATGACCTATCAAATCAGAGGAATTTTGTATTCCTATTTTGAGTTTTGTGAATTTTCTTAAACATTCCCTAAATTTATCAAAGTATTGCCTTGATGCTTTAATCAAGTCATGAGCTAAGAGTTTGTTAAATGAAGTACCTGGGGAAGCTTTGACTAAGACGTTGTATGACTGATGCTAGTGATTCACTGTATTGCTACGTGGTTGGATCAAGGGGTAATTAGAGAAGCTTTCTTAATCCAGGATCAGGTGATGATACCAAATTGAAATACTTGCTCACTACCTCGTGATCAAGTGCAAGGAATATCCAAAGAGGGATTAGGTTTCTGGGAATACATCGTCTGCTGAGAGGCAGAAGGGCACTATTAAGTGTTTCTTATACAGTAGGCTTGCGGGTGCACCATGTGAGAGAGAGTGTTTCTTATTAAGTACCCTGTATTAGTTAATGCCCTTCTGGCTCTGAGCCAATGATATGGAGTGAATACAGAGAGAAGCGTACCTGGTGGTTTCTGCTTTCAAAGAACATGAAATCAACAACCTTAAGTCATTGCCTTAGCTCTTAGAATTCTCAAGAAATGGCTCAAATGTTTTCCATTTCTTATAAATGAAGAAAAGAGAAAACTGCCGGTGCTATTCATATTTCTGAAGATTTATACCTGAGCCAGGAGTAACATCGGATTTCCCATGAAAGGATGGATGCATGATTATAGTATGTGAGTAAATTAATATTTCGTTAGACTTAAAGGATTTTATTATGGCGGTGGGTAGCAGAGAGCCAGGAACATGTGAGAAAACAAGTGATGTGGGAAAGGATATGCTTTTTATTCTTTTATCTTTGAAAATAATTCTATTTTCATGAAAATGCATGAGCAAAGAATCCTTTCATCATTGTGAAGCTGTGCATTCGGAAAGAGATTTAATGACAAATCTTAGACTTCCTTTCGTTCACACGCATTTCTTCATGTGCGGTAATATTTCCATATCCGTATGCAGTAGCTGATTGTTTTTAACACTTCCCTTTTATTTGGGGGGGGGGGGGGGAGGGGAGGATTGAAACTTATTTCTATTTCTCTTTTTTGTTCCTAGAATTTTATTTAGTTGCATTAATTTCTAAGAATTGATATTTAGTACGTTACCACGTAAGCGATATCCTGTAACATTAAAAAAGATGAGTTAGAAAACTACATTGCTTTTATGATGTATGAACCACCATACATTGTTATTATTGGGATGGTATGCTAAGGGTTAAACAATGTACAACCAGGTGAAACTCAAGTATATCACCAACACTCAGATCCTGACAGGATTGGGAATTATAAAACCAGGAGCTCAATTTTGTTTTAACCCATATTATTTTTTCTACCACCAAAAAAAAAAAAATCAAAATAGTGCTTTAGCACTTGTTGGGATGTGAATGATATGAGCAGAGTACAGATGAAATCAATACCCTAGACGTTTGATGCTTATTTTTACTGTAAATAACTATTTGCATCAGTTGGTGATATTTGAATGCAGACCTGTTGATCGAGAATCCATGGATCAATAAGCCCCTCGCACCCCTACCCACAACTAATCACAGCTAATCTACAGAAGCACTCCTAAAATCAAGGCTGTCCAACCAAAAGTTTGGCACCGATCCCCAAGATAGTCCATCATCGACTAGGGTACTGGACCCTGGCAGAGAGGCTTTGGGCTACAAATCTTGGACTTCCTCCCCATCCAGACCCTTACCGACAGATCCCAAAGTCTGGGCTTGCTCCGATGACTATTGTGTAGCCAGCTGTTGTCATAGCGATGTGATAGGATGATGAAGGGAGGGAGAGAAGGAAGGAAAGTGGTGGGATATTTTCTCTGGAAATGAGACAACACTTTGCTCTATCTTGAGTGAGTGTTGTTGTCGTTCCTCAAGGTTCCTCTGTACCCCCTTTAAACTTACTATTTTGTTTTCTGGACCAAACAGCTGCCACAATCAAGTTCAGCTGCTGGATTTGCCAAGGTCATCAAAACTTTGGAAAGGGGTTTCCTTCTCTCCTTCTTATGGATTATCTTTCATTCTTCCACTCCATCTGACTGTCCCCTCCTCCCCCTCCCTCTCTCTCTCTCTCTCTCTCTCTCTTCTATCTCTTCTTCTTCTTTTTTTCTCCTTCTTTATTCCTCTTCTTCAAATATTGTTTGTAAAATTTTGTTTATAATTCACCTTTACATCAATTAGTATGAATTGATATGACTATGATAGATCAACAAAATCTCCCTTTTTTCAACGTAATACATCAGACTAAGTGATTATAGTCTGCCTCTGGATGATTTCGACCCAGAACTATCTCAGGTCAGAAAAGTGGTTTGGGGTAGCTGAAGTTCACTTTGAAGGTCTCTGACCATCACAATCTAAGGTATAGGTCACACATTTCATAGCTAAAAAATATGGTAACCTAAACCGCCGTTTTAAAATATGGTGACCACTGTTTCACCTGACAAGATTCAATAGCATTGCAGTGGTGTATTATGTTTGTGGATGGGATAGTCTGGTTTACTTAGAAGTAGAGGAAGTGGTATTTGATATTTGTTTGATGGATAGGAAAAGCAAAGAAACAAGACATGTTTGACCTAATGAAGAAGTCTTGATTTGACAGTCTTTGATGCACAGGATTATTGAGAGTGACCAATATCTCATTTGAGACCGGAAGGGCCATCAAATTGTTAATATTTTCAAAAGTTTTGAAATAAATGAAAAAAAAGATATCTGATTGAGAAACGAGACAACTAAATGAGACAAGGTGACAATAACTGAATCCTTTAGAATGGTCATGTGGTTCAATACTTATTTATGGAAACAATGCTCAAGTGAACAAGATAATTTGTAATTTATACAAAATCATAGAGACAATAAAAAGGGAATTGGGATGAATGATTTGGTATCTTACTTAGATGAATCAAAATCTTTGTGCACTAGATTGTACCTTAGTATTAAGTGGGACAGAACGGAGAAGAACAGATCATCTGCTGAGAACAAGAAGGGTATTAAGTTGAAATAAAAGTATAATAGTTGGCACCTTTCTGGCTCTTAAAAGATGACTTTTAAGTTTAATTGGAGATGGACTCTTGTTGCCCCATTTTGGGGATTGGAATTCATTTTTAAGGAAAAAAGAAAACAAACAGAGAAAAGAGGTAAAAAGGACGAAAAGTGATGAAATAAGAAGTCTAGGAATACAGTGAATTCCCATCATGAAACCTAAATGATTTTTGTCAAGAACGGTCATTATTAGAGTTGACAGAATTTAATTTGATAGTATTTTTCTTCAGGTGTTTGTTCAAGATTGATTTCACCATTGGGTGGGTCTCACGTATCCCTCTTTATATTTCTTTGATAGGATTATTCACATCTTGGGGCATTTTCAGTTCAGCCCCAATTATATGCATGATCGCAAAGTTTGACTAAAACCACCATGCCCTTAAATAGTCGATCTCCCGTGAGTGGAATGTATTGATTATGTAGATCCCCATGCCCGTTTCAAGTTGTGCTGTTGATTGGAAATTTACATATATATTGTAGATAATATGTGGGAAATGGCTGGTGTTTTCTGCAGGTGTGAAATTTACCCTGATTTTTGTTACAAAGGAATTTGTTGACACCTGTTTGAGATGGATCTTTTAATAGATATTCAACACATAACTTTCAATGTGCCCTTAGATATATATGGAATAATATAAAGTAGTCTGATTGTAGTTCAGTTCACAGAACTTTGTTGAGTTTGAAACTTGATATTCTTTTAGTTCACATATTCAACTACTGAGTGTGTTCTCTCCATGTTCACCCTATTCCTTTCTCATTGTACCCCAATTAAACTCGTTGCCTGCCCCATCAGATGTTTTCACCTCCTAAGAAAACAGCTCCAAATAAAAGCCTGAAATTGAATATGACAAGCCACACATGAATTTTTATCCAGTTTCAAGAGAGGCTCTCAACTCCTTAAAGAAATGTTTGGATTTTCTCCCAATTAACCTAATAATAATACCATCTCAAAAACACTAGAAGCTATTAGGCATCATGTTACCGTCTCAAGAAACTTGTATTTCTCAATGTTTTGGGGGTAAATTTGTGCTGAACGATCTTGACAAGGTGGCAATATATAGGTATTTCTTATGAACCACAATCTTATTATATTTGATTGATGTGAGAGAAGTGAAAATGAATTTCTCTGAACAATTTTCCTGACATACCACCATTTTATTGCCTATAGTCATCTTTTTATTCGTAATTTTAGCATCCTTTCACCCCCTCCGTATCCATCTTCCTTTCTTGTGCTCTGTCTCTCCTCCTGGTGTCTGCTCCCCCTCCTCCCTCCTCTCTCACTCTCTCTTTCTCTTTCTCTTTCTCTCTCTCTCTCTCTTTCTCTCTCTCTAAGGGCGCGTTCATGCTTGATTTTGACGGCCAGAATCAGGCATCTGTTACGCGTTTAGTTTAAAACACGGTTGCGTCTTAGCTCACTTTTGTAGAATCACCGAAAAACGGCGATCACGATCGCCGATCGTAAACTCACAAAAAGATGCGTTTACAATTTGTAAACGCGTTTAAATGGGGTCAACGCACTGACCTCTAGTAGGTCTACGTAGCATGCACAGTGAAGGTTTGCGAATCCAGCTGGAAGACCAATTAAGGCCACACACGTAGAATTGCCTTGGGAGCCAGAGAAGTAAGCATGAACACTACATCGTGGAACTGCGATCACGATGAGCGTTTACGATGAGCGTTTCAGATCGCTCATTCTGCCTTCAAAATTTAAGCATGAACGCAGCCTAACTCTCTCTAACTTGTTCTCTTTTTCTGTCTTTCTCTTTGCAAACTCTCTTTTCTCTATATTTCCCTTTCTTCTCTCCCTTTCCCTCTCTTCTCTCCCTTTCCCTCTCTTCTCTTTCTTTCTCTCTCTGTATCTCTCTCCCAAAAACTTCTCTCATTTAATTTTATTAAAGCTCTCACTCTCTTTCTCTCCCTTACTCTTTTATGCTTTCACAATGTAACATTTTTTCTGTTGATCTCTCTCTCTCTCTCTCTTTCACTCTTTTTTCCTTCACAGAATCCTGCAGGCTGTTTTAGTAGTTTTAATGAAATGTAAACCACCTCCGAACACACCCCCTCACCCCTGCACAAACATCCGCCTCACGGTTCTAGATCGCAACTTTCGTATATTCATACATTGCTCTGGGTTATTTTATGAAAGTGTCATTTTAATATTGCAGAAAGGTTGATCGTTTGCAACAATATTTCAAGTTGACAGTTAGCTGTTTAAGCTAAGAAGTCAAGAAGATAATTACTTCCCTTTTAGGTTTGTTCCACTATGAAACTAAAAAAACGTTCATAGTACTGGTAAATCCATGTAATGAAGAAATTCATTTTGAAATACAAAACTCTTTGTTACATAGATGACGGAACTAATGATGCTTAGCTGCATTCAGAGAATAATGCCCATTGTAGAGTTTTATCGAGCAGAACACAGCTCAATTTATTGTACTGCACTTTATATTCATGTTATTTCAGGAAAAAAACATGAAAATATGTCCTCTGCATTTCATGCTGAGATTCTCATGATAAAACCTGGCATTTTTTCCATTTCGGTTGAACATTCTATTATGCAATGACACATGTCTGACATATGTCTGACATAGTGGGACCATGTTTCAATTAGCTTCATCCCACACAGGGTAAACTTTCATAATACAGTAACGAGCACCCCTCTATGTAACACAGCAGAAAAACCTGTCATACAAATTCTTCTTGACTTTATCCTACCCAAAACCATGAAATAAGATACCAGTATTCGTGGCAGGATTCTCAACTTCCTGGGTTTCCATCTAATGAGGAGCCCTGTTGGAGGTGTTTGTTCTTAAAACATTTCCACTACCGGTTGATCGGACGTAGCCAAATCATACTGTGAAGAAATATAGAAGCATATTTATGCTCTCACTTTGCATGTTGTTTCTGGCAACAAGAGTTCTTTCTATTCAATGACTCAAGCAGTGTGGCTCATTCTCAATTTTTATGAAATAAGAAAGAGAGAAAAGGGAGAAATTACCCAACAATGGAAAACCTGTCAATTTCCAAGGAACTTTTTCATTTCTAAGTATATTTAATCCTCTTTGATTGACAAGTTCTTTCCACCTCTTCAATTGTGGGTAAACAGATGATGCATTCAATGAAGAAACTGCAAATATTTCAAGCTAAATATCCAAAGGCAAAATGGAAATATCTTTAAAATTTAAATTTTCCCTTTATTCTTGTATTTTCTCTCCAGAATATTTGTTCCTTTTGTTGAAAATGAGTATTCTTTAATTTAAACAGTAATTGTTGAAAATGAATATTGACCCTGAATTCCAAAAGGATCCCTATTTTGATGATGGATATAAATAGTTAAGTTGCATTACCAACAAGATTTGTGTGAAACTTGACGTAGGCCTACATTCCAGATGATTTTATGACCGAATCGTTTCTATAAAAATAGAATTTTTGTTAGTTCCATATTTACATTAAGAAAATCAGTATGTTTTTTTTCAATTCAAAGGAATTCATGATCTTAAATACCCTCCATCTCAGCGTGACATTTAAACCCCATCACCTCAGAAATTACACCTCTGACCCAACCACTGCGCCCCTCTACCAAGCCCACTACCACGCCCCTCTCTACCAATCACACTCTTTGATGCCCCCCACGCATTATAAACCATTAGTCATCAAACATTGATGAATGATGCTTTCTTCAAGATGCTTCCTCTTTGTTGAGTTAGAAACCTGTGAAATGTTTCTAACAGAAAGTTACTTTGTTAGTTTTGAAGGTGTGGGAGTGTGGGTGATATAAACCAAACTCTGACAAGTTTCAGATGAATCAGGTGTTTTTTCCCCTCTATAATTTGATAATGTTTCAGTGCTTTGTCATCTTGGTTTTGATAGGGTATGCCAAAGAAGTATGTTGGAGGGTTGGCATGATGCATTTGTGGAAAAAAAGCATTGATTCCTACAGATATTTGTTTCCCTTTTTAATACGTGGTCTGAGGATTTTGACCTTTTTCTTTGATTGATGTGTCTCTAAAGATCATTCAAATCTTCCCACTCTTACAGAGTTATATTACAGTTGTAGTCCATTAATGAGGGCAATTGCTAAAATTGCAAGTCTCTAGATGATCATTGCAAAGTTCTGATTTATGTGCCCTTCCCTTAACTGGGGGTGAAAAACATGAAGGGCACATTTCCACCTGTTTCAGATTTAGTTTTAGCGTCTTCCATACCCCACTATTGTGGCTAGATACCAACCAACCCACACACCCAATTCCTATCATCGGTTGTGATGTTTTAAAGAATTACTCTCATGCCACATGAAACCCCTCACTTGTTCTCCTCAAACTTTTGCCTATGCCAACCACCCTAGCCAAATATTCAACCCACGCTGCCCCAGAGAATTTAGACTAGGGGCAATACCCTGCCCCCCCCCCCCCCCCCCCCCCCGAAAAGAGAGGGTTTAGAACTTCCCTGTGCACCTGGTAACAGTTAAGAATGATATAGCTTTCATATTTCATTCCCCCTGAAAACTCTTTGGATTTTGACATATCGCATTTCACCCCTCTTGCAAATTGTTTCACGCTTTGTTAAACGTTCCACTTTCTCCCAGCAGTTTGTTGTAAAAACAGAGATTAGTGACCAAATTGAGGAACGGTTTGCGTTTTTGTTTTGTCTTTGAGGTTTCCAACAGTTTGGTAAGATTGTGCAAGGGTAAAATTTATTACAGTGACCTGAAATGAACTTGAGGAAAAAGCTGAATTAAAAATACAAGAGATATTGTCATAAAAATTCAGTCATAAAAATAGATTCTCTATTCTTTGGAGAGATGGAGTGGCAAATACATTGATAATGATATTCCTGTTCAGTTCTTTAACTTTGTTTGAGAGGTTTTTCCATTTGAGGTCTGTCCCCTAGCTATGTGACTGCTGACTCTGTTATGTAGCATTTTGATTAAAGCTCAGATTGAAACAAGCTGTAGCAGTGAAGTCTGCACTGGAATCGAATGCAACCTGATGACATTACAAAACTTGACCAGAACCATATATGTAACTATCAGATGAGTGATGTTTACCATTTCCCAGTGGTTGCTCCCAAAGTATGGAAGCCTAAACTCTCAATTCCATCCACTTAGGTTCCATAATTAGTTTCAATAAGAAAAGGCTTGTCTGCAGTAGTGATGTGACAACAAGTTACAAGGGGTGAAATTGTTTTCCTGTGTCTACTGTAATAACATTTCATATTAGTATAGAATATTTCAAAGTGGTGTTTATTGTCTGACTTAAAGAACATCAAGTAAAAAAAAAAAGACTTGTGAGAATGAATATTTTATTTATATTGAGTACCTGTGAATTATGTGTAGTACATGGGTTTGAAGACGGTTGTGATGAAATTTTTCTTCTTCTTGTCTCTTCACTTGAATAGACTTCTCAATATTCACTCATGGTTCCTGCTCTGGAATGTTATCATCACCTCAAAATCTCTTAATTTCTGGCTTGTTTCGCTTCTCTGTCCCCCTCAATAATGCTCCAAGTCTTGTCCTTTCATTGAACCGGGTCATTTTTCACATCCTGTTTTTGAACTTCATACAGATCACATCTCTAAAGTGTGATCCTGAAAATTCCACTTACCGTACTCTATGTTTCATCTAACTTGTTCTAACATGAAATAATCTTTCTCAATCAAGAAATTGAATATCAAATAAGTCACATAGCACTTTTTTTCTTCTAGTAAATCATGAGGCAATACTACAAAACTTGTACTGTACGTTTTTTTTCTTCAACTTAACTATTTTGTTCAAAGATATCTTTTTAAGAAGTGTTCATATCATTTTCTATACTGGCACACAATTTAGTTCATAAAACTTTGTATTGACATCAGTACACTCTCATCTTTGAAAGAAAAAAATATGCATATCCAAATATAGCCATATTTGGATATCAGTCATTCCTGATATATGTAATTGATTACTTTTCTATGTTAAAATGTATTTCTTTGTAGTTACCTATAAATTTATCCATATTTACATATGTATTTTTTGTATGTATTGGAATTTATATTTTGATCTGCAAAGTGTATGTCTCAACACCCGACAACTGTACAATAAAGTCATCCTTTATATTGTCTAAGATGATGAAGATTGACTGCACTCAGCAGAGAAAAGAATGACTGTGCATCAAGAGAGGAAATCATTGTGGGAGTAATTCTTTTTATCCAATACTTCAATGTCCTGATTACATTTATGTAACTTCCTTAGACTTGTTAGAGATACAAGAAAACTAAAGATTTTCTCTCATTTCTTTTCAGATTGGATAGGATTGTCGTGGACACCGTGCAGGGAAGGGATAAAGTCTACACTGTTATCTTCGTCGGAACCGGTAAGAACTCCCAAACCTTGGAATAATCATGATCTTTTTTATTGTTTAGTCCCACACAATTATGTCCAAACTGATAACTATCTTTTATTAGAAGTTTCCAACTTATATATTTCTGCCAAATCGAACAGGAAAAAAAAGAAAACAGATAAAAGGCCAACACTTGCACAATGATCCTTGAATACACCCTCAAAGTCTTGCTAAATGTTAATGTTACACAGGCCTTATATGCCTGCGCCGGTTCAATTAATTAAGATTAGAAAACGCGGAGATCCATTAAAATACATAAGTCTGAAACATATATTTTGTGCCAATGATTTCAAAGAGGTATTTATTAATATTCAGTGTCGAAGGTACACTGATAATAAATTCCCAGTGTGACAACTGGCATCTTAATTTCAAACAAACAATCATATATTACAAAATAGCTTACATGCAAAGCTTTACAATGTGGTATACAGGTACAAAAATGATAGAAAAGGAACAAAGTAAACTACACTGTACAGCAGAAATACATCAAGGAATAGAAGAAAAGAATAGATGTTCATATAAAGTACAAATGATAAAACACGAGTCGTTCGTCAATAAGCACTAAATACATCGATCAGGCGGAGAGCGTTGCATGAACAACGACAGCAGTCCCAACTCTTGTCCCGAGGGAAATGAAACTGGAACCATGGTGGAACCATGGTGAAACTCTGTTAAGAAACAAAACCAAGGCAGGTCTTAAAAAACTGAGACATAGTAGGGGGAAGTTACATCACACGTCTATCTGCCTTGAAGTCTAAACTTGCTCTCCTACTTAATCAAGTAAGAATTCTTCTTTATATGGAACACAGTAATTCAACAAAAGTATTTATCGTCTTACAAGTAGTTATTGGGCTATCACTAAACTATCTAATCAAAAGTATTTTACAATGACTGAAATAACTATAAATATGTCTGGCTTGTGAAAAGTAGTATTTTAATCCATACACAGTCACAACCATCTTGTATCAAAGGTCAATGGATAAACACATTAAAATATAATACAATGAGTTTCCAACGCAAGGAGAATCACACTAAACAATATCATACAATTAATTCAAATTGTATGAGGAACTTGTGATATATCTATAATTTACTAGTTAAGAATAAGACATGAATATACTTTTAGGAAGGAGAGTGTTCGCTTACCTGTTAAGAAACAAAACCAAGGCAGGTCTTAAAAAGCTGAGACATAGTAACTTCTGGGGGAAGTTACATCACACGTCTATCTGCCTTGAAGTCTAAACTTGCTCTCAACGAGAAAGCCAATCTTCTTCCCAAACCAGGCAAACAACCCCACTATTCCCTATCCCTAAGACAAAGGGGTACCAGCAAATGTATCCACTGGTCATTCATGAATTATGTACTCTACGAATAAAGGAAGTGGTCTGGGTTTAAAACATAAACAAGGCCTATAGAATAGGGGTCTCTTTGTTCCCATCTCTTTGTTTCACCAGTGGCATATACCAGAAAGGTGATCTTAATAGAAACATAGTTTAAAGGTACAATTTAAATAGGGGTTCAACAATTTAAAGTAATATAAGCTTACTCAAAAATAGAATATAGGTTTACTCAAAAAATAGAATATACCTTAATAAACAGGGTCTGACACTAAGTATCATGAATTCTTGGAAGCTGACATTTTCTTTTGTTTCAATTCGAAATGGTCAAGATTACAAATCTATCACACTTGAAGAAGAAAAATTTCTCAAGATTGATATCTTAGCTTTTTGTTTTAAATTGTATATTATATAGATGATAATGAAAACAAATTAAAGAGAAACCTAGAAAGTTTTAGAGTGCTTTTGGATGTGGCAGCAGGCTTAATTCATTTTTTTGTTGATCCTGTAAAATCGTTTATCTTCTCAAGTGTGCAAGTTTTCCTCTCATCACCTTTTTTTCTCTTATTTTTTTTTTTTTTCAGAGGATGGAAAGATCAAGAAGTTGGTGAACCTGGAGGGCATGGACAATGCCTGCATTGTTGAAGAGCTCTGTGTCACACCTGTGAGTAGAAAGTTAAAACATCCCCATTATTAAAATAGTACAGTCCTCTCACCTATGTCAAGACTGTTTTTCGGTTCCACCATTACATATTTATAGGGATGTTAAGTTTGTATTTCTGTGAGAGGGAGCGAGGAAAAAAATATACCTATTCTCTGAAATAGCACAGTCCTTACTCCTATGTCATGAATGTTATAAGATGTTACTGTTAAATATTTATGGGGTTGTTCAATCTGTATTTTTGAGGGGGAGGGAGAATTCCCACTTGGGAGAGACATTCTAAATATAAAGTGTCTTCTTTGAAGAGTCTTTGTGGCATCTGCTTGTCAAATTCATGAATCTTGTCCTGTTTGATGTGGGTAAACCTGTGGGCAGTGCAACCAATCAGCATGTCACTCTTCAAAATGATGTTAGAAGATGAGAGGGGGTGACAACCTGGCTTGATTGGGGTCAACAAAGGTCATCTGATGTTCCTCTTGAGTGGCCCACTCACCAGTAGAATACATACATATGATCTGTGGATCGATAGCCAGAAGGGTGTTTAACTCATGCCATTTATGCAGGGTTTAAACTTCTCTAGTTCTCAAGCAGACAATTGTGTGTTTTCTGAAATGTAAGGGATGAATCAGTTAACATTTGAAACAATCGAAAACGTGACCTTAAATGGAAAATTCCCTCCACAAGGGAAAGAACCCATTGATACCCTGGGAATGAAATTGCAGTCCTATCAGTGAAGAAGAAGAATGCAAGCGAAATTGATATTGAGAATTTCTTAAATGCATTTGTGTAACTTAATGTCAGTCATTCATGACAGCAAATACTTTAAATGGTTGTATAAAGATTGAAAGATGGGGAAAATGCCAGCATTATATATTCTGGCATTCTCACTCACTAAGACCTGAAACCATGTCTGTAATTCCCAGACGAAAGCGTGAAACGTCACTATTCATTTAAAATCATAGCCATCAATATGTTTTTGATGACTTTGTTTTTCCCCATGACAATGGAGGAGTATAGTCGAGCCAAATTTGTGTTTTCAAGAAATTTTGGTAGAGACCCAGAAACGATGACATGTGAATCATCGTAAATAGTAAACTATACTTGCACATGCTTTAAGGGAACGTCTGGCTTGAAGAGTTGATGGAAATGTATTGTGAAGAGTATATCTTTTAAAGGTTTCTGAATTGTACTTTCTGCCTACTTTTGCTCATATAATACTGTTTTGTGATTGCATAATGAATTTGGGACAGTGTTTCTTAGTCATTCATCCACCAATTTGAGTTTTATTTATGCTCCAAAGCAAATAAATATTCATCATTAAAATAGGCGCCCCATGATATGTGCTATGTAGTTAGGTGTGTGTTTGTAGTTGGCCTTTAAATTGAGTTTGAAAATTGAGAAAAACAACTTTACCGTGATTCATGCTATAGGATGTTAGTGATCCTAGGTAAGAAAGAATGATGTTGAAAACATATGTAGCAATTCATTGGTGAATATGAGAACACTGTTCTGACTCACTTTCACTTTTTTATACAGATTTTATGCTCTAGTTCGTAAATGTTTTGGAAACACAAACAAATTCCAGAGAAATTCAACATTTTGTTAGAAATGTCACATTCTTATTTTTGTGGGTAAAGTGTTTTGCCTAAAATAACTTAATAAGTAATGTCTACTTCCAGTTTGGCACACTGTTCAAACCACATAATTTTCGTAATAAAAATGATGAAATGATAGGTGAAACATACAATTATGTCAATAAGTGAATGCAGTTTTCATTTTCTTATTTGTGATTTTTATGCATGTTTTTATTTTTTATCAGGAACACAAGTGCGACCCACTCAGGACATTGAAAATCAGCAAGAAAAAGGTAAGAATCTTCTTCAAAATTACTTATAATGATTGGATATGATTGGATATGATTTAAGTTTGTGGAAACAGACTGCATGCAAGGTATTCTCATCAAGTATAGTCTTCATCTTGCATCTAGATATGCAAACCATTTTGCCAGGGAATTCTAATCAGGTTAGATTTGTGCTAAATATTTTGATGTATCTGAGCTAGCTCAGGTGTAAACCTGGTACCTTATCCCTTTCCCATCCGTATATCCACCAGCCAGCAGCATCCCTCCCTCGGAAGAAGATCCCATGATTCCCTTTCCAAGGCACTCAAAGCAGTCCATTGTCGCACTCCAATTTGTCGGCAGGCGTGAGATACATTAAGCTGCTACATGCAGTATGGGTTTATGCATATGACATGAATGTTAAGACGATTACAGGCTTTTCACTCACATGATCACGCTGGGCCTGGTGAACGTGTTTAAGACGCTTCCTGCCGTCGAGGTATTCTCTCGGTCTGTTTGTATTGAATGAAAAGAAGTAGTTGTGTGATCCAGCCGAACAACAAATTGTGTTCAGTCAACTACAAATTGATGCTTTTTACCGACTTTACTTGTGTTTGATGAAGGAGAATTGATCTTGATGGGCGGTATATTGCAAGAGAAAAAGGACAAGGCCCTTTGCATTAGTTAGATAAAACCAAGAAGGATGCAATGTTTTAATGAAGATGGCAGCTCTCGTTGTGCCATTTGAAAGTTATTTACTCAATTTCCGTGTCTGCTTTCCTCTTCTTCTATCACTTTATTTATATATATTGTCGTACACGTATTTAATGTGTCTTTATCTCTGTCTCAGTCATATTTCTTAGTGTGCGTGAAGGTACTCTATGTCTTATTCCATCCTCCAGTTTATTCCTGTCTATTATATTTTCCTTTCATGTTCTTTTTGCATGTAAATTCATTAAGCTTACGTTGGAGTATTCCTCCTTAAATATTCTGATTCATCATTTTTAATTTCATTATTTGTATCTAGTTTACTGAGTTCCTTCTGCACTTTCATTCACTTCTAAGTCACTTTAATAATTGGTGCAGTAGAAAGACTCTAGGTTAAGGTGTTTATGGACATGCTTTCATTCAGAATAGACAAACTCCCCAAAGAGTAGAGAGATTCATTCTAACCAAACTGCATTTCAGCGAAATCACCTTGAGACAGCAATATGTCTGTGTGATGAATTCTAGTTTAAAAGCATCCATACCATTGGAGGTGAGGAATACTATCTCCAAACATACCGGTAGATTGAGGAGGTGAAGCAAGGATGGGGAGGTGTAAGGAGGGAGAGAGAGGGGGAAGGTTTGAGAGATCAGAGATGGATGGAGGGAGGGAGGGAATGTACTCAGTTAGGGAGGATAAAGCCTAAACCTGAAGGACAAGGACACAAATGAAAATGTCTGGCGGCTGTATCTTTTCTGTCTTACATTGATATCCCAAGCCTCCCCCATTCCTTAAAAAAAAAATTCAACCCCATCCCTGACTGGATCTTGTAAAGATGATGTGGAGACAAAGGAGAAGCAAGGAGGAGAGGGAGAAGGGGAAAGATAGGGAGATGGAGGATAGAGAAAGATTGGTGATAGATTGAGAAAAAGTCGTTAGGGCAGGATAAACTTAAAAGGATACAAATACACTGTCTGGCAGCTATATCAATCAGTCTTATGACTATACATCACAAGTCAGATACCCCTCCCCACCCCAAAAAGTGCATCGCAATCCATGGATCTCGGCACGATGATGCGAAGACGCTCATTTTCTCATCCCGCGTCCCAGGTGCAAGCGGTGAGGCGCGCTAATGGTGCGTGAAATAATGTCAGGTTTGGGACGGGAGAAGGGTGAGGGTTAGACTGACTCATTCTAAACCATTCGCTGTGATGGAAGGTAAAGAGCGGAAATACCAAATGAAAAACATTTTGAGATTGGGATGAGGATGCAGTCTCCGGGGGAGCAGTCAGTATTGCGTGTTGGCAGATGGTTGACTATAATGTATTGTCCTAGAATTTATATCTGGTACTTCATATTACACTCGTTTGATGATTAAGCTTGTCTGTTGTCAGAAGAAAATTGTAAGATATATATCACCTGGAACTATTTAAGCTTACACACTTAGATATTCTCTTAGATAGATACATTGATAAGATTTAGATGACAAAAAAGTGATGCTATTTGGTTGATGTCCTTAGAGCCACTTTATTCAGCTCTCCCAAAGTTCTTTCTTTTTCATGTTACACTTAGTAAAGCATTGTCTGTATATTATTTGCAGAATATGATAAATGTATCTTGAAGGAACTCATATCTGATATACCTAGATATTCTCTGTCAAACTTGAAATGAATACGAGGATTACATTTTAAAAGGAGAAGAAAACATGCCATTGGTTTAATATCTTTGAAGCTATTTTGAACAGCACTCTGCAAGTCCAATGATAAGACATCCATCTATAAAGCTTTCTTCTGCAATAATTGCAATAGGAACATTAGCTTCCAGTGCACAGGGTATATCTTTCCAGACTGATAACGGAAACATTTCATTCTGATTATGGTTTTTATTGTATCCTAACCATTTTACTCCCCTCTCAGCATCTTACATTTCCTCTCCTACCATCTGGCTATTCTAGGCTAAGTCCTTTCTAAATGAGAAGCAGAGGAGTTTTGCCAGACACAGATGCACATTTCTAGGTCAAAACTTTTCCCTTCATCTGAATTTGACAATATTCATTCTCCCCCCCCCCCCCTTGCCGGTTCATGTCAATATCAGAAATCTATAACTCATGGGATGTCTTACTGATGATCTTAATTATTACTGTCTCTGTCTGTATTTGTATTAATCCTTTATGGTATTGTCATGTTAACTATCTTTTTTTTTGGTTCACTGTTGATCTTGTTTATATTTTCACTGCATTTGTCTTTCAGTCTGTTTCCTACTGCTGTTTTATGTTCTCTTTGAAATAATTGATATGCCCATTAATGATATATATCTAAAGCTTCTAGTTCTTGTTTCTTATTTTCACTTCTCTCAATTAATTGATGTTTTCTCTTCTTATCTTAGGCAACATATCTCTCTTTTCATTGCATATATTTCAATTATTCTGTTTTGTTTTCTCTGTTTCTTTTTACTTTGTCAATCTCTCTTCCATTCCACATGTGCCTATCTTTCAATTTTCTCTTCAGTCTTCTTTCTCATTTTTGCTCTTTTTCTTTCTATAGTGTTGATCTCTTTCTCTCTTTCCATCTTCATTCATCCCATCTCTCTTGAACTCCCAATATGAGTTTATAACGAGAGCAAGGTGTGAGAGAGGGTTAAGTTTCACACCCCTGTTAGCCCCGGATTTGAAGAGTTGACATTCTGGTTTGGATATGTGGCTACACCCTGTTTAATTGAGAATCGTACTTCTGCCACATATTGCTGTCCGGATCGTCTACATGAAAAAAACGAAAATATATGTGAAAAAATTGTATGCGCCAGAGTTCCATCACTCGTTTTGCTTCATAGGGTGGGGACAGACATAATGGATTAGTTTTCTTCACTACCTTGGCCATTATATATATTTATTCCAATAATTTAAAAGAAATAGAAATATGAAAAGTTCGTTCCTTATCATTTTACTCTAACTTTATGAAAATGAAGAAAATTTATTAAGATAATCTTGTCCATATTCACTCAATGAAAGTGTAGAATATTGATTAAAATATTCTTTATAATGATTCATTACTGCTAGATTTGTCGCTGTTTTAATTATTGTTGTTGTTGTTGCAAAAACAAATAAATTATTAAAAGAGCCACAACATTCTATAATGTGTTTTAGAGTCCAAAACTGTAATTCACCCTATTAGTACTAAAAAAAGAATGTTTTTGCACGAAGGTAATTTGATTGCACGCCATGCATCCTGTTTTTTCCTTCACTTCTAGTTAATAAACATCTTAGAAGTTATCTCCATGATCATAATGATGCTTTTCACATACCCAGACCAAGCAAACAGCCAACCATATATAAACTTGGCCAATGCCCTTGGCAAATCCCAGACATTAATAACAGTGGACACATCAGCGATGAAATTGTTTTTCTTCTAACGAGGATGATCGTACTCTCAGGAAATTGAAAACATTATTTGGTTGGCTCCTCTAGGTTTAGCGGTTCATAATGAGCTCATGTCATAACTAATATCTCAAGAGGCTAGGAGGAGTGAACTTCATTTTAAAACACCCTTTCTCAGACAGAATCAAGAAATGAAGTAGCGATGAGATGGACAAAACTCTATTTATAAGATGAAATAATGAATGGTTTTAAAGGAGTTGCATATAATATCATTTGAGTCCAATCAGAATTTAGTGAGTTTTCCATGGAGAAAGATTATTTCTCCTATTTGGCGCCAGATAGGTATTAACTCTAACACTTTAACTCAGAGTTAATGCCCTTCTGGCTCTGCATGAACAGATGATTTATCATGTTATTAGATTGTTCATCGTGTTTGATCTTTTATTGTTTGTTTTACTTTTTGTACAGAATGCTCTCTATGTGGGACTTCCAGAGGCTATCGTCAAAGTGCCAGTCGAAAGATGTCATCAGTTCCCCACACAAATGTAAGAATAAACGCTCTGCTGAGAGCCAGAAGGGCATTATTAACTCCTATCATTAAACACAGAGTTAACTCCCTTCTCGCTCTCAACAAACTTAACATTCATAAGAATCGATCTGCTGTAGTGATAAACTCCTTCAATCATCAGTGGGTTACTGCATGGACCTACTTCGTAGTAGGTCCATGGTTACTGTAAACAGAAATCCATAACATCCCAATAAAGTGTTTGTAGACATAGGAATGAAATGAACGAAATATATAAATAAAGTGAAAGTAGGTCTCATAATGGTTGTTTAACCTGAAAGTGACTGAAGTGGGTTATTTGGGTTCAGTTTCCATTCATTCAGAACTTCTCGCTAGAGGTCACTATGGAAGTCTTTCATTTAGAAGACACATACATTAGCCCAATTCTCAGGTCATTCTGTTCAGGTCTTGTCACAAGTCGGATCCATCAAGTGTTGAATATTTAGACCCCGACACGATTTACGTCCATTCATAAAAGTTAGAGAGTGAGTGGGAGGGTGGGTGGATTGCATCAAGATGTTGATGTTGTTTTGTTCTCTGTGTGTTCTACAACTCATTGACTTATTTCTTCAAGGATTATTCTTATGTGCCTGATAAGTTACAACCCAAGTCTGACTGATTTGGGTCACGTTGTGTGTCTATCTTTGAATGACTTTGAAAGAATGAAGATATGACTTAACATAGCATTGCGTGGGTTATTGCATTCACCTACAAGTTCTGGTATACTGCCTAAATAGGTCACTTTACAGAAGTATTTCAAATCTATGGAGTTTTCTTCCGTGAACCCCTTGGTAATAAGCATTCATAAGTTGTTGCTATGTTGGGCAACTCCTTAATAATATTCTCAATACATTTATTGTAAAATTGTATCTATTTAACGATTGTCTTTTCAATATTCTTTCCAATCAGTGAGTGTGTGAATGCCAGAGACCCATACTGTGGATGGCATCAGCTTAGATTAGAATGCACTCCATATCCAGAAAAGTAAGTAACATATATCTCTTCTATATCACTTCAATGTAATCTTTCATAATATTAGAATACCTGATGAAAAGTTTGATTGTGTAAGTTTAGGCTAGATAGATAAATCACATTCAGTGGTATATAGGACAATCGATAGTCACAATATAATTTCTTTACAACTGCAAACACTGGCTGAATTCTTAATGAGGGAATGATCTCATGATGGATCATGTTTGTTTGCGCACTCCTGTCTTTTATTACGGTCGGTCCAGGAATACAAATCACCAATACAGGTATATCATCACAGGGATCAAATAGAATATATTATAGCACACCAGGGAGATTAAACCATATATCATCCGATATCTTTATATGTCAGCAGCAATAAAGCCCTCACATGCTGTTTGAAAACAATCGGACAACAAGACCCCCTCTGAAGGGTTTGTGTTAACCCTTTGTTCGCTTTGGTCAACCAATGCAACGGATAGTGGACCGCCACAGTTGATATTTTTCACATACCCGGTATATGTGTATGTAAAATATACCCCTTAACAATGTTGCAGTATTAGATTTCAATGCATAGCAAATAAAAGAATTACCGGTAGACAAATACAATCTCTATTTCATCCTTTTTTAACAGTAAAGACATAGATCTACCATGCAAATGCTCATACAAATATTCTTTTGGTCTTCATTTTGTAATGATATTTCACGATAAGTGGTGATGTCTGTCTTTAAGACTTCGAGCAGAACTTGATAATGAAGACATTCAGAGGAAGGGTTGAAATGGTAAAAACATGTTCCACACATCCGCACATGAGTTAGAACATACCATCTCACAGGTCATTCGCACCCTAGAAAGGTTCAACTTGACTTTAGGGACTTTATTCCTATAATTCAGTTTTCTGTAATGCGCAGTAACTTTTTTTCTGCAATGACAGTAAATCTATTTCTGCACAATGGTTAATGCACTCATCCAAAGTTATAAAATTTCAATTAAGTTTTTACCAATATTAGAGAACCTTGCAAACTTGTAACTAACTTTTTTTTAATATTGAAGGGAATTATTATGTTTGCCATATTCTACCATAAAAGAAAATTTTCTGTAAATCATTTTGCAAATTTATTTCCAAAGTTTTTCAACGTGTGAAGAGTATTCTTTATACAGAAGAATGGTGTAGGAAGTGTTTAGTTCGGAATGTTTTGTGAGCACAGTCTCAAGGGTGCAAGTATGAGGAGAGAATGGACCGGACGTGTCGTAATCCATGTCGGCTTAAATCAGTGTGAAGAGTGCTATTTGATGTGACAATCCCAGTAATACCCTCTAATTTCATCCAGACAAGAATCAAAATGGAAAACAAAATCCAGTATCTTGTTTTAATTTGGATTCATCAGTCATATGAGACATTGAATCACTGTATTACGTCACTGCCAAAGATTGTTTGCTAATTCCAATGGAGAAATTTGCGAAACATTGTCATTGATATGTGTATCAGCAACTTCCAGGACTTCCTGTATATTCTGATCAAAGCTATGATATTTTCTCATTACTTCAAAATGATCATTACTTTTTTTTTAAAGTAAGCACATATTTTATTTACATCAATCTTGAAAACAAAAGTTTCCTTTGAGGCATCTTTCACAGAGTAAATATACCAGTTTCTTCAGAAAGTAATATTGGAAGAGAATTAGCCATTTTCCTGCCACAGTTGCATTTAACCATATGTAGAGATCTAGGCAAGAAGCAGAGCATTTCTGAAGTACCAGCAGTGACTCTGCAAACAATCCATCCATTATTCCTCCTTCTTCTTCTAATGACTCCTGGACAGCATAACTTCACGAATCTAAAGGGCAGTACGCCCAAAAGAAAAAGCGGAAATATTACATCAGAACAAGGAAAGGGAACATTCAATTGAAGTCACATCTGTATTTGGAAGTGTTTGAGAATGAAGTTAGGGTCCATGTTGCGGATGAACTTTGAATGACCTTACCCATGAGATAAGATGTCGCCTCAAAGTCAAGTTTTGATTAAGGTCTGGGAGGCAGCCTCCAGAGGGAGCTTGCCGGCTAAGCCTAAAGGGCATTGGTTACATACATGGAGATGATGGCTGTATGATAGTCTTTGTCTGCAGACCTTACCAACGTGCTGAGAGATGTAAACATCAGAAAGAGACATCTTGCGCCTCAAGATCTACTTATTTAACAAAAACAAAACAAACAGAAAAACAATGATTGCTGAAAGCCCTGAAATTTATACTTAATATATTTGATTTGTCATCGTAATATTTGATTATCATGGCATCACCAATTAAAAATCTTTATTCATTTTTACAGAACCGTGTAGCATCTTGTCCCCTCTAGATCAAAATTGAAAAAGGTGTCTCAAATTTGAACTGTGTAATATCAGAGAAAACTATCAATTTCTTTGTCTTTTTTTCTGTCTGCAGTCCTTTAGATGTGGAGTTTTGGCTACAGGAGATCACAGGATGCCCAATCATGGATAACGCAGGTAGGAATATATACCTTTTATTGTCGAAGAAATCAAGCTACCAAAAACATGTTTCATAAAATCATAGCTGATATCATATTTGTGTGAAAGTGTGAATTAAGTTACCACACATCATGGTTATAAGTTATTTTAGAGTCAAAAGGCATGTTTCAAATAAAAAAAATTAAAGTATATAATCGGTATGAAACTTTACTGTTCCATCAATGAAGCTCTAATGCTCTGATATATCCATATCAATTTTTCAAAAAATGCTCAAGGCACCGAGAATGTACATGAATAATATAAGCTATGATTAGATGTAAATTGCAATACAGAGAACATGAACAATATGATTAGGAGTAAAACAATACATCTCAAAAGGATATTGACATAAATATATTTGAATTCTTGATAATCATGTAAAACTGATTGGATTATTCTTTAACTCCTCAGTTGATGGCAAGTTTGGTCAGTGGTCCAACTGGACCCAGTGCTCAGACCCACTAGGAGTGGAAGCCTGCATGTGCCGCTACCGGGACTGCGACTCACCACAACCAGCGTGTGGGGGCACCACATGCATAGGAGAATATCAGCAAGTGATCAACTGTACAGGTAGACCTAGTGGCCACAGCGGGCCAGGCACGGCGCTTGAGAATTACAGGCCAGGTACTTGAGTGCATGGAGTGCATTTTGTCATTTTGTCCTTCTCTCCTATTCTTTTTTTGTTTCATCGGGGGGGGGGGGGGGATTTGAAAATCATTTCTTTTATCATCACCTGTATTTTTCTCATTAACCCAATTTCTCTAAATCTGGACTCATAAACCCTGAATCTGTTTCATACAAGGTTGTTATTATTCATGTCATAATTGACGATGTGAATAGAAATATGTAAAACAATTAAACAAACAAACAAGTAATACTAGTAGCTTGTCTATTCCAACTTTTGATGAGGATAAGATGTATTTTGAATGATAGGTGGCTAAAACAAGGGCATAATATATCTTGCTAAAAAAATCTTTGATTATATAGTACTATGTCCACATCTACTCCTGAAAGCTCACTCTACAGAAAAACACAGTTTGACTGTAGATTTTCTTTGAATAAATAGGTTTTCAGATGACGTTTCGGACAGCATGGTCTACAGATTGATTTACTTAGTCTAATTGTGTCATTAATTTTGATTGATGTTGTCCAACTTGTTTGGTGTTTGTTCTACTTTACAAGAATACCATGGGACCAATTCACCAATAAGTGAGAATGATGTACAGTACATAAGTGAGAATGATGTACAGTACATGTAACAACTGTATCTCTGTATTACCATGCATGAGTTGCATTCTTGTCAGTTGTGCATCATTATTTCTTCAAAGATTATTGAATACTTTCCTTTCAGTTATATGGTTTATATACAGTCAAACCTGTCTATAAAGGCCACTTAAAGAAAGTAGAGAATGTAGCCACCATAGACAGGTGGGCTCAGTGGCGGATCCAGGGGGGGGGGGGGCCCGGCCCGGCCCCCCCCCCCCCCCCTCCCCCCCCCCCTTGAGAAAAAAAATCATGTAAAATAAGGTGATTTTTACCTTTTGGGGGGGGGGGGGTTGGCCCCCCCCCCCCCCCCTGGCGCTCAAGGAGGGGGGGGGGGGTGCAAATGAAAAAAAATTGTGCTTACTACCCCCCCCCACCCCCCCCCCCCCACTGAGCGACTTTTCGGCCGGCGCGATTTCCAAATTTTCAGGAGCAAAACAAAAAAAGTTTGGCCCCCTCCCCTAAGAAATCCTGGATCTGCGCCTGGGTGGGCTTTCTATACAAGTTCTACAATACACATTCCTTGCTCGAAGGAGACAAAATACATGGCAACTATAAAAAGGTGGCCTTTATAGAGAGGTGGCCACTTAGATAGGATTGACTGAATATCATTTTTGCATTGAACTTTTCTTTACAGATATGATTTATATTATTAAAAATGAAGAAAAAAATTGCATTAAAGCATGACCTACAAGCAAGGCTTCCTTCAAACTAAGAATGAATTGTAAACTTGGCAACTATGGGAATAAATATGCATGATAAAACGCAACGTTTGCATCATCATTTTAGGAAATGCAAATATTAAATGAATAATAATTTTTCTCTTATTATTTTGCATCGATCGATTGCTATATCATGGTATCATGTCTATATATAAATTGTACACATATATTTTATGGTGGTTGTGATATGTGGTAAATGTCTACCAAGTAATAAAAATTGCATATGCTGTTGAATTTGTCATGTTAACTATTCTTTTGGTGGTAATTTTTTGGCATAAAACTTTTAAAAAGTCATTAGGATGTTTTTAACTTTAATATATATATATATATATGTTGCATTCAAGCATCAATAATTTGAATACTAATTACAGCCATAAGAATTTGAAAAATAAGTTTATATATTACTTCCATTTTTGTTTAGGTTTCTGGGGTGAATGGAGTTTATGGACGGAGTGCTCTGCTCCTTGTAATGGAGGAATCCAATCTCGTGTTCGAGACTGTGTGAATGGACAAGCCTGTGTGGGTGATTCCACTCAAACACGGGAGTGCAACAAAGAGGCTTGCTCAGGTAAGAATCTCAACTATTCATGGATAGAAAAGGGTTCTCTTAAAGCCTCACTGCACTACTTATAGCTACTTGCGACCTCTATACAGCAAACATTGCCTAATCGGTGACCGCTGGTCTCCCATGATCCCCTTTTTCTTATGTTAATTGAGAGCTGATTTGATGAGATAACCACCTGTCAGTGAACACGCTGGGTGGTCTAATCCCTCCTGGCCAAGCTAGTGCAGATGGGCTTTAAGCAGCCAAATGCTCTGCCTGAGATAATGTGTGGTTGGGGTCTGCAGAAATAACATTTTATTCCAGAATCAAATTGTATCCAATGGGATAAAGCAAAGAATCAGTTAGAAATAATCAAGAGTTTATGACCCTTTAATGTCTCCTTTTCTCTCTATCTGCCTTTCTTTTAAAAACAATTTATGTATTCCTGTGTAGTAATTTATATTTTCAATTCACCTGGCAGTTCTGAGGTCAAAGTTTTACATTTATAAGAAATGCATACCATATGTTAGAAGTGAAATCAAGTTAATAATATTTAAAAAAATGAAGTTTCTTTTTTCTTCACATTTTATCTTGCAGTTAAATTTGACACTTAAAAGAAATGTATGCTTGAAGTGAAAGCAAATACATCCTGACAAAGAAATTAATATTTTTTGTAATGATTCAGTTTCTTGCATTTTCTAATTTCTATTGGTTTTCTTCTCCCCATCTGTCATTCTCCAGAGATACGCAGACCCACCGACTGGACCCCCTGGTTGGTTCACAATGTGTCTGAAGATGGTCTACTTATGCAACGCTTCAAGTACATCTGTAGAGCCCAGGTACCAGAGAGGGATATGGTGTCGGTCGGCAGGATGAAAGGGCAGTTCAAGTTCTGTCCTTTCAGCAGTACCAACAAGAGATGCTGGGGTGACAGTGGTAAGTTAACCAGTCCAGAATTGATAGTTTCTACAGATAAATTTTATATATTTTTTTTTTTAAAGAAGACACCTATGATACAAAATTATACCTTTCTTTTTAATGTTGAATGAATGTATATACCTCTCCACTAGTCTCAAATTGTACCAGAAGAAAAATTGTGTAAATTGCAACATAATCAATATTCTCAGCTGCTACAATTTTTGTTCTACTTATTCTTTTCAATTGCTTTTGTTTTCCCAATTTGATGACCTTACTCAGAGGATTAAAAAGTGAATGGGATTTGTCAATATCCAAAAGAAGATGGCTCATGTTTCCTTGATGTCATGATCTATTCCATTACTGGTCCATTACTGGATTCTAATGATATAAGTGATTGTAACCTCTCACCTATGACATGCAGTTCATCAAACCTTCCCTTGTTCAATTTCTAACTTGTCAAGAAATGGGACTTAAAATGTATGTCATGTCTTGATTTTTGATAAAGATTGGGTATGGAAATAATTTCATCAGCTCCAACAAATTATGATGCTCTTGATAAATACAAGAGGACTTGGAACCCTGTATTAAATATCATCTGCAGAGAGCCAGAAGGCTTTAACTAATAGAACCTTACAGAGTGTCTAAGGCCCGTCTGGCTGTCAACAGTTAATAATATGTGTTGTAATTGGGATATTTTGTTGGTGCATATCATGTTCCCATAACTTGCAAACTTCTCAACATGCTTTCTTGATCTAAATTAACAAATTTTTTACAACAAATATTTGACATTACAAAAACTTAATTAAGCTTAGTTCTTTTAAAAGAATGAATATTGCTTGTAGGCAAGCACATGTATCTCTACTATGGAGTTTGATTTAAGTGTTAGAAGGAAAGGGATTTTATGGGAGATTTAGTTGATGAGAAAGATATAAATGCTAATTGCAGAATCTTAAATCAATTATTATTTCTTTCAAATTGGCTGTTATTTTATTAAACTCTGCATGAAATACCTGACTCTCTTTTTCTGAATTCGGCTGCACTAATTGGATGAAATTCATCTTAAAGGGAGAAAATGCAACAATTTGAATTCTAACAGCTCTGATTGCCTAACAACAAAAAACAGGGAAAGTGAATATAAATCATGCTTGATACTATTTTAAATAACAAACAAAAAGCTAGACAAAAGTGTGAAATTAACAAATATAATAAGGGCTTCAGTTTCTAACTTTGAAATAAGATAAGTAAATAGCTCCTTAAAAGAGATACTTTTCAATAAATAGCTGGTCATTATCCTTTTAAATTAAATGGAACAGTTACACCTTTATTAAATATAAATTATTTAAAAAAAGCAATATGATATTTGAAAAACACTAGGCATTTCATTTTTGACTAATCCCACTATCTGTCCATCTCTTTCTAATCCTTCCTTCCTTCCTTCCCCTTCATCAGAGAGCTTTGGTGGGTGGACCATGTGGTCTCCATGGTTACCATGCAGCTCATCATGCGGCCAGGGTGTTCAGGTCAGGCACCGTGCTTGTTTCCCTGATAATGCTGATTGTAACGGGCAGTACTACGAAAAACGAGATTGCTTGACCTATGTTCCCTGCCCAGGTAATTGGCTAACTGTTTTTTTTTTTTTTTTTTAAATTAATGACAAGTCCAGTGTGCATGTGTGTTGCTTCCGCTCCTCCTACCTCTATGCTTCGCCATAAATCTAACCATCGTGTGTGGTGCTCCGATATGAAGGTATGGTTTAACCCCTTATGTGCCATCAGTATCAAAGTCTTCCACAGAACTATACTGTTGTTTGTTGTCTTTTGATAAGGATTTTAAACAATTTCTGGTGACCAGTCAATGCATCATGAAGCTTATTCCTTTGACAGATCTTTTTCATCCGTGTTTAACATGAAAAGAAGAAAAAAAATCAAGATCTTGATGGCATAGAAGGGGTGAACATTAAAAATGTAGAAAAAAATGTTACAAAATCAAGGGAAAGGAGATATCCAATAAAATTGTACACACAGACTATCTCTATAATATTATGTTAGTATAGAATTCTAGCATGTTTCTAACCATTTTGGAAAATGCCCAATAGAAGGAGAAAACAAAAGTACATAAATAAAAGCAAACTGCAAATGAAATGCTAAACGTTTTAATGATCTTTACAATATTTCTTAATACTTTAACAAAGATATTTACAACCGCTGTATGTAGTGTCCACCCAATATTTCAAGGGTACTTATGAGATTTGTTTGACGTTGATACATATTCAATAAAGTTAAGCTTTTTGAAATTATATTACTACTGCATATTTATACTTTCTAGCAACTTGCATGAGAGAATCCTTCCAGAAAGAGAGCAAAAATCTTCTTGTTTTTTGTCTAAGAAATTATGAGTGTTAATAGTTTAGAGCAATTAGATAATTCAAAATAGGTCTTTGACTATGCAATGTGTTAAATCCAACATATCACCCGATTGCTTTGACAGTAAATGGAGGTTGGGGTTGCTGGGGTGAATGGGGCGAGTGTTCAGCAAGCTGTGGTAAGGGTATCAAGCAACGTTACCGTGAATGTACCAGCCCTCTACCACTCAACGAAGGACAGGATTGCGTAGGAAGCCACGTGGAGGAATCAGCTTGTGATGGAGTAGACTGTCTCAAACCAGAAGTATTTGATTGTGAGTAATTCATTTTCTAATATTCAAGTAATGCCCCCTCCTTACAACTCAGGTTTTCCTGCTTATTTTAAAACATCCCTACTTATCACTTGGTCCTTATTTTATTTTGCCCAAAGTTTCTGCCTAGTTGAAAGTGTGAATGAATACAGTTTTGTGTGTGTTCTTTCATTTGATTAATATCCATATTTAATAGACAAGAATTACAATCCCTGACAGGATATTTCTAAACAGAGGAAAGCTGTAGAAAAGTTGTAAATTGTGTTGATGTTCATATTGATTTATGTTTGAAGATTCTGGATGTCATATTATATATTTTTATACTTTTCCTAGTTGAACAGATCTTTATGAAATGTATTTATGTGAACACATAAAGAAAATGTTTAAAAATGCTACACATTGAGCAAAGGAAACAAATATCAGGAGTGAAATTCCAGGTATGTTATATTCATCATGCCCTTATATCCAAGTGTTATTTATTATATTACTCATCTTTCTTCTCCTTGCAGTGCCCAACTGGCCCGGTATATCAGTGCGAACCGGTCAGCGTGACCCATCAGGGGTGGCAGGGGGTGCTCCCATAGATACCAATCTTGGCTGGAAGGAGTGGAGTAAATGGTCCTCATGTAGCCACAAGGGTCGTCGTCACAGGAGTAGAAAGTGTGAAAGTCCCATGCCTCTGTACAAGCAGTGTATGGGATGTGTGAAGGAGATCGACTGGTGTTATGAAAATGGTAAAGATTGAACGCTATTCTCTTTCAGCTCTAAGATAATCAACATAAATGATTTTGTATACCTACATTATGACATTTGTACTTATGTTTTCTAGTCATTTTAATTTTGAGGAGAGCTAGACAAACATTCTTTTCTTTGATCTAGATTTGCAACATTAACTACTTTCTGTAGGACAATACACCGATAATCAAATATGTTTTGTTTTAGCAGCAGCTTAAAGAGACTGTTTAGCAAGTTATTTTTTTCCATTGCAGAATAAGACCAGTCACACGTATTGATGGATCGATTTAAGAAAATTCATCATTCTTAGAAATGGTGATGATTCTTATATAGTTTTGGTATCCACCTCGGCTGTGCACTCATGGCACTAGCTCTACAATGGCTCACAAAAATTCTGCATTCTAAGAGAATTAGCACATCAAATATCTCCATTGAATTGTAGGCATCAATTATTAATGTATCTCTAAATGTGTTCAAATCTATTCTTCTTACTTTGCCAGAGGATACACCAGCCTCACCTTTCCAAGCTCCAGCCGTTCAGAGACTTCAAGCGACTCCTAACTGTTCCAACCAGGGTGAATCCATGGAACCACTCTACTTCTGCATCGTAGCCATCGTAGCCGCTGTCGCTGGTTCAATCATGTCTCTCTCAGTCTACATCTCATGGCAGAAGAACAACAAGAGGCAAGACGCGACCAAGCTCGACTACGATGAGGAGGAGGATGACTTCGGAGACATGGCGCAGTACTCCGACTCTGAATACTCGTTCGATGGCAGCGAATCGTCGCCGGCGCATATCACCTCAAATCCAACAGAACTGGAAAGCGAGAGATGAACCTGAAGAATATCTACAGACTCTTTTTGTATTTTTGAGATCGAGTGTTATCGCGAGATATGCCATAGTGGACTTTTTTCTTGTGCTGCATCTCGAGAAGCCGTTATCCTCTTTTGGAAGCAACTTTGAACCTCAAGAAACGATGCGTGATGGTATTCTTGCACCTTATTTATATATACATATATATATATTCTATTTTTCCCTTGTGAAGTTCAGCTGTATTCATTTGGTGTATTGTCCTATTTATGAGTGTCAGTCACTGACAAGTTAAAGTAAGCTTAAACTGTGAAATGGACGCAAACATTCTTGTATTGCTTATTGCTGTTGATTGCTGAGGAGAATTGTGGAGACTATATTCCAGTGGAAGAGATGAAAGGACATGTGGAAATCATCTATGCAAATTAATGAGGACGGACATCAATGGAATGACAAGAACTTGGATATCGATCAAGAGAAACCGATTCTGCAGGAGAAACAAGTTGGCATCCTTTACTTTGAATATTGTTAAAACTATTTATAGTGCCACATTTCATCAAAGATTATTAGGTTTAGGTCTAAAATTATGAACAAAATTCATTTGAAAAGCTCACACAGTTAAAAGTCAGCTGGTGGCACTATGTATGAAACAAGCAATAAGCACTGTGGTTAAATGTGGTTTTAATTCTTGATTGTTTTTTCTTCTGTTATATATGACAAAATTGTAACAATACACTGACAAATATGAAAAGAAAATTGTCAATCAGAACAAAGAAAAGCTTCTTTATGTTGTATTCATTATGATATGCTCCTCATTACTTTATTGAGTTGTGAAATTGTTATAATCTCCATTGATTAGCTTAAACATATGGCGTTATATGTTGTATATACATTTTATTTATATTAGCAATATCATTAATATGCTGATATTGCATGTAATGAACTTTTATGTTACCAAAAATTGTGAGCACAATTTGTTGTTGGTATCATGAGTTGTTCAATACATGTTATTGCAAGAGATTTCTTGTTGTTTATTGTCTGATTTTGCTTTTGTTGTTGACATTTTCCCCTACTTTCTGTGTTAATTTGTTAGACTAGCATTATATTGTGGTTTTGCAAGGCAACATACCTTTGAACCTTCATAAGAATATTTGTGAATTAAAAAACTTTGTACCAACTATTTTCAATAATCCGAATTGCATTCTACAAATAAATTTGTCCACTAAAATTGGTCTGCTTTGCGTAATCTTGAAAATACATCTCGTTGTACTCCTATTATCCCAATTTTCATTCCAAATTCCGATACTCCTGTTTGACCTCTCAATTTCAGTTCTTTAAACATTTCTGTTATTCATGGCACTCTCTATTTTACTTCAGTTCTAATTTCAAAATTCTTTTGCTAAATGTACCGTTATTTGAATCTTTCACAGCAATAAAGTCATGCAGCTCAGCTTTTCATCTACATTTATTTCCCTTCCATTCTTTAGTTTAGAATAATAGGCTTTGTAAATTTTGTTTGAATTACAACTTTAGACATTTTCAATTTAAATGTCAATATATTTTCAATTTAAAGTAAATGATGCACATGACAAATCCACCCATTTTTAAGGTTGAAAACATGGTTAGATGTTATTATATTTTCAGTAACATATGTTAGTTTTGAGGGAAATAATAAATAATGAAATAATAAATCGTGATTGTATTAAAATTGTGTACAAACCCAGACAGCTATATATGGTATTTATATTATTGTAATATATATTGTAATGAATTGTATAGGTTGCCTTGTATTAAATGCACATATCTTTGTACTAGGGTGATTATTAACGAGACTTTTAAACATCACACATTGTTTTGTCTCTAAAGATGGAATATTTTTGTCATTTTGTATGTGTATATAATTACATGACACAGATATTGTGTTGATAAAAGTCAGCTTTTATGAAATGTATTGTAACCATTTTAAAAGGTTGATATTTGACCTTATATTTCAGTTTGTGTAATGAAAGGTACTTTATCAGAACAATCATGTCAAACATTTTTACATCGATATCGACTGGGAAATTATGTAAAATTCATTTTAAAACTGCCTTTTTGAAAAAGCTTTTCACTGCTGCTTCGTCAGGTTTATAATTCAGCATAACGGTTTTGGAATTGTTTTTTATTTCACTTGCAAGCAAAGCAACAGCAGCTCTAGATGTTTTTAAAGGAATAATTTTTGTCAGATTTGAAATAAATTCCTTCATATTCTATATTTTTTTGATTACCTTTTTTTTTTTGGGGGGGGGGAGGGGGAGATTTATTAAAGAGATGAAGTAAACTGCTCATTTTTTTTCTTCTTTGTTAAATAGGAAGGATGCACAAGCCCTTCATTGAAAAGGGCAACAAGTCTTATAATTAAGATACTTTGAATGGTATTTTGCATCGCCTTTTCTTCAGGGGATAATTTTATTTGTCTTTTTAAGGTATTGTTTGAAAAGAGTCTCCTTTAACTTGTGAGAAAGAATTGTTTTTATTTCATTAATCAACATGATGCTACTAGAAGTTGGAAGTTGCTTTTTACGTTGTTCATAATTTACATTTCCCTTGTATTCAAATTAAATTACTTATGCAAATGCGAAAATGTCTTGTTCTTGTGTACCAGTATTTTACCTCTTTTTAGTCAATAAAAGTGATATGCTCTTCTACTTATCTTTGTACCGGTTGATGATTAATTGAAGTAGATGATTGGTGATAAGGCCTAAAAAAAAAAGATGTTGTATTGCCCTTTGCGATGGACCCAAAAATCTTGATATCTACAGTCGGCTTTAAAAATAAGAAAATAAAACATTTTTTTTATAAGAAAAAAATTATTAAAGCATTCAAAACTGAGAAATATCAGCCCAAAAAAGAGGGAATTAAAAAAAAAAAAAAAAATCTGACCGACCGACCCATGTTTCGGCACCTAAAGGGCAATACTACATCTTCTTTTTTTTAGGCCCAAGCGTAATGCTATTTCCAGGACATGAAAATGCTAGTTCTTTGCAATACACACTCACACAAACACACATTGTTGTAATTCGTAGGAATATATCATCGTGCTGGTGATAATAAAATGTACTGCATAACCAAGGACTTAATATTTCCATACCCATACACCAAGCAGACGTATCCCTACATGAAAGGGCCCTAAATTCTTAACAATTTACAGGATTCATGAACCACTTTTGCGATTATCCTCTGTAGTCAGTACATATCCACCAACTGTGACTCACCCACGCACAAACACACAAAATAAGAAACTACGATTCATATAGCCAAGGAATGTATTTGATAGTGACAGCTCTGTTTGTAACAGTGGATGAACTGATTTTGAATGCGTGTATGTAGTTATGAATGTTAAAAGTACGATTGTGATGGATATCGCTATACTACAGGTTAAAGTTGAACAGGTGAAAATGTTGTAATTGTCCAATCATACATGAGGATGACTCTTGTTGTACCAAATAGATCATAGATGCCATCTTGAACTGTCTAGATGCCAGAAAAACACATTTTCACCATATCAAAGACTGATCAAAACTGTATGATGCCCATTAGGCCTATAAAAATAGAGGTTGTATTGTCCTTTGCGACCTACCCAAAAATCTTGAAATCTATGGTCGGCTTTTTGAATTAATTTATTTTTTTACAATTTTTTAGAAGAAAAAAATGCATTCAAAACCGAGAAATATCAGCCCAAAGAGGGAGTAACAAAAAAAAAAGGACAAGGAAAAATAGAAGGGATTTCCGACCGACCGACCCATGCTTTGGCAGCTAAAGGGCAATACAACATCTTTTTTTTGTAGGCCTTGTCAGCCAAAACAAAATGAGATGAACTTTCAGAAAATTACATTTGCAGTCACAATGGTTTAATAACAAAGCACAAAACTAACTATACAAAAATAGGTTTATAATGCAAAGTATCCAATTTAATAATCACATAGTGAATGATGTTTAAAACAGCGTAGTAAAGCATCCTTGAGCCCCAAAAGCCATTTAAGTGAATTCAGATTTTTAAAATTGGAATATTATCAATCCTTATGGACTTCCAATTTCCTCCCTCCCATTTCTACATAACTGATTCGACATGAAAAAAGGTACTTAAAAACTGACCAACACTTTGAATACTGGAAAAAGTTCTAAACCTTTTCATGGTATTCCCCATATACATTCTTTAACCCGAAATGATGAGTGAGATTTATTCACATTCGCGATTCCTAAAATTTAAAATTAAATAAACATTCAAAATTTGCTTTAAAAAAAATTGTTTAAAACAGTATTCCTGTGCTAAAAGCAAATAAATGACATTTCCTGTTGCAAAAATGTAAGAAGCATCTTTTTTTCTGTAAAAACAACATGATCTTACTTCTACAACACATATTTATCAATTATTTCAAATTAAATAAATCTTGATATGAACTTGATGGGGTAAATCATGAAATGGCATGTTCCAAGATTATTATTCTTCTTTGACAACAAATCAAATCATAATAAAAAAAAATTAAAAAATGGGTAAGTAAAATATACACAATGTACAAAACAAACACAAAATCTTGTTAAAATGGACAAAGAAGACTAGGTTTGTACTTTTCTTCTTTGTCCATTTTAGCGTCAACGATTAACAAATCAAAACTGCTTAATAATGAGTTATGCCTTACACAGATGACAATATCATTCACTGCCTAAAATTTAAAAAGAACAGTAGAACATAATTATCACCAATACTAAATGTCACTATGAAAACTACATATTTACACATTATATAACATTTATGATATCAAGTTCTGGACGAATGCTGAATTATGCACAGTGATATCAGAGAACATCCATCTAGAATGCTACAGGGAAATGATGAAATAGGGAATTTCTACTTCAGGAGATTATAATTCAGCAATATTTTAATACTTTCAAAAGAAGAATTGAACAATTACATGAAAGTGAATATAATGAATATGTTCTCACCGCACCTTCTAACCAATTCAATATTCAGTACAATTCTTTACTAGTTATGTGTGCATGATTTCTTTTTAAAAACAATTCATATCATGCATGCCTACAGTTCAAGTTGTCCACATTGCACACAAAATGGTAATCTTGTGTCTACATCAGATGGTTTACTTACATTTGTATATCATTGCATGGGTCAGTAAATCCTACAATACCGTGAATTTCTGTGCAAGACATTCAAAATCATTTTTCTTTCAATGGTATCCGTCACAAACTCTTCCAAATTGATCTTATTTATCAGTCACATTCAACTATTACAAAGCTACAATCCATCATAATTATGTACACAATCCTCCTTCCATCTCTTCACCCCTACATCACCGTTCCCAAACCTGTATCAGTCACTCTCTAGCGTTTTCGTGTGCGTGTGTTCCTGGCAGCTGCTCTTCTTGGACTCTTCTTCTTCTTCCCACCCTCCTCCTCAGCCTCTTCCTCAACTTCCACCACTTCATCCTTGACCTCTCCTTCTCCATCCTCTCCTCCTTCATCTCCACCAACCGCATCGGTCACTTCCATCACATCTTCTTCTTCCTCTCCTCCTTCTTCATCAAGAACTTCCGTCACATCTTCTTCTTTTGCCTCCAGATCCTCCTCCATCACTTCTTCGTCTTGAGGCACTTGTTCCTCCTCCTCTTGAGCTTCTTCTGGCGTTTCCATCTCGCTTTGCTCTTCAGTAACTGTAAGAATTGCGCATCAAATGTTTATAAGTAGAAGCTGTCATGCCCATATTCAGGAAAATACTACAATGCTTTTACGTGAAAGTTAAAAAATCCTCAAGGGTGAGAACCATAATATGAATATATTCTATACAATGCAAGATAAAAGACTGCATGGGCAAGTCAAAGCTGTTTGGTAATTTGTGTCCCATCAAATCTTACATTTGTAAACATATTATTCTCCTTCGTCTTCTTTTGTCAGAAATTATTGTAGCATACTAGATTGAAACTAGATGGAGCTTCGACTGTGCGCAATAAAAAATGAGCAATTTTACAAACCAAAACGGAAGCAATTTCTAAAATTCAAGTTTGATTGTAATCCATCCGTCAGTTCCAATGATAATGCGTTCACAAGCTATCTATAGGCATACATAATGAGCCCCATTACCTTTGGCCTCATGAGCCTTAAATCTTATCAGCTCATAGGCTCTTCAAGATACTACATTTCTTGAGTTTGATGGTAATCTGTCTACTGGTTCTCATGATGTTGCGGTCACAAGCTATTTTTTAATACAAATTGAGCCCCATGACTATTCACCTTTGATCTCATGACCCTAAAATCTACTCAGTCCATTGGCTCTGCAAGCTACATACATGACCCAAGTTTGGCAGTAATCCATCAATTGGTTCTTCAGGTAATGCGATCACGAGAACGGGACGTACGTACGGACGGACTACCAGAAAACATAATGCCTCCGGCTACTTTGTAGCGTAGGCATAAAAAAACTCTTTTTAAAATTCTTGTAACCATCCATTCTCACTGACCTGTGGGCTTTTCTGCGTCTTCCGGGATAGTCGTATCGCTATCCTCATCGGCTGCAATGCCTTCCTCAGCAGCCTTTGCTTCCTCTGTGGCCATGGCTTCTTCTGCAACTTTGGCTTGCTTAGTGGCCTTTGCTTCTTCAGCGGCCTTCGCTTCCTCCGCGGCCTTAGCTTCTTCGGCGGCCTGCGCTTCCTCTGCGGCCTTCGATTCTTCAGCGGCCTTCGCTTCATCTGCGGCCTTTGCCTCCTCTGCGGCCTTAGCTTCTTCGGCGGCCTTCGCTTCATCTGCGGCCTTTGCTTCCTCAGCGGCCTTTGCCTCCTCAGCGGCCTTGGCTTCCTCAGCGGCCTTTGCCTCCTCAGCGGCCTTCGCTTCCTCAGCGGCAAGTTTCTCTTCCTCCTGTTTGCGTTGTGCTAGGGCAGCAGCTATGGCTGCTCGTTTATCCTGCACAAAGGGAAGAGTAAAGCCACAATCAGATATGTCGTAAACTGCTGTGATTTTTATGCCTCCTGTTCGAAGCAGCCGGAGGCATTATGTTTTCAGGTTGTCCGTCCGTCTGTACGTCCCGTTCTCATGATCACATGGTCACAGTGCTCATTATGTATGTAAAAATAGTTTGTGATCTCGTTATCTCAAGAACTGAATGATGGATTCCTGCCAAACTTAGGTATGTATGTATCTTGCAGAGTTAGTGAATTGATTAGATTTTGGGGTCACTAGGTCAATAGTCAAAGGTCACAGGGCTTATTATGTATGCATAAATAGCTTGTGATCACATACCATTGACAGATTACCATCAAACGCAGGACATGTATATATCTTGCTGAGCCAATGAACTGAATAGATTTTGGGGTCATGAGGTCAAAGGTAAAGGTCATGGGGCTCATTATATATGCAAAAATAGCTTGTGATCGCATTATTATTAGAACTAATGGATGGATTACCATCAAACTCGAGACATGTATGTATCTTGCAAAGCCAATGAACTGATTAAATTTTAGGGTCATGAGGTCCAAGATAAAACGGTCCTACATGTACATGAAAAATAGCTTGTTATCGGATATTCTGAGAACCTGTTAATGGATTACAATTAAACTTGAATTTGAAAAATTGCTTCTGTTTTGGTTTGTGTAATCGCTCTATGGTGGAGGCAAGTTCCATCTAGTTTAAATATAATAACGTAAGGGTACCAAGCTTTACATTTCTGTATCGTATATTATAGAGCTCAGTGAATTTATGTGGGACCTTTGTTGTGTGCAGCTTTTAAAATAAGCCTTAAGGATACAAAACACTGGAAATGAAATGGTCCATATTTTTCACAAATCTATGTTCTTATATCGACAGCTTGGTTCAGATTTTGCAAATCGAATCACTATAAAATGGAAGAGGAAAATAATGGCAGCACCACAATTGTAATACACATGGATTGGAATATTCAATATACTATTTTCATTACATCAAATGGCTTCTAAATTATTATAATGATATATAACGATAATGATATATATATATATATATATATATTCTTACTTGATAAAAGCTAATCAATACATTCGTTGTACAATCCTTTTTGGTGATTACCTTACCTGTTGAATTCTATGCTCAAAATGACTCAAGCTGGGTCTTCAAGAAAATGTATGTTATATCAAACTAAATTGTATTAAACTGGTTAAATATTGTTGAAACTATTAATACGAGCAGCCATCACAACTCTAGTCAGTAGATCTGGATGCCGTTAAAGAAATTATCTTAAAAATTAAACATTTCAGATTTCACTAATAATGGCAATAATATGAGAAGTAATAGGGATGGTTGCTTAGTCCCATACCTTGGTTGCTTTGAAGTGAGACTCAGTCCTACAGTGGGTCACCCAGGCGCTGGCCTCGTTGGTATAGAAGCGACGACACAGCTTGCAGAAGAAACCTGTGACAGGCACCACGTACTGAACACCTGGTAGTCGTAAGAAAGAAGGTACAACAACATGTTAGTCAAAGATTCAAATACTATGATGCTAGTTTCAGTTGCATGCTTCAGTGCTTTAAACTAGCGATGTAAGCAAGGGATGCCTTGTGCCAAACTGACTTCTGGGTGTTATGTTGAAAGTTGAAAGTTCAAAGGTAATGTTCTGTGACCCGAAAGATGTGAAGAGTTCAAATCAAACAACCCCCTAGAGTTAGAGGTCCTATGTGAGAGAGCAGACTATTTGTTGCTTTCACATTTCATCTTGGTTTAAAATCAACACCCAAATGTGAAGATTGGTTATAGGAAAGACTTTCCTTGTTGTCATAATGTGTGTTCATGAAAAAGATTCAGCATCGCTGAGCCGTTTTGCAGAATCAGAACATTGCAAACATATAAGCTGTTCTTTGCTGTGTTTATATGGTCTGAAGAGCAAGTCAAATTCAGAGGCTTGCAATCATCTCTAATGCTCTTCCATTAAAGCTAAATATTATGTTTTTGTTTGCTTCTTCGTCTTTCTCATCTTCCCCGAGAGAACAGGACATCCACATAAAATTAAATACAAACTTAGGAATACTTCATTTTAAAAATAAAACTGGATGTTTTGAATAGAAATTTAAGATATACATGTATATCTCTTGCATTCAAGATCCAGTACTGATAGGCAAGCACATGAATGTGCCTTCTCTCTAATGTGTACTTTGATAAACACAAGTTTTCTTAACTCTGTTTTAGCTCCAGCTCAAAGTTCAGAAAAAAACAGAGGGGTATTTATCCTTTAAAATTCAATAATCTTGTGATGTGAAGACACAGTACTCTAGCTCATCATCAGAGCAATTTTCTTGATCAAACTCATATGAATGTGGGAGTACATTTCATGTGTCTTTTGGCACTAACATACCAATGTAGGGTGGTGTTGATGCAGTGTAAAGGTGTGTAGAGGTGTTGTGGTCTAGTGGATAAGTCATCCGACTGTAGGTCACAAGCTACGGGATTCAAGTCCCGCCGCAGCACTAATGACCTTTGGCAAGACGTTAATCTACATTTGCCACTCTCCACCCAGGTTTAAATGGGTACCCGGTAGGATAAGAACGTTAATAAGGTTGGATGAGCAAGTGTGCGCTTGTAAAATGGCGACTAGCCGGAATGCTCCCTAGCACTCCCTAGGAGTGGAGAATGTGCATACATTGTGTGCGGGTAAGTCTGAATCCGATTACCTGGGTAATAATACATCTGTCAAGGACGCTTAGACACATCCTATCGATGTATTGGGCGCTATATAAAAGCGGAATATTATAATTATTATCACACCTCTTGCTATCGTTGGATTGATGTAATATTTGATGAGCAAAGGAGACCAGCAATGGAAGCAGGAAATGGTAGATTCACTGCTCAACTACACTAGTCACTTGTTCATCTTTTACAAGTAACGGTAAGTACAATATTTGGCCAAAAATGTAGGCATGTACAATGCCATGGTGGTGTAAATGCCTTTTTAAGTGGGATCCACATGGACTGTGACATCTACTCTCGCAACATAACCGAGGGGCTCTCCCAATAATGCAGCAATGACTTCATCTTTCTGATTGTGTTATGTATTCCCTCAAATCCGGTAGGTTGTTGCATCAAAATCAGCCAACCATCGAGGATTGATTTTGATTAATTGACAGCCCCAGTGAGGATCCCCTTCAATAACAGGCCAAATGCAAGTGGTCCTTTATACTTTTCTCTTATGGTGCATGAAAGTAAGGGACCACCAACAGATCAACTAGATCAATCGGTCTAGTGGATCAGTAACCCGACTACAGATCACAAGGTACGGGTTTGAGTCCGGCCACGGCACTAATGTCCTTTGGCAAGACATTAATCTACATTTGCCACTCGCCACCCAGGGGTTAAATGGGTACCCGGTAGGATGCAAAAGTTAATGTGGATGGATGAGCAAGTGTGCGCTTGTAAAATGGCGACTGGCCGAAACGCTCCCAAGGGAGTGGAGAATGTGCATACATTTTGTGCGGGTAAACCTGAATCAGATGACCGGGGTAATAATATATCTGTAAAGCGCTTAGACACATCGTTGATATTATTATTAAATAATAAGCAGAGATGCTGCAAAAGAATCTGGTCATAGGTAGCAAATGACAAATTATACTTTATCTGTTTCAATACAGTAGTCAAATATGAGTACAATATAAGTGCACTGAAAACATTGACTACCCACTTTAAATTCCTTGCACTTTAGTAATGGTGACATCGTGTAAGAGCATTAGCAGGCATGCATTATCGGTACGTGCTAATTGCAAGGATGACAAAGCCATTTACCAAAAGAATGTCTTGCGTTTGATCACTTGGATATCACAAAAGAATTAAATGCCATATTTTTTTCCACCGTTGTCATTTGTCCAATATTTGGCTATGTATACTTTTGACACTTGTATCTAATGAACTCCAGCATGAGGAAAACCCACTAACATCACAGCAATTCAGTGAGCACTGTACAGATGTCGTATGAATTTGCTATGCCATTTGTGGTTCATATTTCGTTGGTATACTGTTTCAGGAATTGCTATATTCCATTAACATCATGGCATGAAATATCCCATTATCCAGGTATTGCCTAAGCAGGCAATACCGTAACCTTCTTTTATCCCTCTGCTTCCAAACTACATCAATAGTTCATTGAATTTTTTATTACTGAATATGCCAAGCTCTTTCTTGCATGAAAATTTTCATTTTTAAGACTTCCAGGTGTTTCAATGACTCACAACCATTATTGTGTGAAACACCTCTATTGTATGCTCTCAATGTCAACTTGTACGTCTTTCTTGAAATGAAAATGGATCATCTAAAGGTGAGAACAGAAAAATTGCTGTGAAATTTAGCAATATTTCAACATTTCACTTTAGAGTAGGATGCAGTGAAGAACCTTTTTTTTCCACGTGAAATTGGTTTTTGGTTCAATTCAATAACAGAAGTTGTAAATCTGATTTTTCGGAGTTTGTAGGTTCCATAGCACAGTGTGGCAAAATTCCAAGCCGATAAACATGTCTGCGTATGTGCTAGAATTCAATGCAATGCTGCCAGCTTTACAGTGCTGCTTATATATAGCTTAAAGAGAAAGCTTGCAGGGTAGAGGTTTAATTAAAGACCTGATGATACAACTCCAAGAGACATGAAACTATCAACACATACATAATAGACAAGCTCTTGGAGGGTACAATCTGCAAAAGACACGGTAGGTTAGAGAAATGCACACTTGCATCTCAATCTTACAAACCGCAGCGTCAAGGTCTTTTAGAAGAACATTAGCCATCGCTAACAAAAAGGGATGACATTTACTTGAGGGGTGTTGGGAGAAACGAAGTTGGACTTCTAGAGCCTGGAGGCTCGTGATGGTAACCTACCCACGGAGACGTTTCGATTGAAAACGGACAAATCTTCCTCTTGGTCTTCTTCGACTGACTTGTGTCCTGGTCCGGATTTGGTTTGGGAATCTGCAGTGGCCGCAGAATCGGCCTCACCAGGCTCGTTCTGAGCCTGGTCAGACGTAGTGGTCAATGTCTGACCATTCTCGTCTGAAGATTTGGCAGTTGTGGATTCCCCATCAGCTTTTTCCTGGAAAGGTTTCATTCAAATAGATAATCATATCAAATGCTTCATTGTTCTTTAACTTCATTTTTACAAGCAGGTTTTTTTTTAAATAAATATTAATGACTACTAGAACCTGCAAATTCAAAAAATTCTAAAAACTTTACACATATCATATGAAATCAGACAAATCAACTAGCCTTATTACTTTGTTTATAAAATATTAAAGCATTCTAATATAAAATTCAAAAAGGCCATGTTCTACAAGGTTCTTTACGCTATTTTACATGATAAATATTAAAAACCCACTGATTTCATATTTCATAGTTGCATACGTGTTCACTCTTAAAGGGATCCGGTAACTTTGTCTCAGATTCTGAAATAAAATTCTGGATTTAGCTAATGATGCAATGATAATTATAAACCTTTAGGTCAGTCAGGAACCCCATGACTTTTACAAGCCGATCGCCTGTCTGATTATCAAGATATTTATGATTGGAATTACACATTTTGAAAACCGTTCGCCTGACGGTTTTCATAACACTACAGTCTATTGGGGATAACGAGTATGGTAAAACCGGTCACTCAAAGATTTTTACTTTTTTGAGGCACTTCTTGATCATTTTGAAGCGCGATTTTTTTAGGGCTTCAATATTTCACCATATCACAGACACTGATAACACGTAGGGTCGTGTATCTCAGATTTAACATTGTTAAACGATCCCTTTAAGTGAAAAATAGAAGGAGTGTAATTTAAAACACCAACTGCAACAATGACATTTTCAAAGCAAGAGTGAAGGCTAAATATATCAAATGTATCACAAAAATTATCACTATATCAGTAAAATTAACATCAAATTATTATAATGGTACATGTTCCATTTCACTCACTGCTGTGGGGGATTCCATTTCAAACATATCCGGGATCTCCCCTTTCTCTTCCACCATCTGTAAACAAAAACAAAATACAAATATTAAACATCTACTTTTCAGACAAAATTTCATTTGTGACATACTCGTATTTGAAAGAATCTGTGTCATATAAATAACAATAATTCTGTACTTTCTGAAACAAACATGCATTTCAGGGCAGCCTCTTCAGGAGTTGTGTATCCAACAAATTGGAAAACTGAAGACATACATTTTCCTACTGCTCTGACTTTTACGCTGAACATTCCCTCAACTCTGCAGTTAATGGAGAAAAAAGCAATAACAAACAGAATCATAGTTTCTATCATGCTGCATCATAATCCATGTATACAGAGAGCAAGTAAAATCATTGACTACCGACATCCTTTATGCCCATAGGCTCTAACACGGGAGCCACCTAGTTCTTGTAGGCAGTGGATTAATCGTACCTTCAAGTGCTCTGGACTCTTCAAATGACGCTTGTAGATACCAATTCCAGGGAAACTTTCGTTGCACAGTTTACACCGAGGACTCTTCTCTATTTTCATCTCCTATTTAGAAAAGAAAAAATCAAAACAATAACAATAATAACAGCATGAGGATTATCTACAGTGACAAAAGTTTCTATGAAAGGAATCTTAGCCCGTTATGATATTAGATACATGTAAATATTGATTGTATGCCCGTTGATTTCAATTGGTAATAGAAATTTCTCCAAATTTGTTTTAGTATACATAAACATAGTGAAAAGCCCATCATCTTATAAACTCCTAACTTCTTCATGTACATAAAATCTTTACTTCTGTGTTGAGTTCAATGGCACATATTTTCCAAACTTATAATGCAAAATTATATGTTTATCCAAGTTTGGAATATTTTAACATAAATTGAATCATTATATGACTTCTGAAATAATAGTAATTGTATAAACAAGCACAGACCAAAACCTTTACAAATCTAAATGCTATTTATTACACAAACACAGTAGTTTGGGTTTACCGTAAAAGAATTATTATTTGGAAACTGACGTCCTTTGTTAAAGTGTGATGTGGAGCATGTGAAGATCAATTTGATTTGATGCATGTGTGTTACATACCTTGTGTTTCTCAGTCTGTGCATGGGCCACAAGTGAACCTCTGATATGTTCCTTACACAGCAGACAGAACTTGACCTGGTAGGTCTTGGTCTTGGGTACTACTGCATCTTCTCCATCCCTGAGATTTGAAAAAGAAGAACAAATGGTCCAAAATGCATGTTACTCATCACATGGAAAAAGAAAAACAAGTTAGGTAGTTGAGGTTTTTTCCCCTTTGTCTTGCAAAATTGACTTCCAATCTGTATAAACACCAACATTTGACTTTATTTATACAATTTCATTTATTTCATTCATTTCTGAATATTGTATAACAATTTTGCCACATAATGCGATGATTATCACAAAATAATATGGTAGGGGTGACAACAAATTGAAAGAATTTAATGAAAATGATTTTTTTTTTATGGTAATGTATTAATTGGGAAAGTGGAGGTATTGGTAATATTTCAAGTAATAGCAGTAGACTGTATTAGAAAGCTAATATGCCACTCGATCCATGGGAATTGTAGCCATTTTGAAGAATGTACATGAGACTTCTCTTTTGAAAGATGGCCCTGAATGGGTCCATAGTACGGGCGATACTCAACGGTCCTCACTGGACTGTTTGCTGCTTAATTTCTGGCCTGCCTCAAGGATCCCTTCACTCACCCTTCTCCTTCTTTAGGTTTCATCTCCACCTCCTGCTCCACCATCTGGATCTCAGACAGGTTCTCTATGTGCATGTTACTGAACATGTGGTTCTTGAAGGCCTGGAAAATAAGTATGATCATAATCACATTACAATCATAATAATAACACAAAGCATGATGCTTTGTTGTAGAATCAATCACCTCTCTTTATAAAAAAAACATAACAAGAAATTAATATATAGTTTTGAACATTAGAATGATTATTATATTCTGCCTTTTCTTTTCAGAAACAAGTTTCTAGTTGGTGGCCCCTGGCGAGTCCCTTTTCCGAGTTACCCGTTCTCGGAGATTAACATCCCGCTCACTTCAAGGTAAGAATCAATCACCTCTCTTTATAAAAAAAACATAACAAGAAATTAATATATAGTTTTGAACATTAGAATGATTATCATATTCTGCCTTTTCTTTTCAGAAACAAGTTTCTAGTTGGTGGCCCCTGGCGAGTCCCTTTTCCGAGTTACCCGTTCTCGGAGATTAACATCCCGCTCACTTCAAGGTAAGAATCAATCACCTCTCTTTATAAAAAAAACATAACAAGAAATAGGCTAGATAGATAAATCACATTCAGGGGGATATAGGACAATCGACAGTCGTCATATATTTCCTTTACAACTGCAAACACTTGCTGAATTCCTAATGAGGGACTGATTTCATGATGGATCATGTTTGTTTGCATACTCCTGTCTTTTATTACGGTCCGTCTGAGAACACAAATCACCAATACAGGTATATCATCGCAGGGATCAAATAGAATATATTATAGCACACCAGGGAGATTAAACCATATATCATCCGATATCTTTATATGTCAGCAGCAATAAAGCCCTCACATGCTGTTTGAAAACAATCGGACAACAAGACCCCCTCTGAAGGGTTTGTGTTAACCCTTTGTTCGCTTTGGTCAACCAATGCAACGGATAGTGGACCGCCACAGTTGATATTTTTCACATACCCGGTATATGTGTATGTAAAATATACCCCTTAACAATGTTGCAGTATTAGATTTCAATGCATAGCAAATAAAAGAATTACCGGTAGACAAATACAATCTCTATTTCATCCTTTTTTAACAGTAAAGACATAGATCTACCATGCAAATGCTCATAAAAATATTCTTTTGGTCTTCATTTTGTAATGATATTTCACGATAAGTGGTGATGTCTGTCTTTAAGACTTCGAGCAGAACTTGATAATGAAGACATTCAGAGGAAGGGTTGAAATGGTAAAAACATGTTCCACACATCCGCACATGAGTAAGAACATACCATCTCACAGGTCATTCGCACCCTAGAAAGGTTCAACTTGACTTTAGGGACTTTATTCCTATAATTCAGTTTTCTGTAATGCGCAGTAACTTTTTTTCTGCAATGACAGTAAATCTATTTCTGCACAATGGTTAATGCACTCATCCAAAGTTATAAAATTTCAATTAAGTTTTTACCAATATTAGAGAACCTTGCAAACTTGTAACTAACTTTTTTTTAATATTGAAGGGAATTATTATGTTTGCCATATTCTACCATAAAAGAAAATTTTCTGTAAATCATTTTGCAAATTTATTTCCAAAGTTTTTCAACGTGTGAAGAGTATTCTTTATACAGAAGAATGGTGTAGGAAGTGTTTAGTTGGAAATGTTTTGTGAGCACAGTCTCAAGGGTGCAAGTATGAGGAGAGAATGGACCGGACGTGTCGTAATCCATGTCGGCTTAAATCAGTGTGAAGAGTGCTATTTGATGTGACAATCCCAGTAATACCCTCTAATTTCATCCAGACAAGAATCAAAATGGAAAACAAAATCCAGTATCTTGTTTTAATTTGGATTCAGCAGACATTGAATCACTGTATTACGTCACTGCCAAAGATCGTTTGCTAATTCCAATAGTTATGTTGTTAGCAGAAATTAAGTGAAATTCGAGAAACAGTGTCATTGATATGTGTATCAGCAACTTTCAGGACTTCCTGTATATTCTGATCAAAGCTAGGATATTTTCTCATTACTTCCAACAAATTTATTTCAAACAATCTTGAAAACAAATGTTTCCTCTTAGAGCATCTTTCACAGAGTAAATATACCAGTTTCTTTTAGATACTGGTAGTTATATATTGGAACAAAATTAGTCATTTACTTGCCAAGTAGAGATCGAGGCAAGAAAGCGGAGCATTTCTGAAGTACCAGCAGTGACTCTGCAAACAATCCATCCATTATTCCCCCTTCTTCTTCTAATCACTCCTTGACAGCATTACTTCACGAATCTAAAGGGCAGTACGCCCAAAAGAAAAAGCGGAAATATTACATCAGAACAAGGAAAGGGAACATTCAATTGAAGTCACATCTGTATTTGGAAGTGTTTGAGAATGAAGTTAGGGTCCATGTTGCGGATGAACTTTAAATGACCTTACCCATGAGATAAGATGTCGCCTCAAAGTCAAGTTTTGATTAAGGTCTGGGAGGCAGCCTCCAGAGGGAGCTTGCCGGCTAAGCCTAAAGGGCATTGGTTACATACATGGAGATGATGGCTGTCTGATAGTCTTTGTCTGCAGACCTTACCAACGTGCTGAGAGATGTAAACATCATAAAGAGACATATTGCACCTCAATATCTACTTATTTAACAAAAACAAAACAAAGAGAAAACATTGATTGCTGAAAGCCCTGATATTCATACTTAATATATTTGTATTCATCGTCGTAATACTTGATTATCATGGCATCACTAATTAAAAATCTTTATGTATATATACAGAATTATGTATCGTCTTGTCCCCTCTAGATCACAAGTCAAAAGTTGTATTTTAGCAATACAGATGTAATAAACAAATTTGAACTGTATAATACTCAATGTCAGGTGAATTGATGAGAGAGAGCTAATAGCTATCATATTTCTTTGTCTTTTTTTTCTTCTATCTGCAGTCCTTTAGATGTGGAGTTCTGGCTACAAGAGATCACAGGATGCCCAATCATGGATAACGCAGGTAGGAATAGACCTTTTGTTACCGAAGAAATCAAGCTACCAAAAACATGTTTCATAAAATCATAGCTGATATCATGTTTGTGTGAAAGTGTAAATTGATGATACCACGCTTCATGGTTATAACTTATTTTAGATTGATGATAAATATTTTTAATCGAAATGTTAAAGTATATAACTGGTATGAAACTTTACTCTTTCATCAATGAAGATCTGATGCTCTGATATATCCATATCAATTTTTCAAAAAATGTTCAAGGCACCAAGAATGTACATGAAAAATATAAACTATGATTAGATGTAAATTGCAATACAGAGAACATGAACAATATAATTAAAAGTAGAACTATACATCTCAAAAGGATATTGACATAAATATATTTGAATTCTTGATAATCATGTAAACTGATTGGATTATTTGTTACCTCCTCAGTTGATGGCAAGTTTGGTCAGTGGTCCAACTGGACCCAGTGCTCGGACCCACTAGGAGTGGAAGCCTGTATGTGCCGCTACCGGGACTGCGACTCACCACAACCCGCGTGTGGGGGCACCACATGCATCGGGGAATATCAGCAAGTGATCAACTGCACAGGTAGACCTAGTGGCCACAGCGGGCCAGGCACGGCGCTTGAGAATTACAGGCCAGGTACTTGAGTGCATGGAGTGCATTTTGTCATTTTGTCCTTCTCTTCCTGTTCTTTTTTGTTTGTTCCATCGAGGGGGGGGGGGGGGGGGGGATTTGGAAATTATTTCTTTTATCATCACCTCTATTTTATATTTAAACCCAATTTCTCTTAATCTTGACTCTTAAATTCTGAATCTGTTTCACACAAGGTTGTTATTATTCATGTCAAAGTTGACAATGTGAATAGAAATTTTGTAAAACAAATTAAAAAACAATAATTGATACTAGTAGCTTGTCTACTCAAACTTTTGATGAGGATAAGATGTATTTTGAATGGTAGGTGGCTTAACACATTTTTCTGAATGACATACAAGGTCATAATATCTTACTAAAAATTCTGGGATTATTTAGTATGTCCACATCTACTCCTGAAAGCTCACTCTACAGAAGAAATAAAGTTTGACTTAAGATTTTCTTTAAATAAATAGGTAGACAGTTGGTGCTTTGAACAGCATGATCTACAGATTTATTTATTTAGTCTAATTGTGTCATTAATTTTGATTGCTGCTGTCCAACTTGTTTGGTGTTTGTTCTACTTTACAAGAATACCATGGGACCAATTCACCAATAAGTGAGAATGATGTACAGTACATGTAACACCTGTATCTATCATGCATGAATTGGATTGTTGTCAGTTATGCATCTTTACTTCTTCAAAGATAATTACAAAATTTCCTTTCAGTTATATGGTTTATATACAGTCAAACCTGTCTATAAAGGCCACTGAAGAGAAACAGAGAATGTGGCCACCATAGACAGGTGGCCTTTCTATTCAAGTTCTACAATACACATTCCTTGCTCGAAGGAGATAAAATACATGGCCACCAAAGAAAGGTGGCCTTTATAGAGTGGTGGCCACTAAGACAGGTTTGACTGTATATCATTTATGCATTGAACTTTTCTTTACAGATATGATTTATATTATTAAAAATGAAGAACAAATTGCATTAAAGCATGACCTAAAAGCAAGATTTCCTTGAAACTAAGAATGAATTGGAAACTTGGCAACTATGGGAATACGTATGCATGATAAAACGCAATGTTTGCATCATCATTTTAGGAAATGCAAATATATATATTAAATGAATAATAATCTTGCTCTTATTATTTTGCATTGATCGATTGCTATATCATGGTATCATGTTTATATATGATCTGTACACATACAGTATAATGGTTGTGATAAGTTGTAAATGTTTATCAAGTAATAAAAATCACATATGCTGTTATATTTGTCATGTTTACTATTCTGTTGGTGGTAATTTTTGGCAGAAAACATAAAAGAAGTCATCATGATTTTCTTAACTTAAACAAAATATATATATATTGCATTCAAGTGTCAAGAATTTGAATACTAATTGCAATCACACGAATTTGAATAATAACTCATGTATTACTTGCATTTTTGTTCAGGTTTCTGGGGTGAATGGAGTTTATGGACAGAGTGCTCTGCTCCTTGTAATGGAGGAATCCAATCTCGTGTGAGAGACTGTGTGAATGGGCAGGCCTGTGTGGGTGATTCCACTCAAACACGAGAGTGCAACAAAGAGGCTTGCTCAGGTAAGAATCTCAACTATTCATGGATAGAAAAGGGTCCTCTTAAAGCCCCACTGCACTACTTATAGCTACTTGCGACCTCTATACAGCAAACATTGCTTAATCGGTGACCGCTGGTCTCCCATGATCCCCTTTGTCTTATGTTAATTGAGAGCTGATTCGATGAGATAACCACCTGTCAGTGAACACGCTGGATGGTCTAATCCCTCCTGGCCAAACTAGTGCAGATGGGCTTTAAGCAGCCAAATACTCTGCCTGAGATAATGTGTGGTTAGGGTCTGCAGAAATAACATTTTATTCCAGAATCAAATCGTATCCAATTGGATAAAGCAAAGAATCGGTTAGAAGTTATCAACTGAAATGTCTCCTTTTCTCTCTATCTGCCTTTCTTTTAAAAACAATTTATGTATTCCTATACAGTCCTCTACATTTTCAATTTACCTGGCAGTTCTGAGGTCAAAGTTTTGACATTTATAAGAAATGTATATCTAAGAAGTGAAAATCAAGTATAAAAAAATTAAATCCTGACAAAGAAATTCATATTTTTTATAATATTCAATTTCTTGCATTCTCTAATTTCTATGGGTCTCCTTCTCCCCCATCTGTCACTTTCCAGAGATACGTAGACCGACCGACTGGACTCCTTGGTTGGTTCACAATGTGTCTGAAGATGGTCTACTCATGCAGCGCTTCAAGTACATCTGTAGAGCCCAGGTACCCGAGAGGGATATGGTGTCGGTTGGCAGGATGAAAGGGCAGTTCAAATTCTGTCCTTTCAGCAGTACCAACAAGAGATGCTGGGGTGACAGTGGTAAGTTAACGAATTTATAATTTCTACAGATAAATTTTATATTTTTCTTTTTTAAAAGAAGACACCTTTGATACAAAATTAGACCTTTCTTTTTAATGTTGAATGAATTTATATACTTCTCCACTAGTCTCAAATTGTCCCAGAAGAAAAATGTTGTGATTAGCAAGATAAACAATATTCTCAGCTGCTACAATTTTTGTAACCTGTTCTTTTGTAGTCCCCATCTGATCCCCTACTCAGAGGATAAAAAAAGGTGAATGGGATTTGTCAATATCCAGAAGAAGAATGGCTCGTGTTTCCTTGATATCATGATCTATTCCATTACTGGTCCACTACTGGACTTCATTGATATAAATGATTGTAACCTCTCACCTTAGACATGCAGTTCATTGAACCTTCCCATGATCAATTACTAATTTGTCAAGAAATGGGACTTAAAATGTCACATCTTAAATTTTGATAAAGATTGGGTATGGAAACAATTTCGTCAGTTCCAACAAAATATGATGCTCTTGATAAATACAAGAGGGCTTGGAACCCTCTATTGAAATTCATCTGCAGAGAACCAGAAGGGCATTCATTAAAGCTTATCTGCCATAGTTTACAGGAGGGATTAGAGCGCCCTGCAAGGTCACTGGACAGGTGGTTATCTCATCAACTCAGCTCTCAGTTAACATAAGAAAAAGAGGATCATGGGGGACCAGTGGTCACCGATTAGGCATTGTTTGTTGTAAGAGGGCGCAAGAAGCTACAAGTAGTGCAGTGGGCCTTTAATAGCACCTTACTGAGGGTCTAAGGCCCGTCTGGCTGTCAACAGTTAATAATATGTGTTGTAATTGGGATATTTTGTTGGTGCATATCATGTTCCCATAACTTGCAAACTTCTCAACATGCTTTCTTGATCTGAATTAACATTTTGTTTACAACAAATATTTTACGTTACAAAAACTTAAATTTATGCTCAGTTCTTGTAAAAGAATGAATATTTCTTTCATAAAAGCCATAGTCACTTTCAGGCAAGCACATGTATCTCTACTCAGTTTGATTCACGTGTTAGAAGGAAAGGGTTTTATGGGAGATTTAGTTGATGAGAAAGATATAAATGCTAATGCAGAATTTTAAATCAATTATTATTTCTTTCAAATTGGCTGTTACTTTATTAAACTCTGCATGAAAAATCTGACTCTTTTTTTTCTGAATTTGGCTGCACTAATTGGATGTAATTCATCTTAAAGGGAGAAATTGCAAGAATTTAAATTTTAACAGCTCTGATTGCCTAACAACAAAAAATGGGGAAAGTGAAAATAAATGCTTGATACTATTATAAATAACAAACAAAAAGCTAGACAAATGTGTGAAATTAACAAATATAATAAGGGCTTCAGTTTCTAACTTTGAAATAAAATAAGGAAAGCACTTTAAAAGAGATAGTTCTTCAATAAATAGCTAGTCATTATACTTTTAAATCAAATGGAAAGGTTACATCTTTATAAAATATAAATTATTTAAAAAAAGCAATATGATATTTAAATAACACTAGGCATATCATTTTTGACTAATCCCACTATCTGTCCATCTCTTTCTAATCCTTCCTTCCTTCCTTCCCCTTCATCAGAGAGCTTTGGTGGGTGGACCATGTGGTCTCCATGGTTACCATGCAGCTCATCATGCGGCCAGGGTGTTCAGGTCAGGCACCGTGCTTGTTTCCCTGATAACGCTGATTGTAACGGGCAGTACTACGAAAAACGAGATTGCTTGACCTATGTTCCCTGCCCAGGTAATTGGCTAACTGTTTTTTTTTATAATTAATGTCAAGTCCGGTGTGCATGTGTGTTGCTTCAGCTCCTCTTACCTCTAAGCTTTGCCAAAAATCTAACCATCGTGTATGATGCTCCGATATGAAGGTATGGTTTGATTAACCCCTTTTGTGCCATGAACGTCAGAGCCTGCCACAGTACTATACTGTTGTACATTTTCTTTTGATAAGGATTTTAAACAATTTCTAGTGACCAGTCAAGGCATCATGAATCTTATTCCTTTGACAGATCTTTTTCTTCCATATTTAACATGAAAAGAAAAAAATATGACTCAAGATATTGATGGCATAGAAGGGGTGAACATTAAAAATGTAGAAAAAAAATGTTACAAAATCAAGGGAAAGGAGATATCCAATAAAAATTGTACACACAGACTATCTTTATGATATTATGTTAGTTTAGAATTCTAGCATGTTTCTAACCATTTTGGAAAATGCCCAATAGAAGGAGAAAACAAAAGTACATAAATAAAAGCAAACTGCAAATAAAATGCTAAACGTTTTAATGATCTTTACAATATTTCTTAATACTTTAACAAAGATATTTACAACCGCTGTATGTAGTGTCCACCCAATATTTCAAGGGTACTTATGAGATTTGTTTGACGTTGATACATATTCAATAAAGTTAAGCTTTTTGAAATTATATTACTACTGCATATTTATACTTTCTAGCAACTTGCATGAGAGAATCCTTCCAGAAAGAGAGCAAAAATCTTCTTGTTTTTTGTCTAAGAAATTATGAGTGTTAATAGTTTAGAGCAATTAGATAATTCAAAATAGGTCTTTGACTATGCAATGTGTTAAATCCAACATATCACCTGATTGCTTTGACAGTAAATGGAGGTTGGGGTTGCTGGGGTGAGTGGGGCGAGTGTTCAGCAAGCTGTGGTAAGGGTATCAAGCAACGTTACCGTGAATGTACCAGCCCTCTACCACTCAACGAAGGACAGGATTGCGTAGGAAGCCACGTGGAGGAATCAGCTTGTGATGGAGTAGACTGTCTCAAACCAGAAGTATTTGATTGTGAGTTCATTTTATAATATTCAAGTAATACCCCCTCAACACAACCCAGGTCACTTGATAAGGTACTTATTTTAATTTCGCCCATAAATTTTGCCAAGTTGAGAATGTGAATGAATACATTGAGTGTGTTCTTTCATTTATTGATATCCATATTTAATAGACAAGAATTACAATCCCTGACTGGATATTTCTAAATAGAGTAAAGCAGAATAAAAGTTGTAAATTGTGTAGAAGTTCATATTGATTTATGTTTGAAGATTGTGGATGTGATATTATATATTTCTATACCTTTCCTAGTTGAGCAGATCTTTATGAAATGTTTTTATGTGAACATATAAGAATAGTTTCAAAATGCTACACTTTGATTAAAGGAAGGAAATATCAGCAGTGAAATTCTAGGTATGTTATATTTATCATATCCAATTGTTAATCTATTATTACTCATCTTTCTTTCTCCTTGCAGTACCCAACTGGCCCGGTATATCAGTGCGAACCGGTCAGCGTGACCCATCAGGGGTGGCAGGGGGTGCTCCCATAGATACCAATCTTGGCTGGAAGGAGTGGAGTAAATGGTCCTCATGTAGCCACAAGGGTCGTCGTCACAGGAGCAGAAAGTGTGAAAGTCCCATGCCTCTTTACAAGCAGTGTATGGGATGTGTGAAGGAGATCGACTGGTGTTATGAAAATGGTAAAGATTGAACGCTATTCTCTTTCAGCTCTAAGATAATCAACATAAATGATTTTGTATACCTACATTATGACATTTGTACTTATGTTTTCTAGTCATTTTAATTTTGAGGAGAGCTAGACAAACATTCTTTTCTTTGATCTAGATTTGCAACATTAACTACTTTCTGTAGGACAATACACCGATAATCAAATATGTTTTGTTTTAGCAGCAGCTTAAAGAGACTGTTTAGCAAGTTATTTATTTCCATTGCAGAATAAGACCAGTCACACGTATTGATGGATCGATTTAAGAAAATTCATCATTCTTAGAAATGATGATGATTCTTATATAGTTTTGGTATCCACCTCTGCTGTGCACTCATGGCACTAGCTCTACAATGGCTCACAAAAATTCTGCATTCTAAGAGAATTAGCACATCAAATATCTCCATTGAATTGTAGGTATCAATCATTAATGTATCTAAATGTGTTCAAATCTCAGTTTTTTTCTCACTTCACCAGAGGATACACCAGCCTCACCTTTCCAAGCTCCAGCCGTTCAGAGACTTCAAGCGACTCCTAACTGTTCCAACCAGGGTGAATCCATGGAACCACTCTACTTCTGCATCGTAGCCATCGTAGCCGCCGTCGCTGGTTCAATCATGTCTCTCTCAGTCTACATCTCATGGCAGAAGAACAACAAGAGGCAAGACGCGACCAAGCTCGACTACGATGAGGAGGAGGATGACTTCGGAGACATGGCGCAGTACTCTGACTCTGAATACTCGTTCGATGGCAGCGAATCGTCGCCGGCGCATATCACCTCAAATCCAACAGAACTGGAAAGCGAGAGATGAACCTGAAGAATATCTACAGACTCTTTTTGTATTTTTGAGATCGAGTGTTATCGCGAGATATGCCATAGTGGACTTTTTTCTTGTGCTGCATCTCGAGAAGCCGTTATCCTCTTTTGGAAGCAACTTTGAACCTCAAGAAACGATGCGTGATGGTATTCTTGCACCTTATTTATATATACATATATATATATTCTATTTTTCCCTTGTGAAGTTCAGCTGTATTCATTTGGTGTATTGTCCTATTTATGAGTGTCAGTCACTGACAAGTTAAAGTAAGCTTAAACTGTGAAATGGACGCAAACATTCTTGTATTGCTTATTGCTGTTGATTGCTGAGGAGGATTGTGGAGACTATATTCCAGTGGAAGAGATGAAAGGACATGTGGAAATCATCTATGCAAATTAATGAGGACGGACATCAATGGAATGACAAGAACTTGGATATCGATCAAGAGAAACCGATTCTGCAGGAGAAACAAGTTGGCATCCTTTACTTTGAATATTGTTAAAACTATTTATAGTGCCACATTTCATCAAAGATTATTAGGTTTAGGTCTAAAATTATGAACAAAATTCATTTGAAAAGCTCACACAGTTAAATGTCAGCTGGTGGCACTATGTATGAAACAAGCAATAAGCACTGTGGTTAAATGTGGTTTTAATTCTTGATTGTTTTTTCTTCTGTTATATATGACAAAATTGTAACAATACACTGACAAATATGAAAAGAAAATTGTCAATCAGAACAAAGAAAAGCTTCTTTATGTTGTATTCATTATGATATGCTCCTCATTACTTTATTGAGTTGTGAAATTGTTATAATCTCCATTGATTAGCTTAAACATATGGCGTTATATGTTGTATATACATTTTATTTATATTAGCAATATCATTAATATGCTGATATTGCATGTAATGAACTTTTATGTTACCAAAAATTGTGAGCACAATTTGTTGTTGGTATCATGAGTTGTTCAATACATGTTATTGCAAGAGATTTCTTGTTGTTTATTGTCTGATTTTGCTTTTGTTGTTGACATTTTCCCCTAATTTCTGTGTTAATTTGTTAGACTAGCATTATATTGTGGTTTTGCAAGGCAACATACCTTTGAACCTTCATAAGAATATTTGTGAATTAAAAAACTTTGTACCAACTATTTTCAATAATCCGAATTGCATTCTACAAATAAATTTGTCCACTAAAATTGGTCTGCTTTGCGTAATCTTGAAAATACATCTCGTTGTACTCCTATTATCCCAATTTTCATTCCAAATTCCGATACTCCTGTTTGACCTCTCAATTTCAGTTCTTTAAACATTTCTGTTATTCATGGCACTCTCTATTTTACTTCAGTTCTAATTTCAAAATTCTTTTGCTAAATGTACCGTTATTTGAATCTTTCACAGCAATAAAGTCATGCAGCTCAGCTTTTCATCTACATTTATTTCCCTTCCATTCTTTAGTTTAGAATAATAGGCTTTGTAAATTTTGTTTGAATTACAACTTTAGACATTTTCAATTTAAATGTCAAAAGTAAATGATGCACATGACAAATCCACCCATTTTTAAGGTTGAAAACATGGTTAGATGTTATTATATTTTCAGTAACATATGTTAGTTTTGAGGGAAATAATAAATAATAATGAAATAATAAATCGTGATTGTATTAAAATTGTGTACAAACCCAGACAGCTATATATGGTATTTATATTATTGTAATATATATTGTAATGAATTGTATAGGTTGCCTTGTATTAAATGCACATATCTTTGTACTAGGGTGATTATTAACGAGACTTTTAAACATCACACATTGTTTTGTCTCTAAAGATGGAATATTTTTGTCATTTTGTATGTGTATATAATTACATGACACAGATATTGTGTTGATAAAAGTCAGCTTTTATGAAATGTATTGTAACCATTTTAAAAGGTTGATATTTGAGCTTATATTTCAGTTTGTGTAATGAAAGGTACTTTATCAGAACAATCATGTCAAACATTTTTACATCGATATCGACTGGGAAATTATGTAAAATTCATTTTAAAACTGCCTTTTTGAAAAAGCTTTCTCACTGCTGCTTCGTCAGGTTTATAATTCAACATAACGGTTTTGGAATAGTTTTTTTTTTCACTTGCAAGCAAAGCAACAGCAGCTCTAGATGTTTTTAAAGGAATAGTTTTTGTCAGATTTGAAATAAATTCCTTCATATTCTATACTTTGTTTAATTCTTTTTTTAATTACCTTTTCTTTTTTTTTGGGGGGGGGGGGGGGGGGAGATTTATTAAAGAGATGAAGTAAACTGCTCATTTTTTTTCTTCTTCGTTAAATAGGAAGGATGCACAAGCTCTTCCTTGAAAAGGGCAACAAGTCTTATAATTAAGATACTTTGAATGGTATTTTGCATCGCCTTTTCTTCAGGGGATAATTTTATTTGTCTTTTTAAGGTATTGTTTGAAAAGAGTCTCCTTTAACTTGTGAGAAAGAATTGTTTTTATTTCATTAATCAACATGATGCTACTAGAAGTTGGAAGTTGCTTTTTACGTTGTTCATAATTTACATTTCCCTTGTATTCAAATTAAATTACTTATGCAAATGCGAAAATGTCTTGTTCTTGTGTACCAGTATTTTACCTCTTTTTAGTCAATAAAAGTGATATGCTCTTCTACTTATCTTTGTACCGGTTGATGATTAATTGAAGTAGATGATTGGTGATAAGGCCTAAAAAAAAAGATGTTGTATTGCCCTTTGCGATGGACCCAAAAATCTTGATATCTACAGTCGGCTTTAAAAATAAGAAAATAAAACATTTTTTTTATAAGAAAAAAATTATTAAAGCATTCAAAACTGAGAAATATCAGCCCAAAGAGGGAATTAAAAAAAAAATGTTTCGGCACCTAAAGGGCAATACTACATCTTTTTTTTAGGCCCAAGCGTAATGCTATTTCCAGGACATGAAAATGCTAGTTCTTTGCAATACACACTCACACAAACACACATTGTTGTAATTCGTAGGAATATATCATCGTGCTGGTGATAATAAAATGTACTGCATAACCAAGGACTTAATATTTCCATACCCATACACCAAGCAGACGTATCCCTACATGAAAGGGCCCTAAATTCTTAACAATTTACAGGATTCATGAACCACTTTTGCGATTATCCTCTGTAGTCAGTACATATCCACCAACTGTGACTCACCCACGCACAAACACACAAAATAAGAAACTACGATTCATATAGCCAAGGAATGTATTTGATAGTGACAGCTCTGTTTGTAACAGTGGATGAACTGATTTTGAATGCGTGTATGTAGTTATGAATGTTAAAAGTACGATTGTGATGGATATCGCTATACTACAGGTTAAAGTTGAACAGGTGAAAATGTTGTAATTGTCCAATCATACATGAGGATGACTCTTGTTGTACCAAATAGATCATAGATGCCATCTTGAACTGTCTAGATGCCAGAAAAACACATTTTCACCATATCAAAGACTGATCAAAACTGTATGATGCCCATTAGGCCTATAAAAATAGAGGTTGTATTGTCCTTTGCGACCTACCCAAAAATCTTGAAATCTATGGTCGGCTTTTTGAATTAATTTATTTTTTTACAATTTTTTAGAAGAAAAAAATGCATTCAAAACCGAGAAATATCAGCCCAAAGAGGGAGTAACAAAAAAAAAAGGAAAAGGAAAAATAGAAGGGATTTCCGACCGACCGACCCATGCTTTGGCAGCTAAAGGGCAATACAACATCTTTTTTTTGTAGGCCTTGTCAGCCAAAACAAAATGAGATGAACTTTCAGAAAATTACATTTGCAGTCACAATGGTTTAATAACAAAGCACAAAACTAACTATACAAAAATAGGTTTATAATGCAAAGTATCCAATTTAATAATCACATAGTGAATGATGTTTAAAACAGCGTAGTAAAGCATCCTTGAGCCCCAAAAGCCATTTAAGTGAATTCAGATTTTTAAAATTGGAATATTATCAATCCTTATGGACTTCCAATTTCCTCCCTCCCATTTCTACATAACTGATTCGACATGAAAAAAGGTACTTAAAAAAGGTTCTTAAAAACTGACCAACACTTTGAATACTGGAAAAAGTTCTAAACCTTTTCATGGTATTCCCCATATACATTCTTTAACCCGAAATGATGAGTGAGATTTATTCACATTCGCGATTCCTAAAATTTAAAATTAAATAAACATTCAAAATTTGCTTTAAAAAAAATTGTTTAAAACAGTATTCCTGTGCTAAAAGCAAATAAATGACATTTCCTGTTGCAAAAATGTAAGAAGCATCTTTTTTTCTGTAAAAACAACATGATCTTACTTCTACAACACATATTTATCAATTATTTCAAATTAAATAAATCTTGATATGAACTTGATGGGATAAATCATGAAATGGCATGTTCCAAGATTATTATTCTTCTTTGACAACAAATCAAATCATAATAAAAAAAAATTAAAAAATGGGTAAGTAAAATATACACAATGTACAAAACAAACACAAAATCTTGTTAAAATGGACAAAGAAGACTAGGTTTGTACTTTTCTTCTTTGTCCATTTTAGCGTCAACGATTAACAAATCAAAACTGCTTAATAATGAGTTATGCCTTACACAGATGACAATATGACTTGGGAGAGCATATACCTTTCTCATTGATCATTCACTGCCTAAAATTTAAAAAGAACAGTAGAACATAATTATCACCAATACTAAATGTCACTATGAAAACTACATATTTACACATTATATAACATTTATGATATCAAGTTCTGGACGAATGCTGAATTATGCACAGTGATATCAGAGAACATCCATCTAGAATGCTACAGGGAAATGATGAAATAGGGAATTTCTACTTCAGGAGATTATAATTCAGCAATATTTTAATACTTTCAAAAGAAGAATTGAACAATTACATGAAAGTGAATATAATGAATATGTTCTCACCGCACCTTCTAACCAATTCAATATTCAGTACAATTCTTTACTAGTTATGTGTGCATGATTTCTTTTTAAAAACAATTCATATCATGCATGCCTACAGTTCAAGTTGTCCACATTGCACACAAAATGGTAATCTTGTGTCTACATCAGATGGTTTACTTACATTTGTATATCATTGCATGGGTCAGTAAATCCTACAATACCGTGAATTTCTGTGCAAGACATTCAAAATCATTTTTCTTTCAATGGTATCCGTCACAAACTCTTCCAAATTGATCTTATTTATCAGTCACATTCAACTATTACAAAGCTACAATCCATCATAATTATGTACACAATCCTCCTTCCATCTCTTCACCCCTACATCACCGTTCCCAAACCTGTATCAGTCACTCTCTAGCGTTTTCGTGTGCGTGTGTTCCTGGCAGCAGCTCTTCTTGGACTCTTCTTCTTCTTCCCACCCTCCTCCTCAGCCTCTTCCTCAACTTCCACCACTTCATCCTTGACCTCTCCTTCTCCATCCTCTCCTCCTTCATCTCCACCAACCGCATCGGTCACTTCCATCACATCTTCTTCTTCCTCTCCTCCTTCTTCATCAAGAACTTCCGTCACATCTTCTTCTTTTGCCTCCAGATCCTCCTCCATCACTTCTTCGTCTTGAGGCACTTGTTCCTCCTCCTCTTGAGCTTCTTCTGGCGTTTCCATCTCGCTTTGCTCTTCAGTAACTGTAAGAATTGCGCATCAAATGTTTATAAGTAGAAGCTGTCATGCCCATATTCAGGAAAATACTACAATGCTTTTACGTGAAAGTTAAAAAATCCTCAAGGGTGAGAACCATAATATGAATATATTCTATACAATGCAAGATAAAAGACTGCATGGGCAAGTCAAAGCTGTTTGGTAATTTGTGTCCCATCAAATCTTACATTTGTAAACATATTATTCTCCTTCGTCTTCTTTTGTCAGAAATTATTGTAGCATACTAGATTGAAACTAGATGGAGCTTCGACTGTGCGCAATCAAAAATGAGCAATTTTACAAACCAAAACGGAAGCAATTTCTAAAATTCAAGTTTGATTGTAATCCATCCGTCAGTTCCAATGATAATGCGTTCACAAGCTATCTATAGGCATACATAATGAGCCCCATGACCTTTGGCCTCATGAGCCTTAAATCTTATCAGCTCATAGGCTCTTCAAGATACTACATTTCTTGAGTTTGATGGTAATCTGTCTACTGGTTCTCATGATGTTGCGGTCACAAGCTATTTTTTAATACAAATTGAGCCCCATGACTATTCACCTTTGATCTCATGACCCTAAAATCTACTCAGTCCATTTGCTCTGCAAGCTACATACATGACCCAAGTTTGGCAGTAATCCATCAATTGGTTCTTCAGGTAATGCGATCACGAGAACGGGACGTACGTACGGACGGACTACCAGAAAACATAATGCCTCCGGCTACTTTGTAGCGTAGGCATAAAAAAACTCTTTTTAAAATTCTTGTAACCATCCATTCTCACTGACCTGTGGGCTTTTCTGCGTCTTCCGGGATAGTCGTATCGCTATCCTCATCGGCTGCAATGCCTTCCTCAGCAGCCTTTGCTTCCTCTGTGGCCATGGCTTCTTCTGCAACTTTGGCTTGCTTAGTGGCCTTTGCTTCTTCAGCGGCCTTCACTTCCTCCGCGGCCTTAGCTTCTTCGGCGGCCTTCGCTTCCTCTGCGGCCTTCGATTCTTCAGCGGCCTTCGCTTCATCTGCGGCCTTTGCCTCCTCTGCGGCCTTAGCTTCTTCGGCGGCCTTCGCTTCATCTGCGGCCTTTGCTTCCTCAGCGGCCTTTGCCTCCTCAGCGGCCTTGGCTTCCTCAGCGGCCTTTGCCTCCTCAGCGGCCTTCGCTTCCTCAGCGGCCTTCGCTTCCTCAGCGGCAAGTTTCTCTTCCTCCTGTTTGCGTTGTGCTAGGGCAGCAGCTATGGCTGCTCGTTTATCCTGCACAAAGGGAAGAGTAAAGCCACAATCAGATATGTCGTAAACTGCTGTGATTTTTATGCCTCCTGTTCGAAGCAGCCGGAGGCATTATGTTTTCAGGTTCTCCGTCCGTCTGTACGTCCCGTTCTCATGATCACATGGTCACAGTGCTCATTATGTATGTAAAAATAGTTTGTGATCTCGTTATCTCAAGAACTGAATGATGGATTCCTGCCAAACTTAGGTATGTATGTATCTTGCAGAGTTAGTGAATTGATTAGATTTTGGGGTCACAAGGTCAATAGTCAAAGGTCACAGGGCTTATTATGTATGCATAAATAGCTTGTGATCACATACCATTGACAGATTACCATCAAACGCAGGACATGTATATATCTTGCTGAGCCAATGAACTGAATAGATTTTGGGGTCATGAGGTCAAAGGTAAAGGTCATGGGGCTCATTATATATGCAAAAATAGCTTGTGATCGCATTATTATTAGAACTAATGGACGGATTACCATCAAACTCGAGACATGTATGTATCTTGCAAAGCCAATGAACTGATTAAATTTTAGGGTCATGAGGTCCAAGATAAAACGGTCCTACCTGTACATGAAAAATAGCTTGTTATCGGATATTCTGAGAACCTGTTAATGGATTACAATTAAACTTGAATTTGAAAAATTGCTTCTGTTTTGGTTTGTGTAATCGCTCTATGGTGGAGGCAAGTTCCATCTAGTTTAAATATAATAACGTAAGGGTACCAAGCTTTACATTTCTGTATCGTATATTATAGAGCTCAGTGAATTTATGTGGGACCTTTGTTGTGTGCAGTTTTTAAAATAAGCCTTAAGGATACAAAACACTGGAAATGAAATGGTCCATATTTTTCACAAATCTATGTTCTTATATCGACAGCTTGGTTCAGATTTTGCAAATCGAATCACTATAAAATGGAAGAGGAAAATAATGGCAGCACCACAATTGTAATACACATGGATTGGAATATTCCATATACTATTTTCATAACATCAAATGGCTTCTAAATTATTATAATGATATATAACGATAATGATATATATATATATATATATTCTTACTTGATAAAAGCTAATCAATACATTCGTTGTACAATCCTTTTTGGTGATTACCTTACCTGTTGAATTCTATGCTCAAAATGACTCAAGCTGGGTCTTTAAGAAAATGTATGTTATATCAAACTAAATTGTATTAAACTGGTTAAATATTGTTGAAACTATTAATACGAGCAGCCATCACAACTCTAGTCAGTAGATCTGGATGCCGTTAAAGAAATTATCTTAAAAATTAAACATTTCAGATTTCACTAATAATAGCAATAATATGAGAAGTAATAGGGATGGTTGCTTAGTCCCATACCTTGGTTGCTTTGAAGTGAGACTCAGTCCTACAGTGGGTCACCCAGGCGCTGGCCTCGTTGGTATAGAAGCGACGACACAGCTTGCAGAAGAAACCTGTGACAGGCACCACGTACTGAACACCTGGTAGTCGTAAGAAAGAAGGTACAACAACATGTTAGTCAAAGATTCAAATACTATGATGCTAGTTTCAGTTGCATGCTTCAGTGCTTTAAACTAGCGATGTAAGCAAGGGATGCCTTGTGCCAAACTGACTTCTGGGTGTTATGTTGAAAGTTGAAAGTTCAAAGGTAATGTTCTGTGACCCGAAAGATGTGAAGAGTTCAAATCAAACAACCCCCTAGAGTAGAGGTCCTATGTGAGAGAGCAGACTATTTGTTGCTTTCACATTTCATCTTGGTTTAAAATCAACACCCAAATGTGAAGATTGGTTATAGGAAAGACTTTCCTTGTTGTCATAATGTGTGTTCATGAAAAAGATTCAGCATCGCTGAGCCGTTTTGCAGAATCAGAACATTGCAAACATATAAGCTGTTCTTTGCTGTGTTTATATGGTCTGAAGAGCAAGTCAAATTCAGAGGCTTGCAATCATCTCTAATGCTCTTCCATTAAAGCTAAATATTATGTTTTTGTTTGCTTCTTCGTCTTTCTCATCTTCCCCGAGAGAACAGGACATCCACATAAAATTAAATACAAACTTAGGAATACTTCATTTAAAAAATAAAACTGGATGTTTTGAATAGAAATTTAAGATATACATGTATATCTCTTGCATTCAAGATCCAGTACTGATAGGCAAGCACATGAATGTGCCTTCTCTCTAATGTGTACTTTGATAAACACAAGTTTTCTTAACTCTGTTTTAGCTCCAGCTCAAAGTTCAGAAAAAAACAGAGGGGTATTTATCCTTTAAAATTCAATAATCTTGTGATGTGAAGACACAGTACTCTAGCTCATCATCAGAGCAATTTTCTTGATCAAACTCATATGAATGTGGGAGTACATTTCATGTGTCTTTTGGCACTAACATACCAATGTAGGGTGGTGTTGATGCAGTGTAAAGGTGTGTAGAGGTGTTGTGGTCTAGTGGATAAGTCATCCGACTGTAGGTCACAAGCTACGGGATTCAAGTCCCGCCGCAGCACTAATGACCTTTGGCAAGACGTTAATCTACATTTGCCACTCTCCACCCAGGTTTAAATGGGTACCCGGTAGGATAAGAACGTTAATAAGGTTGGATGAGCAAGTGTGCGCTTGTAAAATGGCGACTAGCCGGAATGCTCCCTAGCACTCCCTAGGAGTGGAGAATGTGCATACATTGTGTGCGGGTAAGTCTGAATCCGATTACCTGGGTAATAATACATCTGTCAAGGACGCTTAGACACATCCTATCGATGTATTGGGCGCTATATAAAAGCGGAATATTATAATTATTATCACACCTCTTGCTATCGTTGGATTGATGTAATATTTGATGAGCAAAGGAGACCAGCAATGGAAGCAGGAAATGGTAGATTCACTGCTCAACTACACTAGTCACTTGTTCATCTTTTACAAGTAACGGTAAGTACAATATTCGGCCAAAAATGTAGACATGTACAATGCCATGGTGGTGTAGATGCCTTTTTAAGCGGGATCCACATGGACTGTGCCATCTACTCTCGCAACATAACCGAGGGGCTCTCCCAATAATGCAGCAATGACTTCATCTTTCTGATTGTGTTATGTATTCCCTCAAATCCGGTAGGTTGTTGCATCAAAATCAGCCAACCATCGAGGATTGATTTTGATTAATTGACAGCCCCAGTGAGGATCCCCTTCAATAACAGGCCAAATGCAAGTGGTCCTTTATACTTTTCTCTTATGGTGCATGAAAGTAAGGGACCACCAACAGATCAACTAGATCAATCGGTCTAGTGGATAAGTAACCCGACTACAGATCACAAGGTACGGGTTTGAGTCCGGCCACGGCACTAATGTCCTTTGGCAAGACATTAATCTACATTTGCCACTCGCCACCCAGGGGTTAAATGGGTACCCGGTAGGATGCAAAAGTTAATGTGGATGGATGAGCAAGTGTGCGCTTGTAAAATGGCGACTGGCCGAAACGCTCCCAAGGGAGTGGAGAATGTGCATACATTTTGTGCGGGTAAACCTGAATCAGATGACCGGGGTAATAAAATAACTGTAAAGCGCTTAGACACATCGTTGATATTATTATTAAATAATAAGCAGAGATGCTGCAAAAGAATCTGGTCATAGGTAGCAAATGACAAATTATACTTTATCTGTTTCAATACAGTAGTCAAATATGAGTACAATATAAGTGCACTGAAAACATTGACTACCCACTTTAAATTCCTTGCACTTTAGTAATGGTGACATCGTGTAAGAGCATTAGCAGGCATGCATTATCGGTACGTGCTAATTGCAAGGATGACAAAGCCATTTACCAAAAGAATGTCTTGTGTTTGATCACTTGGATATCACAAAAGAAATGCCATATTTTTTTCCACCGTTGTCATTTGTCCAATATTTGGCTATGTATACTTTTGACACTTGTATCTAATGAACTCCAGCATGAGGAAAACCCACTAACATCACAGCAATTCAGTGAGCACTGTACAGATGTCGTATGAATTTGCTATGCCATTTGTGGTTCATATTTCGTTGGTATACTGTTTCAGGAATTGCTATATTCCATTAACATCATGGCATGAAATATCCCATTATCCAGGTATTGCCTAAGCAGGCAATACCGTAACCTTCTTTTATCCCTCTGCTTCCAAACTACATCAATAGTTCATTGAATTTTTTATTACTGAATATGCCAAGCTCTTTCTTGCATGAAAATTTTCATTTTTAAGACTTCCAGGTGTTTCAATGACTCACAACCATTATTGTGTGAAACACCTCTATTGTATGCTCTCAATGTCAACTTGTACGTCTTTCTTGAAATGAAAATGGATCATCTAAAGGTGAGAACAGAAAAATTGCTGTGAAATTTAGCAATATTTCAACATTTCACTTTAGAGTAGGATGCAGTGAAGAACCTTTTTTTTCCACGTGAAATTGGTTTTTGGTTCAATTCAATAACAGAAGTTGTAAATCTGATTTTTCGGAGTTTGTAGGTTCCATAGCACAGTGTGGCAAAATTCCAAGCCGATAAACATGTCTGCGTATGTGCTAGAATTCAATGCAATGCTGCCAGCTTTACAGTGCTGCTTATATATAGCTTAAAGAGAAAGCTTGCAGGGTAGAGGTTTAATTAAAGACCTGATGATACAACTCCAAGAGACATGAAACTATCAACACATACATAATAGACAAGCTCTTGGAGGGTACAATCTGCAAAAGACACGGTAGGTTAGAGAAATGCACACTTGCATCTCAATCTTACAAACCGCAGCGTCAAGGTCTTTTAGAAGAACATTAGCCATCGCTAACAAAAAGGGATGACGTTTACTTGAGGGGTGTTGGGAGAAACGAAGTTGGACTTCTAGAGCCTGGAGGCTCGTGATGGTAACCTACCCACGGAGACGTTTCGATTGAAAACGGACAAATCTTCCTCTTGGTCTTCTTCGACTGACTTGTGTCCTGGTCCGGATTTGGTTTGGGAATCTGCAGTGGCCGCAGAATCGGCCTCACCAGGCTCGTTCTGAGCCTGGTCAGACGTAGTGGTCAATGTCTGACCATTCTCGTCTGAAGATTTGGCAGTTGTGGATTCCCCATCAGCTTTTTCCTGGAAAGGTTTCATTCAAATAGATAATCATATCAAATGCTTCATTGTTCTTTAACTTCATTTTTACAAGCAGGTTTTTTTTTAAATAAATATTAACTACTAGAACCTGCAAATTCAAAAAATTCTAAAAACTTTACACATATCATATGAAATCAGACAAATCAACTAGCCTTATTACTTTGTTTATAAAATATTAAAGCATTCTAATATAAAATTCAAAAAGGCCATGTTCTACAAGGTTCTTTACGCTATTTTACATGATAAATATTAAAAACCCACTGATTTCATATTTCATAGTTGCATACGTGTTCACTCTTAAAGGGATCCGGTAACTTTGTCTCAGATTCTGAAATAAAATTCTGGATTTAGCTAATGATGCAATGATAATTATAAACCTTTAGGTCAGTCAGGAACCCCATGACTTTTACAAGCCGATCGCCTGTCTGATTATCAAGATATTTATGATTGGAATTACACATTTTGAAAACCGTTCGCCTGACGGTTTTCATAACACTACAGTCTATTGGGGATAACAAGTATGGTAAAACCGGTCACTCAAAGATTTTTACTTTTTTGAGGCACTTCTTGATCATTTTGAAGCGCGATTTTTTTAGGGCTTCAATATTTCACCATATCACAGACACTGATAACACGTAGGGTCGTGTATCTCAGATTTAACATTGTTAAACGATCCCTTTAAGTGAAAAATAGAAGGAGTGTAATTTAAAACACCAACTGCAACAATGACATTTTCAAAGCAAGAGTGAAGGCTAAATATATCAAATGTATCACAAAAATTATCACTATATCAGTAAAATTAACATCAAATTATTATAATGGTACATGTTCCATTTCACTCACTGCTGTGGGGGATTCCATTTCAAACATATCCGGGATCTCCCCTTTCTCTTCCACCATCTGTAAACAAAAACAAAATACAAATATTAAACATCTACTTTTCAGACAAAATTTCATTTGTGACATACTCGTATTTGAAAGAATCTGTATCATATAAATAACAATAATTCTGTACTTTCTGAAACAAACATGCATTTCAGGGCAGCCTCTTCAGGAGTTGTGTATCCAACAAATTGGAAAACTGAAGACATACATTTTCCTACTGCTCTGACTTTTACGCTGAACATTCCCTCAACTCTGCGGTTGATGGGGAAAAAAAGCAATAACAAACAGAATCCTAGTTTCTATCATGCTGCATCATAATCCATGTATACAGAGAGCAAGTTAAATCATTGACTACCGACATCCTTTATGCCCATAGGCTCTAACACGGGAGCCACCTAGTTCTTGTAGGCAGTGGATTAATCGTACCTTCAAGTGCTCTGGACTCTTCAAATGACGCTTGTAGATACCAATTCCAGGGAAACTTTCGTTGCACAGTTTACACCGAGGACTCTTCTCTATTTTCATCTCCTATTTAGAAAAGAAAAAATCAAAACAATAACAATAATAACAGCATGAGGATTATCTACAGTGACAAAAGTTTCTATGAAAGGAATCTTAGCCCGTTATGATATTAGATACATGTAAATATTGATTGTATGCCCGTTGATTTCAATTGGTAATAGAACTTTCTCCAAATTTGTTTTAGTATACATAAACATAGTGAAAAGCCCATCATCTTATAAACTCCTAACTTCTTCATGTACATAAAATCTTTACTTCTGTGTTGAGTTCAATGGCACATATTTTCCAAACTTATAATGCAAAATTATATGTTTATCCAAGTTTGGAATATTTTAACATAAATTGAATCATTATATGACTTCTGAAATAATAGTAATTGTATAAACAAGCACAGACCAAAACCTTTACAAATCTAAATGCTATTTATTACACAAACACAGTAGTTTGGGTTTACCCTAAAAGAATTAGGCCCGAGTCATCACGGGTTTTGCCGAACCCGGGTTTGACTTGAAAATTTCGGGCGGGGACCGGGTACCCGAAATTTTCACCACTGCACTGACACTAAAAATCGTGTGCATGCAGTGGCGGGAGCTGGACTAAGTTGCTGTTCTAATAATGCGTTGGAAAAGACAGTTACTGCTTTCAAAACAATAAAATAATCAATTGAATTAAATTAAGATGCTTTAAAAAATAAATGGATATTGTTTCATTTGACGGTAGGTGTTTTTATCGCTCTAAAATTGAGGCTGCAAGAAAGGAATCACGCTTCGTGGTACCGATCGAGTGCGTTCAGAAACGGAAGTGGAAATAGATCAGAGCAAGAAAGTGCCACACAGAAGACTAAAATGTTGATCAGACTATTGCAATTAAATCGTAATACTAAAGGTATTAATTTAATTGTCAAAATATATCCACAATATAATGGTTTACCCTTGATAGTTTGATGAAGGAAAATAAATTAAAGCTCTTGAAATAACATCGAAGTGCCTTTCGTTCGTTCTAAAAATGCGTGCGGCAAGCAGAAGTTACGAGTCAAGCTTGATATGCATGTTTACATCCCTACACCGTCATCCGACCTGATCGGAACAATAAGCTTTGAACCAATTAAAAAACATCACGCAAGACTTTGAGGGACTCCAATTCAACAAAATTACCGTAAAATAGTTATTTGCTTTGACAAATAATACTATAGATATTCATAATATCTTACAGAAATAATGATATTTCATGAGCTACGTACTCGATTTCGAGTTCAGCTAGCCATCATTTTGAAATGAGACGTAGTTGTCATGCAGTAGACTGTAGAGAGCAGTATGCAGCAGAGAGAGGAAAAAAGCGCGGGCCTGAGATCACGTGATGTTCACGTGCCTATTACGTGTTTTTTTTTTCCCTCTCTGCGAGCTGCCGTATTCTGTCTATAGCCTACTGCGCTGCATGCATGACAACTACGTCTCATTTCAAAATGATGGCTAGCTGAACTCGATATCGAGTACGTAGCTCATGAAATATCATTATTTCTGTAAGATATTATGAATATCTATAGTGTAATTTGTCAAAGCAAATAACTATTTTACAGTAATTTTGTTGAATTGGAGTCCCTCAAAGTCTTACTTGATGTTTTTTTAATTGGTTCAATGCTTATTGTTCCGATCAGGTCGGATGACGGTGTAGGGATGTAAACATGCATATCAAGCTTGACTCGTAACTTCTGCTTGCCGTTATACACGCATTTTTAGAACGAACGAAAGGCACTTCGATATTATTTCAAGAGCTTTAATTTATTTTCCTTCATCAAACTATCAAGGGTAAACCATTATATTGTGGATATATTTTGACAATTAAATTAATACCTTTAGTATTACGATTTAATTGCAATAGTCTGATCAACATTTTAGTCTTCTGTGTGGCACTTTCTTGGTCTGTCTTCAGTGGGTCATAGATCTATTTCCACTTCCGTTTCTGAACGCACTCGATCGGTACCACGAAGCGTGATTCCTTTCTTGCAGCCTCAATTTTAGAGCGATAAAAACACCTACCGTCAACTGAAACAATATCCATTTATTTCTAAAGCATATTTATTTGATTATATTGAAATATAAGTTTGTGAATTGCATATTTTTAGTTCAATATTTCAAAATATCAGTGTGAAATTTAATTTTGAAAAACCCGAAACCCGAAAACCAAAAACCGGGTTTCAGCTCGACGGTCGGGGCCCGGGCGGGGACCCGTTTCGACTCAGGCCTAAAAAGAATTATTATTTGGAAACTGACGTCCTTTGTTAAAGTGTGATGTGGAGCATGTGAAGATCAATTTGATTTGATGCATGTGTGTTACATACCTTGTGTTTCTCAGTCTGTGCATGGGCCACAAGTGAACCTCTGATATGTTCCTTACACAGCAGACAGAACTTGACCTGGTAGGTCTTGGTCTTGGGTACTACTGCATCTTCTCCATCCCTGAGATTTGAAAAAGAAGAACAAATCGTCCAAAATGCATGTTACTCATCACATGGAAAAAGAAAAACAAGTTAGGTAGTTGAGGTTTTTTCCCCTTTGTCTTGCAAAATTGACTTCCAATCTGTATAAACACCAACATTTGACTTTATTTAGACAATTTCATTTATTTCATTCATTTCTGAATATTGTATAACAATTTTGCCACATAATGCGATGATTAACACAAAATAATATGGTAGGGGTGACAACAAATTGAAAGAATTTAATGAAAATGAATTTTTTTATGGTAATGTATTAATTGGGAAAGAGGAGGTATTGGTAATATTTCAAGTAATAGCAGTAGACTGTATTAGAAAGCTAATATGCCACTCGATCCATGGGAATTGTAGCCATTTTGAAGAATGTACATGAGACTTCTCTTTTGAAAGATGGCCCTGAATGGGTCCATAGTACGGGCGATACTCAATGGTCCTCACTGGACTGTTTGCTGCTTAATTTCTGGCCTGCCTCAAGGATCCCTTCACTCACCCTTCTCCTTCTTTAGGTTTCATCTCCACCTCCTGCTCCACCATCTGGATCTCAGACAGGTTCTCTATGTGCATGTTACTGAACATGTGGTTCTTGAAGGCCTGGAAAATAAGTATGATCATAATCACATTACAATCATAATAATAACACAAAGCATGTACTAAGGGAGATAATATCTCATATCTCTTCTACTACTTCCTTTAAAACAACAAAGCAGAATCAGAGTTATCAATGAAGCTCAAAATATTATTACTATGGAATTCATGAAATCAAATCGAATTCCCAAAATAAAGGAAATTTTTTAATTGTTTCAAATTAGCAATCACAAAGAAATTATATCTTACCCCTTACAATTAGCTACATTGGATTCAATTTTATAATACCATTGTCTTTTGGTTCCCTATTTATTCAAACAGAAGGCATATTTTTCATAGTTCAAATAATATTCTCCAGAATATATTTCCCCAAAAATATGTCACCTTTTCCTACTTCACAACACCACAATTCACAAAACATAAAGTAGAATGCGCCACATTCACATAGATGTACATATACAGTCAAACCTGCTTTAGTGACCATCTGTCTACAAAGACCAATTTTTTGTTTCCTTGGTCGGTCACTATAGACAGTTTTGACTGTACTTTAAAATCATCAAATAGTCACACATCTTACATGGATATCCCTGCATTGCCACTGGCAGATGTGACAGAACAGCTGCTCCAAATTCAATGATCCACCAGGTGACCGGTTTCCACCGAAATTGCCCCTGCCTGAACCACCGAATTTGCCCCTACCGGAACCACCGAAATTGCCCCTGCCGGAACCACCGAAGTTGCCCCTGCCGACGCCACTAAAACCACCCCTGGGGGTAACATTAAACCCGCCCCTTCCGCCTCTCTGGCCACTCGAGGATCCAATCGTTCTCTCACGTCGGTTCTTAGTACGGCGCCCTCTCGTGTTGTCTCCAGCTGCTGGACTACGATCCAAGGACCTATCCACAGGTGTCTAGGAGAGGATCAACAAGGGAATCAATTCAGTCTTTATAGAATACTACAGTTTACACAGAATTGCACTGACAAGTCATATAATCAGAAACTTCATCTACAGTTGTGGGTAGAAAATGGGTGACTGGTACTAAGGTATCACTTGACTGCTCAAGGACAATTATTTCTCAAGCTGTAGGGGTATTGAATATGTTAAAAACTGTTGTTCCAATGAGGATTCTTTTAACGTTGTATTATTCAATGATTTTACCTTATTTATTGTTTTGCAATATTGTACGGGGGCACAGTGCAACGTATCTTAGAAATAGAATTAAAGTACTCCAGAAAGGTGCAATACAAGTAATTTGCAATTCACAACCCCTTGCCCCAAAACCCCTTTATTTCAACAATTGTGTATTTTAAAGTTGGATCAAATATGTAGTTTGCGAGTAGCAATTTTTATGTACTCCTATTTTAGAACATTTTACCAGATAGTTTAAATAATTATTCTACTTCAAATTGTGCAATTCATAGCTTTAGTAAGAAAATTTCAAAATACTTAGGATTGCCATTATATAAATATAGTTTTTCACAAACAACAATATCATTGCTGGAATCTGATACCAATAGAGATTAGGGACAGTCCCACACTTTCTACATTTAAACTTGTAAATGAAAACAATTGTTAATAACAATGGTACAATATTTTAATGTTTTGCCCGTTACATTTGCCAGTCACTTTTACGACTGTCATATTGTTGTGGGGTGGTTGTTTTTTATTTTTATTTTATATACAAATATTAAAAATGCCTATAATTGTACTGGGGATTAGCCTTGACAGGCCCCTGGCATTTGCTGGTCCACCAACATGTTTTTTCACATCTATTTAGTTTGTTCACTGTTTTTTTTTCTCCTAATATTATTATCTGTTTTAATTTTGTGTTACTGTGCATCTTTTATACGTCTGGACATGTATGTATACTTGTTTCTTATGAACCACATGTGGAAATAAACTAGACTTGAAACTTGAAACATAGATTATAGCCAAACTATTTATGATTACAGCTATGGTTCTTACATCACTTCCAACTGCCTTCCGTTTCACTGGTGGTTGATTTGACGAGGCCAGGGAGGGGATATTTTGTGGTTCTGCAGAATCGGGCTTCCTGTTTCCACCACTGCTTCCACGGTTCCCTGTGAACATAATTGACACATACTAGTAATGTTTTCCTCAATCATATAATCCTTAACAAAAATCAGATGGATACAATACATCTCCAATATACCAATATCTCTATAAACTGAATGTCACAAACATTTAGCATTGTGAATGTAATTGTAGTGTTACATTCGATTGATCTGTGTGTATATGCATGCGTCAACTGTACAGACATAAACCAGATCATGAACATGATGTCAAGTAGAGGCAATCAACAAGAGAAAAGGAAAATAGTTGCGGAGAGTAAATTCATACTGTTAAAAGCTTCTCTTACCGGGTGAATCCATCTTGCGCTTCTGGCCTTGTTGTCTTCCACCACCCTTCCTGTCACGAGACCCATCTTGGCCTCCTCTTCCACCCTGCATGCCTCCACGGAAACCTCCGCGACCTCCACGCTGCTGCTGCTGTCCTCCTTGGCTCCCTCCAAAGTTTCTCCCACCTTTGTCTCCTCCTCCTGACAGGCGCCTGCCTCCACCTCCACCACCACCACCCTGTCCTCTGCCTCCACCACCACCCTGTCCTCTGCCTCCACCGCCACCCTGTCCTCTTCCTCCTCCACTCATTCTCCTCTGGTCCTGTCTGGGTCCACGCCCTGGGCTCCTCCTCTGTCCTCCTTGGTTGCCTTGGTTGCGTCTAAGGTCTTGATGACCGGCTATCATGAGCTTTTTACGCTCCCTAAAAGTCAGAAAGAGCACATAAACTGTCAGGCAAGAATGATGACAAATAGGAAATGAAGAATAAATTTATGATGCATGTACAGAAAGGACTATAAATTTGAAGAACATAATACATGAGACAAATCTGTTACCAACATTTTTGCATTGTCCTGTATGTGGTTGCATTGTACTTCAAATGTAAGAAAAAATGTTTCCTGAAAGTTCTCATTGTAATTATCACCTGTCGATTATATCCAAAGGGACAGTAGTTCTGATCATGTGATGTGAAAATACAAGTCTATCACAAACTCCACGTATATCCCAATAAGATCACTCCACAAAAACAAGATAATACACATGAATAATCAAATAAGCTCTGCATTTACTTGGATTAATCACAAACTTGTTATTTATGGGACAAAATAACTTACATCTCCAGGAGCAAGGCTTGTTCTTGAAGGATGGCTTTCTGCAACTGCACCTTCGCAGCCAGATTCTCTGTGTATCCAGTTGCCCTGCCAGAACTGGTCAGATTATGGCGTCCACCAGTGTTCATGTCATCAAACCTTGACATGTCTCTCGGCATCTCTCTCGGCATCTCCCTGGGAATCTCCCTGGGCGTGTTCCTTTGGAGGTCCCGACCACTGTCCAGGGGGTAACGGTTGCTAGCTTGGGAAGAGAACTGTTGTCCCATGCTGGCTGAAGACTGGAAAGTCATCTCATGGGATTTAAAATCAGATGAAGAGTCCTGAAAAGATCGTCCTTGGCCAAGGTTATCCCTTCCTGTATTTCCTGCAAAGAAATATCAAAGAGTTTTATTATGTATCCTGAAATGACATAGTATGATATTGAAGATGGCTATAACTAGAATGTCACATTGGAAGATAAATACATTTCAGGACCCCCCCCCCCCCCCTCCCCAACACACACATACACAGGAAGCTCTGCATGACAATCATTCTGCAGCCAGAATTCTTAAACCTTTATTCCATTACAACTTTTAAACAGATCTATTTGACACTTGAGTTGACCCAATTTGGACTTTCCTCTATCAGTGTTTGATAAAATGATTTTTATGTATGTTTATAATGACTAAATTGACTTTAGATGTCCAATGACTTTTAACAAGTTTCTGAATAGCTGAAATGCTCACCATAAGATTGTTGTCTGTCAGAATAGAAGTCAGTCCTATCACTGGCTGACCTCGAGAGTACAGAGTTGTCATATCTGTCATCATCTCGATCCCTCCTGAATGTATTTCGGTCACTGCTACTACTCAGGTCGTCATTACTAAAAGTGTTCCCGGTAGGGTAGCTGGACCTTTGAGTGTTCCCGGTCGAGTAGTTGGACCTTGGAGAGGTCCTGGATGCTTGCTTGTTAAAATCTCTGGAGCGGAAAGAGCCAGAATCATCCAACCGACCAGTGAAAGGAACATCCACAAGCATGCTGCCTGATGAAGATTGGCTGAACCTCCCACGGTCACCTTGTCTATCCCTTCCATCGTTAGTGTTATGGTCATATTTTGAATACATACTTGCACAGAATCTCTGCAACTGCAAGGGAAATAAAAATTAATGATAAAATATAAAAGATTGTATCATCTAGACCTACTAAGCCTGAGTCATTACGGTTTTTGTGCTAAACGGATAACCGTTAAAAGTATACGGGCGGTTTCGTTTAACCGTTTAATAATAATCTGAAAAAGTGAAAATACAGTATTTGTAATAGTGCTGTAGCTCGGAACCCTGCTGGTCTTTAGACTGTCAGGCTGAGCATTCCGAGCCGGACTATGGGTCATCCTGATAAACAGAGACCAGTAACGAACAACATAAAACATGTCTTATTATTCCTCATCTGAATCTGATCATGATTAACCTTGCAAAGTTACTCTGTGAAGATAGCTTGATCTGTGACGTGTTTATATATGCCTTTGCAATGCAATGTTTGCACGTGGTCAGGGAGAGAGCTCCCTGCATGTATCATTGCCATATGAAATTATGTGGAAGTGTGTATCACACACACCTAAGACACACCCTGCAATGAGCTGATCCAAGTTAGTGACCAATCAGGAAGGTACTCTAGCTATGTGGGTGGAGTTTGATACCAGCATAAATTACAGGTTGGTGACCGCGCGTGTTTTCACCGTACCCAGTTCAGTGGGAGGTCAACAAGCCACGCCCACATGTGTGCATGTGATAAGCATGCGCTCTCTATCTGTGTGTATGTACAGTGTATTTGGGCGTCGAAGGTTTGTGTGTACATGTGTGTGTGACTGAGAGAGCATGCATGGTCTAGCATGTCCCTGAATGGACCAGGCATGGGACATGAGAGAGTGCAGTAATAAGAAAAGGTACATGAGCGATGAACACATTGCAGAGAGAAGGGAATAAAGAGGGTGAGAAAAGAGATAAGGGGGTTGGTTGTTTTATTGTTTACAAATTCATTCATGGAGATTACTGCTGCCAGAAAGCTGGCGCGCAGCGGCCAGGGTGTAACATTACACTGTGGTTTCTTTGATTATCTTTATCACCTGCTATTAGCACATTCCAAAATGTATCCGAAATAACGGTTAAACGGAGCAAGAAATGCCAAACGGTTTTGATGAATGCGGTCGGATAACCGTCGGTTAAACGGATTGACTCAGGCCTAAGACCTACAATAATAGCGTTTAGTGAAAAGAGGCGTGCGCAGAAATTTTGATAAATTCTGAACACTGTGGCCCGAATTCACAAAGGAGGTTTGTCGACAAACCTTGGTTTTCGTACGTCATATGACGCGTTTTACACGTTTTTTTACAAACCTGGTTTGTAAAGAACAAAAGGAGGTTTGGCGAAACAAGAGGTGGCTTGAGCTCAAACCTTGCTTTGTGAATTCGGGCCTACATGTCTGGAGGGCTTGGTGATAACGCAAAAATTGATATTGATATCACCAAGCCTTAACTGGACCCATAGACCTGCTCAGAGAGGCTGGTAAACGAACCCTAAAATGCGTCCAAATTCACCCCTTCCCGCACCGACTAATATTGCACAGTGGCTTTAACGTTTACTATCAACTCTTCTTAGTATAGGTGCGATTTACATGCGGCCTAAATCGATGATCTACACTTAAATTATTTTTTTGTAACAGTAGGCTAATAGCATTTAGTGTTAAAAAGGCATAGATCTACGTCCAGGGAGTTGCCGCGCGCTGGCAATGCGAAAAAAAGGATCCCGCGTAATAAAATACCCCAAGTTTAGGCAAATTCATGCAAAAAAATATATTAAAAAAATTGACTTGAAAACACATCAGACAATTAGTCTGAACCGAGTCAGGAGCAAATTTGAAGAAATTATATTTTTAAATGTTGTAAAACCAAAGATATAAGAAGAAAACTGACCAAGTATCTGTACTAAAAATCGTACATGTAAAATTGGTCGTAGACATTCGACAGCTGAAAATGACGCGCACGGTTGCATTACGTGCGTTCTCGAATCCAAAATCGTACTTTACACACACACTCTCGCCATACCGCGAATGGTCCGTCGTGGGGAGCTAGCCGGCTGAGAGTTTGCCACCGATACCAACGCAGCTTCGGAGCTCCGCAGCGCGCAATTTTAGCGGGACTCGGAAAGGTTTGCGGTGGGAAGGCAGCGGCCTAGCTTTTTGCCCAAACAACGCTAGATCGGCTGCTGGCAAAATGAAAATATCTACGATCGAGAACACCGTCGGTTTCTTAACTTTTTAGTGAGATAATTCTGAATTCTAATTGAGACTATATAATAAATTAAATCGACAAGGAAACCTCGGTAGAACTCTTATAACTATACAAAAGCTTGTTTATTTCTTCATTTGACATTTTGTTTTCGACCATTTTTTCGTGCGCGAGTCAATGGAAACTATGTATTACCAAACTTTCAACACGCAAGGAACGGGGAACACTCGCGGACCTCGTAACAAATTCGTTGCAAAAAAAAATTTCAAGGGTGATTTTGAAGCAGTGTAGAATATTGGCGCTGCAATGCGCAGAAATATACTTGAAAGAAACTTAATAAATCATACCTGAATTTTCAGAAAATCGTATTTGTATTAGTGTAGACTTCTACCTAGATGTGACTTGTTTATAACTCAGATTTTATGAAGATTTGTCGGGAAAAAATGTCATTTTTTTCCGTTTGGTGGTCATTTCTAGGCTAATATTTCAAAAGTTGCATCAGTAATGGGCCCGATGTTTCTCTTATCGTACTCGCATGTTATTTCTACATAGATTAAACATAGGATGGTTAAGGGTAAGACCAGATAACATTATAAAAAAGATATATCCTTCCACCCTCCCATATCCAAGTTTTGGGCTGATTATTGCCGACCAACCGCAGCAAGGCCATTCAGATTTTTGTACGAGCGCGAAGCGCCCTCTAGTGCCCCATGAATGTGCCTACCAAGTTCACCGTCTATTTTTATGAGTTGTCCGTCTTCCCAAGAATTTATCGTTCATAACATGAAAGTCTCTGTGCTGCGTAAGTGAGACATCAGTGGAGCATCATCGCAGAATAAGTTTTGTGCATCGCCATTGGCATTGCATTGCAACGCGGGGATCGAGGTTATCCTTGTTTATGCGGACAATCCTCATTGACATTGGTTTTGAAAAATAAATGAGAAGAAAAAAGAGCAAGTGTGCAAGGTTCGTCAGTGCAGGATTGAGTGATTATGAACGCATTTCAGGTTTTTGTATCATCACTTTTCACGCAGCTTGGGCTAGATGAGATCAATTCACATACAGGCTAGCTCCATACAAATCATGCACTGGAGCTGGCTAGCTAGAGTCACAAACACGCACTGCACTGACTTACACTAACACTCGCACAAAGACTGAATAAGTCAGTCACACACGCACACGGACATTCAAAGGCAAATCCAAACTAAAGCCGAAGCCGAGGCGAAGGCGAAAAGCAGCATTTGAAACGATCATTAAATTTCATTTTACAATTCATGCCCCCTCAGCCCCTCCCTAATAGAGACACAGTTCAAAGGAAATAAATAACATATTTTCTGTTTCCCCCCTTACCTTCAACAGACGAAGAAATAGGCTGTAACTTGTAAGTAGACGAAGTTGATATAAAAACACGCTCACGCTAAAATAAATTGTCTTGTCATCTCGCCCTTAATAATTCTGAGGATAACAAATTCGTCCCATAACATTTACACAATACTAGTCTTGTATTCGTTGATTTCTTTCTTTCTTCCTCTCTTTCCTTTTTTGTTTTGTTTGTTTGTTTCTTTTTCTTTAAATTCTTTTTCTCTCTTTCTTTCATGTTTCTTCTTTATTGTTTTCTGTAATATTCCCCCACTTGTGTTAGTATGACATAATGAAGTGTCAATCAAGAGAGAAAGACGATCGGAGTCCGGGCCTTTTTCAACTGACTCGGCCGGATAAGGGGGATATTAACATGAATTTATGAAATATGATAGCGTAAAAGTGCTTTAAATAAGAAAAATAAATATTCTTGATGTAGCCCAACCTCCTTTTTGTTGGGTCTCCGAAAAATCATAAACATATGAAAAGGTGCATGCATGCTCAGTGGCGGATCCAGGGGGGGCCGAAACGGCCGCGGCCCCCCCCCCCCCCCCCCCTATTGGCGGCGCAAAAAAAAGAAAAAAAGAGGAAGAAAAGAAGAGAAAAAAAGGAAAGGAGAAGAGAAGAAAAAAAGGAGAAGAGAAAAGAAAAAAGAAGAGAAAAGAAAGAATAGAAAGGAAACAGAGAGAGAAAGAGAGAGAAAAAAAAAGGAGAAATGATAACGAAGAAAGCCCCCCCCCCCCCCCCCCCCCCCCCCCCCCCCAATTTGTGTTTCCAAAATCTCCCAAAAGGGTTACTTTTCACGCAACAAAGTCCGGCCCGTACTGACTTTACACACCGGAGATAGAGGGGTGCTTTCAAAGAGAGGGAACATAATTGCGCGTACCCTAGATAAAACTGAGTGAGTGGGGTGGGGGTGGGGGAGGGGGGTGGGGGTGGGGGCAGGGCGGATCTAGCTTTTTGCTAAGGGGGGGGTTTGACCAAAATAATGACGATGCGGAGCATCGTTCACGAGCCGCGAAGCGGCGAGCCGATTTTTTTGTGGGTGTTTATTTGAACCCCGTAAGTGATGTTTTCCTGGCATCTATTAACACAATGGAGACCATAAAAAGCAGTGCATGATAACGTCTTTTTATATCAAGTAACAGTTAAATAAAATAATGACGATGCGGAGCATCGTCCACGAGCCGCGAAGCGGCGAGCCGATTTTTTTTGGGGTGTTTATTTGAACCCCGTAAGTGATGTTTTCCTGGCATCTATTAACACAATAGAGACCATAAAAAGCAGTGCATGATAACGTCTTTTTAAATCAAGTAACAGTTAAATACACAGTTATATCCAGAGTTATCATGTGTTTGGTTAAGTTACCAGATGAGTTGAATATCTTCTCACAATATTTGCACTTGAAAGGGTTTCTCTCCAGCGTGCGTTCTTTTTTCTTTCTTTTTTTCTTTTTTTTCTCTTTTTTTTCCCTTTTTTTTTTTTTTTTTTTTTTTTTTGGGCCGCCCAAGGGGGGGGTTTAAACCCCCTAAACCCCCCCCCGTAGATCCGCGCCTGGGGGGGGTGGGGGGGAATAAGGGAAAAACTGTAATCGGGAGATTTGGGGTCATTCCAGTAGGCTTGGCAAACGTCATTGAATAGAGGGGGCCGGGCCGGCCGCATAAAATCTCGAGCCGCGGATTCAAAGTTAAACGTTAAAAACAGCCCCTGCGCTACAAAGGTCACCACTCTTTAGTGAGAAATTTGAAAAAGGGCACACTATTTTGGATGTCTTTTAAATAGAAGCTATATACTGAACAGTCAAATTTTAAATTAGCGGTAGGGCCGCTTCACAGCTCTTATTCTGCCCCTCATTTGGATTCAGCTCATACCAACTCGCTTGTGCTTGTATTTGAACTCATGTTGGTAAAACCATGGATTTATCTTTCATTTCTACTAGTCTAATTGTGTGCTATCACAATCATGATTGTTTCATTTTCCCTGTAAAGCAGGCGCGTAGCCAGGGGCGGTAGGGGCAGTGAGAGGACATAAGACGAAAAAGGAGCAGACAAGGAAATATTTTTGAAATTCTGACAAGTCGAGAACGGTACAACGAATCGTCTTCTTTCTCTAATAATTTAATGAAATTTCAAAGCTTCCGCGCTACGCGCGAGCGGGGAAAACTAAATTCAAACAACGATTTAGAGTCGAGAATGGAACAACGAATTATCCTTTTCTCTAATAATTTAATGAAACGTCAAAGCTTCCGCGCTTCGCGCGGGAGAGGGGAAACTGAATTCAAACAAGGATTAAGAGACGAGGATGGTACAACGAATCGTCTTCTTTCTCTAATAATTTAATGAAGCGTCAAAGCTTACGCGCTTTGCGCGGGAGGGGGAGGACTCAATTCAGACAAGTATTAAGAGTCGAGAACGGTACAACGAATCGTCTTCTTTCTCTAATAATTTAATGAAACATCAAAGCTTCTGCGCTTCGCGCGGGAGGGGTAAACTAAATCCAAATAAGGATCAAGAGTCGAGAATGTTACAACAAATCGTCTTCTTTCTCTAATAATTTAATAAAACGTTAAGCTTCTGCACTTTACGTTCAGAGAAGGATTAAGAGTCGAGAATGGAACAACGAATCTTCTAATTCTTTCTCTAATAATTTCATTAAACTATGAAAGGTCAAAGGTTCCGCGCTTCGCGCGGAGGGGGAGGGGAACTGAATTCAGACAAAGAATAAGAGTCGAGAATGGTACAACAAATCTTCTTCTTTCTCTAATAATTAATGAAAGGTCATAGCTTCCGCGCTTCGCGCGAGAGGGGGGGGGGGACGAACTAAATTCAAACAAGGATTTAGAGTCGAGAATGGACCAAAGAATCGTCTAATTCTTTCTCTAATAATTTCATTAAACTATGAAAGGTCAAAGTTTCCGCGCTTCGCGCGGAGGGGGAGGGGAACTGAATTCAGACAAAGAACAAGAGTCGAGAATGGTACAACAAATCTTCTTATTTCTCTAATAATTAATGAAAGGTCAAAGCTTCCGCGCTTCGCGCGAGAGAGGGGGGGGGGGGACGAACTAAATTCAAACAAGGATTTAGAGTCGAGAATGGAACAACGAATCTTCTAATTCTTTCTCTAATAATTTCATTAAACTATGAAAGGTCAAAGTTTCCGCGCTTCGCGCGGAGGGGGAGGGGAACTGAATTCAGACAAGGAATAAAAGTCGAGAATGGTACAACAAATCTTCTTCTTTCCCTAATAATTAATGAAAGGTCAAAGCTTCCGCGCTTCGCGCGAGAGGGGGGGGGGGTGACGAACTAAATTCAAACAAGGATTTAGAGTCGAGAATGGTTCAACGAATCCTCTCCACTAATAATTTCATGAAACATCAGAGCTTCTGCGCTTCGCGCGTAATGGGGGGGGGGGGGGGGAGGGACAGCGAGCTGCCCGAATATGAATTTTTGATATCTTTTCTTGTTTATTTTCGTTATAAATAACACTTTCATAATATACATGTACATATTATGCTCAAATTTTTGCTCGATCGCTTCGCTCACTAGCCGAATTGTGAAACCAGTTTGAAATGACAAAAATTGTACCGGTATGGTGCTTCTAATATGACCTTGTAAGTATTGATATGTTGAGTTTTAAAAATAGGTCTGCGCAATTTTCAAATTTCCGGCCCCCCCTATTGGAAAATCCTGGATCCGCGCCTGATGCTAATGGCGCTTTACTTGCGGCGCCGATTCATTTCTTCTTCTATATACCGTCCACGATGCAATTTGAATTATTTGAATTTGCATGGAAACAAAATATTTTTAAAAAAGAAAGCATAATGTTCGGTGACATTATACAGTTAATATTCATTGAGATTTTAAATCGTATACTCTTTCTGTTGTTGTCACTATATTTGGGCATGGATCCATGATTCCGTCTGCCCCCGCCCCCCCCCCCCCGATAAGGGGGGGGGGGGGGGGGACAAGTATACAAGTATACAAGTATACCGTGTGAGTCAAAAAAAAAAATTACACCTAGAACTGAATTGCTAATAATTTTTAAAATCATCTATGAACAGTAAGTTGTTATATATCTTATGAAAGAGTGTTTTATCCCAAATCATTTGATATCATTTGTGTGTGGTATGTGTTCACGCTTGGATGAAATTGGGGGGGGGGGGGGAGGGGGGTCCCTGCAATTTCGCAACGACTCAGCCAGCTGCTGAATAAGCGGGGGTAATGAAAATTTGACCGATCGATATTCCGTTCCGTTTGGGGGGGGGGGGGGTAAGGTCATCTTTTTCGGGTGACAAATTAGCAATTTTTTTATTTTATTTATTTATTTTTTTAAAATGAGGGGGGGGTTTCCTCCAAAACACACACGCAAACAAAATTGAGGGGGGTTCGTACCCCCCCCCCCCCCCGCCCCCCCGCCCCCTCTGCGTACGCGCCTGGTTGTGTCGGTTATAGAAGATTTTGTCTAGTACAGAAGGTGATATAGGCTTGTAGACCGACACCCCCTACAACACCTACTAACAATATCGGTTTCCTGGACCGGCTGGACGTTCAGTTAACTTTTCAGAGGGTTTACTATAGACTGACGGCTCAGTGAGCCAAATAGACCACTTTTCAGAGACTATAGCTATTACATGCATACAGGGGCGGCGATTTCTTTTCATGACCGGGGGGGACGAAATGCGAGGAACGAGGGAGGAGTGACGTAATAAGCAAAACATTTTTTTTTTTTTTGGGGGGGGGGGTAGAAAAAAAAATCTGCATCATCACTGCTCTTACATGTTACATGCAGGCCCCGCGGAACGTTTTTCAAAGTGGGAGTGGGGGGGGGGGGGGCTAAAGTATTTGCGATCAGATAGAGCAAAGCAAGTGGTGCGTAAATTGGCGTGGGATCAAGGGCGGAGCCCCATGAAGCTTAGAGTTTTTTAGGCATTTAATAAGGGTCAGATGAGCATATTTTGGTACCTATTGTGACACTGTCATGGAGGTCACTAATCGGAGTGGGGTCCAGGGGGCGAAGCCCCCAGAAGCTCAGCGGTTTTAGGCATTAAATTACGTCAATTTCGATCAGGTGAGCATCCAGGGGCCGCCTTAGGCCCTTGGTGTGATCTAGGGGCGGAGCCCCGGAAGCTCAGGTGTTTTAGGCGTTTATTTATGGTCAGCTGAGCAACCAGGGGCCCACCTTAGGGCCCTTGGTGGGGGTACAGGGGACAGAGCCCCCGGAAGCTCAGGGAATTACCATGCCATTTCAGCAACATTTGTAAATTAGTCACTGGTATCGAATTAGAAATAAACCACGTTCGAATTTTATCGGGAGGGGGAGGGGGGACTGCCCCCAGCCCGAGTGAGTGAGCATAGTGAATGAGAGGGGTGAAGGGGACGAAAGTGAGTACCCCCTCACAGGTTTTGAAGTTTTGTTGTATTACAAAACTATATTCCTTGGCAAAACTATATTATGAAAACAAACAATGTACTTTTTTCACACTTCACTTTTCTACAATATTTACTTGTACATTTTGAAGGATGTTATGCGAAGGAGCATAGCTCCCGAGCCAGGAGATTTTTACATTTTTATCTGTCTAAACGCTACAC
>JAVYIG010002909.1:0-221291 GCA_035222895.1 Strongylocentrotus droebachiensis | reverse complement strand
AAAACAACTTTTAATCTCAATTTTCAGTTGAATGATAATTGTTCTTTAAAAAAATCACAATAATCCAGGAAAATGTTGGTTACTGCTCCATTCTTTGATTTCTTTCTACAATGAACATGCACCACTCTCAATTTTTCCCAATAAAACATGATGTAACATTTCGGTTTAGCAATTTGCCTCATGTTTCAGAATGATATTCTGTGTGAAATTAATCCATAGTGTAAACCCATTTCAAACGTTGCCATTGTATACCGTAATTAACGGTGTATTAACCGCACCTTTTTGCCGCCGAAAAAGATTCAAAGTCGGGGGTGCGGTTTATACACGGTACACCAACAACAACAAAAACAATAAAAAATTAAAGTTTTGATTTATGCCCCTCCACCTGGCGCTATGCCTGGCAATGTCTCCCTGCTCAGTAATCGGTGTGTTGACTCACCACTCGGAAACTAGAACAACCCTCAAATTTGTCTGTCATCTTGGTTTGAAAGTAATCTTTCTGATAGATTTCAATATGTAGTTGATAATAATAATTCCTCCAATTTTTCTTCTATTACACGGCGTACCACAAGGTTCTATCCTAGGTCCTCTACTGTTTTTTAAGTCAAAACTCAGTTTGCGATAAGTCATGAAAAAAATAGAAATTGGAATTAACCTGAGACTCATGAGTGAACTAGAATTAGTTGAAAAATTTGTGAAGTGAGACATTTTTTTGTTGATGCTAAAAATGTTGAATAGATCATTAATCAAAATCATAACTGATTCAAAGAATTAAAAAATGTCTTTCAACTTGAGCATTATTCCACCTCAAAGTGCATTGCCTCATATATGATATACTATACAAATTCCTTTGGACTTTCCATCTAAAATGATGTTCATAACAACAAAAAACCTTTGTGAAAGTATCAACATGTCTTTGTTGCTCAAAGAGGTGATGATTTAGCATCAATATCTCACATGAATAAAGAGACAAAAGAATTGAAGCTAGACTATATACAATCAAATAGTAATCTGTACTAAGCGTGCAAACAATGGATGTTAATGAAGTTGTCCCAAAACTAAGAGCCCTTACTAAAAATGAAAATTCTAAATCTATTATAAGCCTTAGCTTTAACAATTATAAATATTGCATCAAGATCAAAGCTTCCCAAAACTGGGCAAAATTGAGTTTCCAGAGGTTTACCTGACATACAAGTACAAGCAAAAGCAAGGTACCTTAACTAGCATCCCTTTCCTTATGCCTTTCTGCCTAGTGCACAGCAAAATTGTGTATTCTAGCTATTAACCCATCCAACTCCAAAGGAGATAAATGCTGTCAGCTCCATGCCTGCTAATCCATGTTGGTAAAAATACAATATCTTGGTAGACGTCTGTGTATAAAAGATAGAGTCTGAGATGTGAATCTGACAGCTAACTGCATTCAAGGTGTTGGTCCGACTTGTGATGATGATTAAATTGGCAGCACACCACCAATCAATCAAGGATCACGTAAAGGTCATTGGTATCTGGAAAAGAAAAGAAAAGAAAACAAATCATCAACAGAATTAATTAATACTTGCATTCTAATCATTGAACCAACTATTATTCACACATCAGCATATTCATCTAAACCTCTCTCTGTGATTTGAATACCAAAAAATAAACATCCATTCAACAAGAATTGATTGGTAAAGCCCATGTGTCAATGAGTGCCCAGACAGCAATACTAAGTTGGGCGGCTTGGGACTTGATATTGTTTGATTGTCATGGACGCAATGAGCAAGCTAACTTTGGCTAGATATAGCGCCAACCTTGGTCCAATTTCAATTTGTTCCTTTGAAGCCCAGTGGACAAGAGATGTCGGCCCAACTACATGTTTGCAAGATTGCACCAACATACCAGCTCACGCTGGCCTGAAATAGTATTGCTAATAATCTGGGTAAGTGTCAGGGATCAGTACATACAGTGTACCGGTATGTGTATTTTGTTTTTACAGACGTGTGTCAATCAGATATGATTATTTACGTCTGGGGACCGACCTTTAAACGTCAACATCCGAAAGACGTGACTCAGTTTCGAACCTGCGTCCTCGGCTGAATCAGTTTGTAACTTCCACTGTTAGCTGGATTAGAGGCGCACGCCAAAACGCCTAGTTGTGTTACATTGGTTTAGATATATATCGAGAGAGTACAGGAAAAATTGGGGACATTGATCTTCCTTGGTGGATGAAATAAGGCCATTGATTAGGAGGTAGGATGTGAGAGGGTTGTGACATCTTATTTCATTAAATCCCCTTCTACTTTCTCTCTCTCTCTCTCTCTCTCTCTTCCTCATCTCTTTTTTTCCCACTATCTTTCTTTTTGCCATTCAACAAAGTAGTGTGGAAGGAGCTTGGAGGGAGGGAGGGAGGGAATCACAGCTGTAAAAACATGAATACTGCCCCTTCTACTCTCTGTCCCTCTCTTTTTCCCCACTATCTTTCTCTTTGCCATTCAACAAAGGAGGAACGTGGAATGAGCTCGGAGGTAGGGAGGGAGGGAATCACGGCTGTAGAAACATAAATACTGCCCCTTCTACTCTCTCTCTCTCTTCCTCTTCTCTTTTCCCCCCACTATCTTTCTTTTTGCCATTCAACAAAGAAGGAGCGCGGAAGGAGCTCGGAGAGAGGGAGGGAATCACTGCTGTAGAAACATGTGTACTGCCCCTTCTACTCTCTCTGTCCCTCTCTTCCTCTTCTCTTTTTTCCCCACTATCTTTCTTTTTGTCATTCAACAAAGGAGGACGTGGAAGGAGCTCGGAGGGAGGGAGGGAATCACAGCTGTAGAAACATGTGTACTGCCCCTTCTACTCTCTCTGTCCCTCTCTTCCTCTTCTCTTTTTTTCCCACTTTCTTTCTTTTTGCCATTCAACAAAGGAGGAGCGTGGAAAGAGCTCAGAGGGAGGGAATCACAGATGTAGAAATGTGATGTGTACTACCCCTTTTACTCTCTCTGTCCCTCTACTCCTCTTCTCTTTTTTTTCCCACTATCTTTTTTATTTTGCCATTCAACAAAGGAGGAACGCGGAAGGAGCTCGGAGGGAGGGAGGGAGGGAATCACAGTTGTAGAAACATAAATACTGCCCCTTCTACTCTCTCTGTCCCTCTCTTCCTCTTCTCTTTTTTATCCCACTATCTTTCTTTTTGCCATTCAACAAAGGAGGAGCGCGGAAGGAGCTCGGAGGGAGGGAGGGAATCACTGCTGTAGAAACATGTGTACTGCCCCTTCTACTCTCTCTGTCCCTCTCTTCTTCTTCTCTTTTTTTCCCACTATCTTTCTTTTTGCCATTTAACAAAGGAGGAGCGTGGAAGGAGCTCAGAGGGTATTGACCCGTGTACTGACCTGTACTTGGGATGGATACTGCTGGTAGACTTGTGTTCCGGCCTGGTCACCTGACATCAATTCAGTTGCTAAAAACAGAAGACAAACACCAATTATTTAAATTAATTTAATTTAAAATGGTTTAATTCATTAAAAAACACTTGCGGCCTGAGAGCCGAATTGCAGTTTTTTTTTTACAGAATATACATCAGTGACAAAGTAAAATTACACGTAAAACATATGCATGTCTTGCATAATAACATTATGGTAGTAAAATTGCAATTCTTTTTGTACATACTGTATAACATAATATATAATTGTGCTTCTACGACACAATTATGATCTCCAGACTCCAGTGCTATGTGATCTCTTAAAAGCACATGCATTCAAATTGAAACAGGCAAAAAATTGGACCACAAAAATTATCATTATAAAGGTTTACTAGTATAGCACAGAAACTGAGGATTACTGCAAAAACTGTAAGGCACCATCGAAGTGGTATGCCCAATGTTTTCATCTTTCTCAGATTTTGCAAATATCAAGAGCAAATCAACAATCAACATCCTCATTCAGAATATATTTGCTGTCCAGAGTGAATCAAGCCACCACTCAATCTGCAATATGCTAGGACAATCACCCCAAAGCATCAGCAGAGCTGCCAACCTCCAGAACAGAAAATCAGTAATCACAAGGCTCAAAATCAGTAATTTGGGGTATAAATCAGTAATTTCTTATGCGGCGCTATGAATCTAAAAAACGACACGCCAACACTGCGCGGACGCATGACTATCTGAAATTTTTGGTGATTTTACTCACACAAAGATGTTAAGTATTGAATTTCAGGTCATCACAACACAGTTTATCATGAAAAATGGCTCCTATTCACAGCACTCGCTACGATAAATCATATTTAATTCATTAAAAAAATAAAAAAAAAAAAAAACTTTTTTTTTTTTTTTTTTTTTAAATCCGTAATTTGAGACAACATTCCGTAATGGTCGTTAATTTCCGTACCAATTACGGGAAATCCGTACTAGTTGGCAGCTCTGCATCAGCATATACATGTGGAACTATTCAAAGCACATGAATTCAGATTGAAACAGGCAAAAATTGGACGAAACAAATAAAGGTTTACCAGTATAGCACAGAAACTGAGGATTACTGAAGCAAAAACGTTGAGGTGCCATCCAAGATCATATCCAGAACATTGAAAGAACTTCTGCCTATACTTACACATTCATCCTACATCGAATCCCTTCTAGACGAGTGGTGTAGACATGCATATAGTTTATCTTATCATGCCCCTCCCCCCCCCCCTCCCCAGTATGGGAAAGATATTAAAAGTTGGTGAGATATTAAAAGTGGGTAATTATCCAAATACTTAAGAAAAGATTAGAGACACATACAAGTATCATCACATCTAAAAGAGTAATTTCAAAGGAATTCTATGCCATATGTACCATATCCTCTCTTGACTCTCACACATACTTTCAATAATTAAATACAAAGTACCTTCATTAAGTTCATTAGTATTGTCGATCAGATAGCCTTCAACTCACCAAATGTATCAGCAGACATATCACCAAGTTCATCTTGCCTAGCTTGAGGGATAACTTTGTCTCCTTTCATTGACTGCAAGAAGACAGATAAACAAACAGGTACATCAGTACTGGAGATGTAATTTGAATAGTGCTTGCCCCCCCCCCCCCCATACCTGACAAGCTAAAACACAACCTTACAAAAGATATGTGTTATGATATACATGTATGTATCCTACGGGATTGAATGACTTAATAAAGTCCACGCATGCGCGTGTCTTATATATTTTTTTTTTTTTTTTTTTTTGAGGCCGCCATCCTTGTCAAGCTTTGCTTATGATTGCGGTCTCCTGCACTTTTCCAACAGAATAGTTCGGATAATACTTTAAATTTATGATTATATGATCTGGAAATATTAAGTTTCCTTATTATATGTACATATATTATGTAAAAAAACATTTTGACATGAAGAAATTATTGTTTGTATATGTTGTATTATACCTTACATTTATATGTTCTTTGTTATTCACTTATATTTTATATGGAAAAAATGCAGAAATCAAATCAAATCAAATCAACATATATCTGAACTACGTCTCAAAACATGGTGGCAGCGGTGGGATTCAAACCCACACCATAGAATGCAAGGAGTTGTTTGCAGCCTCCAATCTCAATGAAGTTTTTACATGCTGACTGCTATAATTAATTTCTTTTTTTTGTGTACCAGGTACAATACTTCAAAAGTTCATGTATATAACATTTCATTTTCAAGCATCATCATAAAATCTTTTGATGCTGAAAGGGGGGATTGCAATATATACAAAAAGTGACATCATTACCTATATTTCCTCTTTCGTGAAAAAAAAAAAAACGAATAAACAACAGAAGTTGACTGCATGCCTTAATGGGTAAAATCTTACTGATATTGTACAAAGGAATGGTAGAATAATAGGTACACCTCGTAAGGACCAAGAAAAGAACCCATCCAATTTGACAATAATTTGTGCAAAAATTCACTTCCATGGTGTTGTTGTTGATGTTGCCGATGATGATGATGATGATGATGATGATGATGATGATGATGATGATGATGATAATGATGATGATGTTGATGATGGTGATGATGGTGATGATGATGATGATGATGATGATGATGATGCTGATGATGATGATGATGATGATGATTGATGATGATGATGTTAAAGTTGAAAATTATGATGATTTGTAATGATGATGAGGATGAAGAGAATGTTGATGATGATCGTAGTGAAGAAATAAATGATGACTCACCTCTCTGTATTTTTGGAGGTAGGATTTCAGTGGGTCCACGTAATTGTCAAATCCCAGATTTGACATGGCATACAGGATGTCTTCTCCATTGATTGTCTTTCTCTTCTCCTGATGACACCTTTCACTGGCTCTACAAACAATCTTGATGTAAGGTAATAAGATTACAATTTACAAAACATTGCAAAACAACATTTCTTTAACTGTAATAAAGAGAATGTTACAGAGGAATTCATGTGTAATAAACTGGAGAGTCTGTCTATGCACTTAAAAAGGTAAATTGTGTATACATGTACCATGAAAGTGCAATGTCATGCTTAAAATCAAATTACTTTGTCAAAGAAGAAGATAATGTGCAGCATAATAAATGGCACTTTTAAAAATTCAAACAGAAACAAAGTCAGGTTATTCTTTAAACTTAGTCATCATGACAAAATGAACTAATCAAATAAAATGTTCCTTTGGTTGTGCACAGCGTGGCCATTTTTGACACTGCGCAGTATCCTTTGGTTGAAAATTTATAAATTTGGTACAAAAATATGTGTAAGACTCTAGGCAATGAAGTCATGAAAGCTTGCGGCGCAAAATGTAATATCATTACCGGTATATGCATTGCAGTGCCCGGCAATGTGAATGACTGGTATGAAAAAATTACTTGACTAATCAATTAAAATGTTATCGAAAATAATATCGCTAGTGATATTCGTTTGTCTCGCAATGTGGTCAATAAGGAATCTAAAAGATCACGACGTTTCGTATGCTACTGCAATACTTCGTCAGGTGATAAAAACTGTTGTAAGCAAGGGTCTTTTATACTTTACGGGAGGACCGTAAAGCGGTCTAAAATTCGATCGATAATTGGAACAATAACGCCCAATGCCTATTGGTCGACGCACACGGTGATCAACCAATCAGCAAGGCCGCTCTCAATCCGTCTCAATCCTAATAATTTCAACAGAGACAACGGGATCGATATCCCCAAATTTTGGATGCGGACGATACGCCGCCATGACACTCGCCGTCCTGCCAGCCAACAACGGTCGATTCCATTCAGCAGACGGCCCGAGCCAGCGGCCCGTTGATTGGTCGATTACCGTATGCGTCGGCCAATAGGCCTGGTGCATCAGCCGAACCAGCGGCCGAACCAGCGGCCTTGCTGATTGGTCGATCACCGTGTGCGTCGACCAATAGGCATTGGGCGTTATTGTTCCAATTATCGATCGAATTTTAGACCGCTTTACGGTCCTCCCGTAAAGTATAAAAGACCCTTGCTTACAACAGTTTTTATCACCTGACGAAGTATTGCAGTAGCATACGAAACGTCGTGATCTTTTAGATTCCTTATTGACCACATTGCGAGACAAACGAATATCACTAGCGATATTATTTTCGATACTATATCCGCAATGAGTAATATATTTAGCATAATTAAAATGTTCTTTTGGCTGTGCACACCGTGGGCCATTTTTGATGCTTTGGCTTCACAATCGTGCCAAAAAGTTTAATAGCATCTTCAACAGTTTCCAAGTTGAATAACCCTTTCCCACTTTAGAAGAGTGGTAAACCAGCACATAAAACCAAATGTACTATTAAAAACTTCTAGTTGGCAGGCAAAGAGAGTTTGAAGAAGAAGAGAAAAAACATTAATAAGTTAGAACCATGCATGATAAATCTATCATCATCAACTGCAATCACTACCTAATTATGTATGTAAAAAGGATACTCGCTTGTGATAAAGCTGATGAACTCTGATACACATTCTTGAACACATTCTTTAGCTTCCTTGGAAATCTGAAGATAGAAAAAAACCAGGAGAGAACGATTGTATTTTTTTTCTACAAGAGGAAAGAAAATAATTGTTGATGTCATCATGTGTCATTCCACACATTTCTGTCAGTACAGACAAGTCTTAATAAATTTGCTACATCATTTACTGGCTTTAAAAGAACACATATCTTCTATGACAAAACCACACTGAACTATGCCATTTATTTCTGTTCAGAGTACCTGGTACCACAACTTTTGCAAAGAACGGCTTTAAAATGAAGATCTAGATTGACTGGTAAACTGCAAACTTGTTTAGAAATAAGAAAACATGCTGTTCCTATCAGCAGATTTATCATAACTTGACATTTCTGCTTGTTTTGTTCATTTCTTTCCTGCTTTTAAAGCTTTGGCTTTCCGTTTTAAGTTGTTTACTCTGATGAATGAAAGACACAGAGCAGCTTGTGTGTCTTTGTATTGAGGGTGGACTGGCAGCATACGTGAGGGGGGGGGGGAGCAGCACAATTCTTACAAGGTGAATGAAATACTAATTAACAAGACCATTGATTATGATGAGCTTCTGATGGGGCCCTATCCTCCACTTTTGCAAGCTCCCTTTTCCTCTCACTTTCTCTTTCTTTTTCCATGTTTTGTTCTCGGCATTCATTGGTAAGTTTACTGCAACAAAATCTTTAATAGCACCTTAAAGGTAAAGACCAGTTTTGGAAACGCCCTCCTCTCAAAAAATGAAATGGAAGCTCTTATTACCAATCATGTGAAAGAATATGTTTTGACTAATACGTGATCATAAAATTTTTGCTGAGAAACCGCCTACTAGTTGATATATTTGGTAAATTAGTTAATCTATTGGGATGTGATAGATATAACGCACGTGTAGGCACGTGTGCGTATAGTCCCATATACAACCATGATCAACCTTTCTGATCGATTCCACAACGTTTCTTTCACAATGCGATTGCATGAACAGAATTGGTCTTTATCTTTAATAGCAGCTGAATAAACTCACCTTTCCTGATTTAGGGATGCCATCTTTCATGATACGAGCGACATTAGCAATGGGTAGAAACCTGTCCTGTTCTCTCAGAGGTGAACAAGCTCCTTTCTCTTCTAAAGGCCCTTCATCATCTGCTACTCCCGGCAAGCTGTCATCTAAAGACAACAGAGGGGGATCGAAATGAAATTCTCATTGCGATGCCATCTTTCGTAATACAGACAAACTGGTTCCCATTCCGGAAACCATTATAGATTTACAGTTAGCAAGCCAGACCAGAACAGGATTATAAGATTTTCAACTACAGCACTAGTATAAACAAATATTTGCTTCCTAAATGGAGATGATTTTCATAAGTCTTTCAAAATTCCTTAATTTGCTCTTACTACAAACTGTAACAGGGATCAATGCCTTCTAAAGTATAGGACAATTTGGATATTCATGAATTCAATTGTGATGTGAACTATAATAGCAGTTAAGTAGAAACCGAAGAAATCTCACTACGGTATATTATTTAGAAGTGCACTGCATTTCTCTTACACACAAGAACTGTCAGTGTTTTTCTTCTTCTAAATAGGTGCCTATATTCTGGAATGGTGTATATAAGGTCCCCCCTCCCACCCTACCATAATAATAAAGATTGCTTGAACATTAAAAGAGGTGTCTTTTTTTTCTTCTCTCTGTCATTGTTCAGTAGTTGATATATCTATTCAGGAAAAACAATATTCAAAATGCCAAGTTCATTTATTTCCTAACCTTTAACTATAAAGTATAGAATCTTTCAAACAACGTTTAAAATTAAATTTAACTATATAAAGGTCTCAACGAGTACATGTCATGTATACACACCTGCAGAAGTTTGCCCATATAAGCCGCTAGTAAGAAATTGATCATTGGACATACTCAGCACTTGTCCATCGCCTTGTTCTGTTGTCTCCATTTCCTTTTAAGTGCAACAGGAGGAAGAAACAAATTATTACTTACACTGTTCATACATTTCAGAGCCTGAACATGATTTCAGTGAATGTAAGTGTTTGGTTTGGTTTGATGATTTGTTTTAACCTGACTGCTAAGAAAGCATGTGTATGACTATTTGCTGTAATGATGACACAAAGTTTTACAGAGTGAGAAATCATGGATCAAAATCATCACACGTGTAAATCCTACAACAGAATTACAAATACCGGTAGGCCTACAGATTAGAGGCTTGTTCAGATATGACGAGGTAAACCGCGAATGAATGGCAATTAACTGCGCACAACAGATAAGATATAAGATACAATATTTAGAAATGTTAAGCATATTACACTTTACGTCATCATTTTTTTTTTTTTTAATCGCTGTGGTTTTGTTACCTCATATCTGACAATTAAGCCAAGTGTAATCTACTAATTACTATCTAGACTATAGTAATATTCTGATATTACATCAATTTCATTTATTTGACAATGCAGATAAGCAATACATTTTCGCAAGTAGGTCTAGACCTAGATCTAGACCCTATTCTGGATTTTTTTTTTAAACACAAACTGAAAAAGCTGTAAAAGTAAAACTGTTACTAATGTTAGATTTTACACTGATGAGACAATACAAGGTGAAAATACAAAATGTAGACACAGCCACGTCCTTGGTATTGGCTGGGATGATACTAGACCGAAAATTTCGGTCTCTTTCGTTCCGATTTGGGTAGGGTCGGCTCCTCTCTTTAGAGATTTGGGAAGGGTAAGGGTGGGCTTCTCTCTTTAGAGAGGAGCCGACCCTACCCAAATCAGAGGCTAACTAACGAAAGAGACAGACATTTTCGGTCTAGGATGATACATCCCCCAGCAGTGGACCAGCGAATCACAGACGCACAGTTTTCAAGCCAGGAATTATTTACGACTCGACCAACTATCACGACACGAATTAGAACCAGACTAGGCGTAACTAGTCAAATCTGACTGCATGAGCGTAATAAATATAACCAACAACAACGTCCTTGATATTGATTTCAAGAAATTATTAATTAGCCCAAGACAAAGTTAGACAAGCAACGAAGCATGATCTATTATTGGCTTGCCTTGGATATTTTAATCTTTATTTATTGGATAAAGCTATTGTTGTATCTTTCTCACTCTTATTAGGCCTAAAGTAGGCTAGACTAATAATAATGAATTTAACAACATAGTCTAGATCTTGATTTAAAGTTGTTCCCGTTTTCAATTCCACCCATGGGAAAATATTAAACTCATATCACCACAGCACAGCACTATAGCACAGCTCACATGCACAGGCACTGCACTAGACACACGCAAACACATAACATGCTCGTCTGTAATGTACAACGGCACTGCATGCAGTGAGCATAGCGAAAACATCAGATTTGTCGGCCAGGTACACCGGTGCCGCGCTGGTACTTATTCGTTGTAAATTTAGCAAGAGATATCAATATATTGGCTATTAAATAACAAGACTTTCCATAAAAACACAAATGTATACTCGAATTACGAGCTCCATCCAAGAATGACTAACCATTGGCCGAATGTTGGTGCCAGAATGTTCAATAGGGCTGTGGTTGGTCAAATAATTCGACGGCTTTGCTCCTCGACGAACCAGTAAAATTACACGGAATAAAGGAAGAACGCTGGTTGGGCGATCGCGCTCAGCTCAGCTCAATGTACACCTCGATATTGATGCACCAATTACTCGAATTAGCCCCCCCCCCCCCCCCCCCCCGAAGACTATTCGATAATTTTATTCAACAGTTTTAGCTACAAATTCTCGGACTCTTTCCATGAAATGCAATTTTACCCATGTTACATTCATCAGTATACAGTGAAGAAAAGCAGTAAGTTCTGTTGATACATCAAAGAAAGCAGTGAATAAGGATAGTTTTTTTCTTAAGGAGGGGGGGGGGGGGCTCAAATAGAATGTCTTTGGATGAGTGGATACCGATCGCATAGGGGTAACACTTTTACCCCTCCCTGAGCACTGACTCTCCTATAGATCTACATCATACATGTATGCAGGGTATGTGAAACACCTCCCTGATGTATGTATGTACGTCTTTAAAAAAAAAATACTAACACAGATAATTCAAGCATAGGCATAAGTCCATGGTTCAAGGCAGGGGAGGGACTGCTGTTGCCATGGTACGAATATATTGAGATTTCACTTGGCGAAGAATCTCCACCCATCTAAAAAAAAAATTATATATCCGCCAGTGAGATAGTGATCAGCTTATGTTGCCTGGGCATCAAAGTGGGATTTTTTTATGGGGCAAAATGTTTATAAATTTCAGTATTTCTGTATTGTTTAGGATGATTATGCAGGCCCCCAAGTATATAACAATATTTCAACTATACTGATGGGCCTGACCCCGTTGAAATAATACCACATAAAATAGATAATTTATCTCCGATTTTGCCGAGTAGGCCCTATAATGTATAGGACCTACTCGGCAAAATCGGAGACCTTTTCACAATTTTTTCGGGTGACATTGCATGGAACTTATGAGAATGGAAAATGGACACTTATTGCAAAGGAAAATGGTAACTTGTCTAAGGAAAAGGGGCACTTATCATAGGTGAAAAGTAATAGGGGCACTTTCAAAAGTAAAATGGGTACTTTTCCTATGTAACTGAAAGGGGCACTTCTTACGAAGTTATAGGGGCACTTTTGGGGTACTTGAAAGCAATTTGACCTTTTTTTCTTCATTTTTTGGCTTGCAAATTAGGGACATATATATAGTACCATGCCTAGTCTAGTATTATTAAACCAAGATGAAGCATAGAATGCGGACATAGTCGGAAAGGTCACTTTGAATGCTAGAGCCATTCTTCTTACAGATATTTGTATACATTTCCGATAAAAGGATCAATAGTAAAAACGTTTTTTTTTTCGACTTCTAATCTCGCCTAGAGCTAGGGGGGAGCTAGGGAGCTCTTATAGTTCTCTAAAATCCATACTCTACGCAAATCGAGTGCTCATTGCATCCCGATCATCCCCCACACATGTTGTATCCTCGGTCTTGCGATATAATACAAAAAGTGGGTGCAGCGGCTGCACACAGTGTATTTTCCGTAAATGGCTTAGAAGCGCATAACTTTGATATAGTTATTTTCTATATTTCCATGTAGTTAATGCCACATATCACATAATCACCATATTTTCATGTTTGGATTCAAAGAAATTTGTATTTTATCTTCATCGCAACCCGGATAAACGCTTCATGCTTGCCACTTCGGTCCCAGATATTCAGATTTATGTTTGTCTCCTAAAGTCCTATTCGTCTAAGTTGCGTTGCGTTCTTTCGATATTGAGTGTCATCACAGAACTTAGAAGCTATATAACTATATTAAAGGAGTGATATAGCTGCACCACTGGACGGGGACAATCTTCACTTTGCGTTCACAGAATCAGGAAACATCATTCAATTTTGGATACTTGTGATTCTTGAGAAAAGAGACCAGTGCAGATAATTCGGGAGACTGGATCTGAATGAACAGTCAAAACAAGTCTTCTTAAATCGTCCTAGAGTCTAGCTAGGCCTACTAACTTTAGTTCGAAATAAAATCTCTCAATTTTCATAGCTTATCATCATGCTTTTGATAGTGAAGATACTGCAGGCACCAGGAAAGGAGTGTAGAATAGAGGTAAGTCTGACAATGCTGGCTGACTGTACTTTACAAAAACAAGAACAAAAAGAATGATTGCTGAACTGCCTGAACACTGTTTGCCTTTCAATTCATATAAGGCCATGTAAAATTGATTACATGTTGATCGTCCGGATTTTTTGAAAAAGAGGAGGAGGGTGTACCATGTTATTTGATATTTGATATTTTTCCCAAGATGGCTGCCGCGTGTAAAATCCAGCGCTAGAGCGCGGCTGCGCTATCGTGAGGTATCTGCGATGCGATGATCAGTCGACTCGATCGACTCATCTCTAGCTAGCTCCTCGACTCAAGCATATACATGCGATATATGCATGCGCAGCGCATGCATCATCGCATCATTTTTTAGCGCAGCTTCACTTCAGCATATCGCCGATCATATAACATATCAACCACTCTACATTTCAATACATTTCTTAGTATGTTTGTACAAGAATATTTGAACAGCGTATTTGAAGAAAAGGTGGAAAAGATGCATATGGTAAGTATTCTGTGTTGTTTTCTGAATAAAAAGAAAATATATCAAATATCAAATATAAGGAGGCGGGCGGAAAAAAGGAAGCGGGCGGGGACGATCAACATGAAATCAATTTTACATGGCCTAATTGATAAGTCCACAGATCAAGTGTAGATCTACATTCTACCAAACAGAGGGGAAAAATTAAAATCAAAGTAAGATATTAAAAGTAGAGTTTTCGGTTTGAGTAATTGTGCAGAAATCAAAATAAGAAAACATGGAAAATGAGGAAAACGTCGTCAGTCGTACACATTGAGTGTAGGGCTGGGCCTGTGTGTGCATAACTTTTGGTGTTAATAAAGGAAGTTTAGGCTTACATGAATTCACATTATAAGACTCATGTTTTAAAAAATTTGCTAGTAGTTTGAATAAAAATTAAAAGTTGAACATTGATTAAGATTGGAGGATGCTCGATACAAGAAGAAGTGGAGGGAATTAAGGAGTCTCGTTTTTAAGACTAACGCTGACTTTAATAAATAATAATGATGAAAAAAGCATCTTTTCTTTTGATAGTAAACATTCTATAATCTTATTCTTAATTTTTACATTCCAAATGCAGGTAACAGATGTTGAGTCAATTGTCTCAGTGAAACGTATGGTGGCCAGAGAATTTGATGTGCCTGTCCATCTTCAAAGACTAGTGTTCCGAGGAAAAACATTAGCAGGTATAAATATTTTGTTTACAAATGTTCTGTCATCACTAGCTGAGGAGAAAAAGTGATAACAATAATGATAATAATAATTGTAATAATAATGATGAAACACTTGTTGAAGGAAGATAAACAGACTTTTGAGTTCTGAATGTGTTCTGGATATATTTTAATGGAAATTTCCCCCATTGATTATTTTCATTTTCATTTTCAGCAATGAACTCCAATTATATGAAAATATTATACATTGCTGATTAATTTGTTTTTGTCAAATAGTTATTTCTTGCCTCCCTTTGGTTTTTTCTTGTCATGTGGTAAACATAATCCAAACACTGCTTCCGTCTATTGTATCATTGTTATATGTAGTTTGTTTAATAGATTTTTTCTATAATTAGAATAAACTACATAATGGATTGTGTAATTCTCATTGACCCCTAGATGGACAGAGTCTCGATTTTTACAAGATAGGGCCCGGAACCAAGATTCATCTCGTTGTGCGTAGACCAGAGATAGATGCAGACCCAACCAGTGTGAATACTTTAGGCAACTGCACAGCTCTTTGGGATCATGTGTCAACGATTCTCGCTAGACATTTTACAATTTCCGATGCAGAACAGATACTAGAATCTTTCAAGAAAGTGAGTGTGTCTGCTGAAGTATTATATTAATTTAATTATTCTGAGACAGGTTTTCATGTTTGCATTATTATTTTTTTTTTTTTTATTGTTTATCTTCATTCAAATGATATCTGTGATATCCAACATTACAATTTATTGACACATGTAGAATTTGTATTAAGAAAGAGAAGCTTATCTCAATTCCAAAAACATAAGATTCTATATACCGGTAATCAAAATTTGGGTTGTAGGAATTGCCTGCTCTGATTAAAGGGTTAAAAGGGGCTGAATACATGTATATTTGTTCAATAGCTATTGCATAGGTACTTTGCAGTTTGTACACTGTTGCCTAAAATCTATCAAAATCTTGTTTTGATTACATGTAGAAATCTTCCCTGAAAATACCGGTAATGTTCAATTCTGGCAGAATGTTACAACATGCCTAGCCTTGAAATGATAAATGATATAGTAGAACACGACTATTTTTATCTTCAGTTTAATGGTCATAACTCAAAGGAACTTATTTAAAGAAAATTATAGCATTCCTGAAAAGACACGTAATGCTGTAGATGAGAGATGGATTTATTTTGGTGGGCGTGTTATTAACTGGTGTTAGCATTTAAGAAAGAGATGATTAAAAAAGCCTGGTGATCATAGATGTAAGCTGAAACTTAATGATTCTCTTTCTTTGCAGGAATTCTCTGTAAACATGGCCAACCTGAGTCTGGATGACATAGAGAGGATAGCCCAGTCCAAGCTTGAGGCCTTAGATAGAGCTGGACCATCTAGCTAGAACCCACTCACCTTGTCGTCATTATCATTCGTAAGGGGAGGCAGGATACAGTCTGTCGTCATGGTGACCATGTTTGGACAAATAGGAGCTCTGATGTACTTGAGGAGATTCTTCAATGCGGACTGTGTGTTTGTGAAAGACATTTGGAACGACGACGTGGCACGATTGGCCTACAGCTGTATCTCTAGGCTATCAAATGGTACTAACAGTTGCAAGAGAATACTGGAATCCTAATTTTATTCACACATGAGAGTGCGAGTGTGAGGACAAATCCATGGTTTGATGAGTCTTCAAATTAGGAAGAAAGAACTGATTGTCTGTCATCGGTTTAACATGGAGTTGGAGTGCAATGGTTGAATACATGCCTTCTATAGTCTTCTTCAATTTCTCTTTTTTTGTGTACAATCCTTTGCCCGTTGTTGAGAACAAAATATGTAATTGTATTGTGGTCACCAATATTGTTTTAGGTATAAAAGAGAATAATAAGTTAACAGGGATGTTTCTTATCAAGGGAATTGAATGTAAAAATATCCTTTGGATAGGATGTTAAATGGAAACCCCTGTGTAGAGGAGAATCACCACCTTTGAATGTTAAGAACCCACTGCATTATTTGTAAAGAGTAGGGGGAAACCCGCCTGGTGTAGTAGTCCACCTGCACACCCCCAATCAGTTATATCTGAAGGAGAGACCCGAGGGTTACAGTGATTCAGTTCGCTTTTCACCTTGCAGGAACAATATTCTCCACGTATGGACCAAAAATACATGGTGGCTCGGGGCAAATTAGCCCCCGAAAGTCACAAAAGATGCCCCCAAAATTTGCATAGAATTCAATGCAAAACAAATTAAATAGTTTATTTTCATGCAAGCAAGCTTGAAAAGTAGCCCCGACATTTTTTAAATATTTCTTTCCCGACATCAGTCATAGAAGTCAAACCTTCATAATTTTATTTTATTCAATAATTTATTGACAGATGTGAAAACCAATAAACCAGTTTCATCATCATGCAATCTTCAGAAAAGTAATCCTGAGGAAGCTGAACCAACTGAAAAATTGTGGATTATAAGTTATTTATGAAAGGTATTGTACAGTTAAATACATTAATACTCTCGGAATTTGTAACCCTATTAGGCAATTTTAGACAAGGCATATGTGGTTTGGGTAACAGAATTTCAGATATATATCATTGTATTTTCTTTTCTTTTCTTTTTCTCTTTTTAATTTGTTTGTATAGCCTTAGACACGAGGTATGTCAGAACCTTGAAGAATGTGTACTTGGCTGAGTTGGGTCACATTGCAGTGAACAGAAAAGGCTTGGGGAGAAAATGTGTTTCATTTGAAATGATACCCAGCCTCCTAAATGAAATGAATTATTCAATTCATACAATGAGTAACCCTGGTCATAATTTGTTAAAATGCGGGGCTTCTGCAATATTGATGCTGTGCTAGCCAGAATAGGAATACCAAAATCAATGCAAGTACCAAGTATGAGTGAATTAACTTACAATAGATGGGTTTACTATCATATTCAATTTTTATGCATACTTTTTAAACAAAGGTTGTTCTTGGCAACCTGAAGACTTGTCCAAGGCTTGCCCGATGAGCAAAAAATAGTGTAAGCATAAGCAGACTGGGTTCCAATTATTGTAGATCATGGATTACTAACGGGTTAATGGATCTCGTCACTAGTAGGTCCCCAGGAAAGAAACATCCATAAATTTGAATATGTTAGTAAACAGGTCTATCGTTAGATGACTTGTGTCAAGATCTTCTTTTCTATTGTACTGTGCTTCAGATTTTAGGATCCGAAATGAAAATGAAGCACGTAATTGTTCCCTTTCCCTTCCTGCTGTTTGAGCCTCCATTGACAAATGAAGGACGCTAGGTTAATCCTTATTAATCTTGTTGCAAACAAGGATTTTACCTCTGTTTTAGGAGATTATGATAAACATCATCATACAAGAAAGGAGTACATGCAGGTACTCTGTGCATCTTTGTATCTGGAGTACAGTATACATCTAGAAATGTGAACAAAACTGTCTATTCTGCTGAACGGAAATCTCTTTTTTTTCACAACAAAATACAAAGTTCCATCAGAGACATCCCAAGTTCAATTATTTTTATCAATTTTCTTTAGTGTTATACCGTTACATGCATTTCATTACAAGTTTGTCAATTAAACAAATATTTTGATTACTGTGAAGTGACCATATTTATATTGATGGAATTATTTTTTTTAACACCTTTACCGAAGAGTTTAGATAGGCCTGTACTTGTAGTTATTTTGTTACCATAAAATGGTTGATTCCTAACCAAGTTGCTGCAATGCCTTTTCTCGATGTGAATTCAATTGATTTGGGTGGCATGTTCTTTTATATCATGTATCCGTATCTTAGTGTTTTTACTCACTGAATACTTTTATGTACATGTAGGCCTTGCCAACAAAGAAGGAGGAAGTTTAATGAATTTTGTTGCTTGGTTTGAAACAAATTCAAGTAGTACTTTTGAGAACTTGACAGTATGGGAGCATTGATTTGCAGTTAAGACCTGCATTTTCAAATTGTCATGAAATTCTTTTTTGTTTTAGTTCATTTTTTTTCTGGGGGGGGGGGGGAGGGGGAGGGAGAGGGAGAGGGCAGATTCATCCCATACTCTTCACTATTGAGAGTTAAGGGATGTTGCATCGTTTTTCAGCCACTAAGACGTCAGGACGAGACATTTATATTTTATTTTCCCCTCTCATTCCGGTAGAATACCATTTAGTTTAGTACCAAGTTTGTAGATACATAAAAATTATGTGGTCTAGAGTGAATCGATCCCAAACAGCTTAAAAGTCCCTCTATATCTATGCATTAACTTCTTTACTGCATGCCCTTACATGCATTGTTGGTAAGGCGTCTGACATACAATCAGTGACGTACTCATAGAACACAAATCTATACATATCTGCTGGAACTGGCTACAAGCATATGGTTTATTTGCTCTATTAAGAATAAGATTAGCTAAGCAATCGTTCTATCGGTTCATACTACAAGCTGGGACCTGGGTTCTTTGTGTTTTCCTCTGGATATATATTGTCAACATTATTTATACAGATTCTTTAACCACTAGTACTTGTAATTTGAATTTTTAAAAGATCACATGATACATATTCTTGATTTAAATATGTGCTCACAATTCAGAAAGTCTTACAGAATAAAATAGATAAAAACAAAATAGTTATTAGTCCCTAGTTCCTACTAAGATTAATTTTTACGGTATGTCAGAACAAGCTTTTAAAATTTTGTTCTGAACAATTCATATGATTAGCACATTTTATTTTTCCTATTTGATTTATAAACATATCACAGAGCCATGAAATGTTCTCATTACCGGTATGCACATATTACTCCTCTAGAATTTCTTTCCTGTTTTCTAAATAATATATTGTTGATGGACACTAATCTGAGATAGTATCTGATACCGCACAGTTTTTTAATTGGGTTTGCCATATCAATTTCATATCTTGAGTTTAAAAATATTTAAAAAAACATATTTTGTGAATACATTTCAATTTGTTTGTATTTTGTATTTTTCCAAACTTGTTATGTTTGTATTTTGACAAATTGACCCTTCAAAAGGATGTACATTGTTGCAAGTCAATTCATTGAAACCCAATGTAATTAATACGTGTTAAAATGATCTAATCTTATACCCTCGGCATACCAACAAGAGTTCCGAGACTGACACCAAACCAACATCAAACTGAACAAAAATTACATTACCGTACCTTGAATGATCAAGAATTAGTCAGTTTTTAGTTGGTTTGGAGCTGGTCTGGTAGTGTGACTAAGGAACTGCTGATTTGACTTATCTTCTTCATTTTAATATATTTTCTCATTGAAAATGCACGCTATTTCTTGCAGAATGAGGTTGGGAATAGGTATATTTATGTTGTCATTTAAAATTGAGGGGAAATATTGTATGGCAGTTACTTGAACGTTGAGGTACATGAACAACATCATTTTTGTTTCCTTCCTATGTTTTATGAAATTATATTTTAGTTTTGTTGATGTAAATTATTCATAAAGTCAACTTAGCCCTAACTTCTTTCTAGAATCTTATCTTATTCAGTTCATTTTTTTTAAAGAATTGACATGTTTATGTAACAAAATAAATAACAAAATGTATGCATAAGCACGGTCTCTCTTTTCTTGTGATACGAAGTGTCTCCAGGTCGACGTGGAACATTACTACATGTACCTGAAATCCTGAGCAGGATACATTTCGTGTCTGTGGGTGCTGGAGTTGAGAAATAGCGCCCTCTTCTTTTTATCTGTCAAGCTCTAGTACTGAAAAGTTCTATTCACATAAAAAATACAATTCTTCGGAATTACTACGGTTTTCCCATGAATTCTCTGTTTTTTAAATACTATGTAGATTTCTGTATACCCCTTTTTTTTGTCTCTCTCCCTCTATCTCTTTCTAACCTAGTTCTTTCTCTTTCCCACTCCATCTACATTCATGCATTTACTAGTTTTATTTAGACTGGTTGGGTAGCTCTATGGTTTGGGAATCTTTCAAGGAGAACTAGGGAATGCAATATGCTTTTAAAGCTCTTTCACGTCAATTTTCACTTAAAGAGTTTACCCCCCCCCCCCCCCGTCTTTTTTTATTTATAAGAAAGTTGGTGATTGTTCAAAGATATTGGATGTAATCATATTGAAAGAGTAAAATGGTACTGCTTTATCCCCCCCTCCCCCTCCTCCACCTCTCTCTCTCACTCTCTCTCTCTCTCTCAATCTCTCTCTCTCTCTCACTCTCTCTCTCTCTCTCTCTCTCTCTCTCTCTTTCTATCTATCTACACTGTCGCTCATTTAGGTGGAATATTTTTGTTTTACCCCAATTTATGGAATTATTTTAAAAATAATTTTCAAATAATAGATCTAGATAAAAGTATACATTCTCAGATTTTATTGAATAATTATGTTCAAAATCATGTGTGTTTTGCGTGACTGCTAAAGCATGTGTATGCTTCTATGCTTATCAAATAGGGAACCTACGCCCTTAAGTCATAAATGACAGTAATGAGGATTAATGCCCCACAAAAGGGCACTAATATAGCACATCGACACGGTTTTGATCCTAGGGCCTCATAGTTACGAGGCCATTGCTTTGTCACTGAACCACGACTGTACACAGCAAGGGCTAGGGTACGGCCAGTTTCCATACAAAAATTAAAAAAACTAAAAATGCAAGGTTTTTTAATAATTTATTTCATTTTACCACGGTTCCCAACAAAAAAAAATCCTATTTGTGCCTATGCCTTGAGCCATAATGCATGGCCATCCAGAGGATTTTTTTTATGTTGGGGGCCGGGGTAAAATGCAATAAATTATTGAAAATGTATAGCATTTTCTGTTTGTTTTTTAATTTATGGAAACTGCCCCCTACCCTAGCCCCCGCTGCGTACAGTCGTGGTTCAGTGCCCGTGCCCCCCCCCCCCCACCAAAAAAAAAAAAAATCCAAGATCGGTTGAACTTTTTTAGACCACTTTTTTTTTTACCTCAATCGATTACATGTATGTGCCCCCCCCCCCCCCCGCCCCCAAACATCAAACTCTGGCTACGTGCCTGTTCATCTAAACCAAGTTCATGACCCCATACCCAAACTTTGTATTACCTTTAATGCACTTGGTTTGATCAGAGTAGACAACAGATTTAAACCCATTTGAAAATAACGACTTCGAGCCTGATTTTTCGATTAATGGAAACGGGCCAAATACACATAGGTTTGGGGCAACCCCACCTCCTGACAAATTACAAACCAAGGGAAAAAAGCTGACTGAATTTTTAATCATTTGAGGGTTTATTTCACAGTATAAAATTAGTCTTGAAGCTTACCAAATGATTCTTTTCTGCTAGGTCAAAATTCGACCTCGAACTTAAAATAGTTAAGCATAAGCTTTGAAGCCAAACTCCAGAATGTAGAGAAAATGGAAAAGGGATTTTGGAATTTATTCTTAAAAAAATATATCAAAATTAATATCTTCAAATAGACAAAATATTTGATTATGCATGACAAACAAAAGTATCTTCCTGTCAACAACAAAAAACTGTCAAAATGAAAAAAAGTTAAACAACTTGCTCTCTCAAAAACAGCTTTAAATTCTTTAGCTGTTACTGATGACAGCACAATGAATAATTTAAATGAAGAGGAAAGATTAATACCATACAATGAAAGTTTACACATAATTGACTAAAGGAACGTCCGTCACCCAAACAAGTATAGCTGCAATTGAAGTCACAGATTGCCATGGACCCGGATGTTTGCCTCCCACCAATACAAAGGTTAAGATCCGCCACTTTGTAGGCCTATGTAGGCCTATGTCATGATGTTCACGACGAAACCGATTCAAGATAGGTTGTGAACGTACAATCCTTGAATCCGTTTTCTTAGTGGTCAAGTGGGCCTATAATGTTTCTCTACGACATTTCAAAACCTCTTCACTTTCTAAAATGATGTCATAAGAGTGTGCTTGAATGCATTACAGTGTGTCTGGTATCATTTACGAATTGGGATAACAAGTTATCTAAAAATCAGTTCGACCGAAGGTCCACTTAACCGAAATATTCGGTTAAGTGGCCCTTCACAAACGTGTTTACCCCTCGGGCCAAAAATTGGGTCCTTATCTCTGGCCTCTGGTCTTGTGAAGATTCCAGGGGACCTGGGTTGTCCTAATAATTATGCAGTTCATGGGTCATGTTACATTCGCGATGCCCCCGCCCCCCCCCCCTTCCCTTCCATCGTCACCATCTCCGATTTGCCGAGACAGTGTTGTCGTCTCGATGACGTCAGCAAGGCTACTCGGTGGCGTAGTTCTCCCCCTGCACGCCCATTCATACATATGCCGCCATCCACTTGAATATAAGCAATCGATGGCGTGTAAACTCGGACGACACCTATCTTCGTGCGCACGTCACAGGTAGCAGCACACTTGTATCAGAACCGAATGACATGAATGCGAGAGGTGACAGGCCTGTCAACCAACAGCATGTCAGACGTGGCAGTATATATGCTATGGGATTGACAGTACACGTCGGTTATAGGATAAGATAGTGGCAGTTAATGAGTTCACATGGATGTCTGGGAGCAGAAACTTGCAGAAAGGTCAATAACAATGAACACTTCGATTATCAAAGATATTACGTTGAGATACCAAATGTTGCACTCTTCATTTTCTTACACTTCAAAACAAATAATATATATATATAATATTATCATCAACATTGAACTTGAAAAGTGTAGGCCCATGGCTCCTGCAATAACGACCATTTGCACAGGTCAACTCTATTATCTATGCACATTCAGCTATATTTTGTTTTCTTCTTTTGTGAAAGAAATTGAATATTATTATTGTTTGGAAACTCATTTATAACTAAAAAGCCTGCGAGTCAATTAACGCTATCCTTGTTGAATCACAGACGGTTTTTAGATGCGTCTTTGCGCTATTTTTTTCCTGCATTACAAGATAAAGACGACAATAAGCGACCAATGACATTAATACTGTCGAACGTGATCATCATAATATACACCGGTCGGGTGATATCACCCCCGGATATCACCCCCCCCCCCCCAATCCTATACCTCTTCCCCCGCGCAAAAAAAAATTCCGCCCGTTCTGCTTTAATTTACAGAAACAGGCACACAATCATTTACAGACAGTGTCTTCACATTGTAACCTGACTGGATGTATCAGAATAAAACACACTTGCCCCAGATGTTATCGTAGTTCAGGACATTATCATCAGAAAAAACATTTATATAATTACAATGATGTCATGGTGATGATAGACCCCGTGATAGACATAAACAGGTGAAACTAAATGTAGTTCTACACGACTGGAGTCATAACATCTCTTTAAGGCACAGGTTGAAATTTTAAATTTATTGATGCAAGGCGTTTAATACAATAATATAATAAGCATGAACTCAAACACGAGGTGAAACAGTTTATTACAGAAATGAAATATTAAAATATTATACGCCATGTTTCGACACGCAGCGTGTCAGAACGAGTGTCAGAACGACTAATCCCTGGACTATCTATATACCATTCCACCCCCTCCCTCAATGTAAAATACCCCCGATACTTCATTTTTTTTTGTTATCAGTGATTATTTCAACCGCTCAAATATTTTCTAGCATTTTTAGAAATCATTATTATGCTCAAATAAACCACAAAAGAACACTTTCAAACATAATTATACAATGACAAAATATTATTGAAAAAGTAAAGAAACAAATTATTATGACACCTTTCATTTAAAAACTTTTCTTTTGGACTGTTTCGAAGGTACCGAGTGTGGTTAATTTTGCCCGAACAAAATGATGTGTATTATTTGTTTTATAAGATGATGTTTTATTTGTTTTATAAGATGATGTTTTATTTGTTTTATAAAATAATGTTTTATAACATGATTTTACTAATGACCAGTCAGTAGTAAAATTACGTGTTAGGCAAAACAAATGCCTATACGCTCTTAACCAATCATTTGATTAGGATCCGCTTCATCATCTTATAAATCACAATATGTAAATGCTTCTTAGGTTTAGTCCTAGAGTCAAGAAGCTTATACATGTTTCAACCTAGTATTACGATTCGATTGACGGCGTCGAAAGTAATGAGGACACCGCGTTTGATTCATGCTCGATCATCATTCTATCTTGATAACAACAGCTATTTTTATGGTTTCTTGGAAGTCGAGTTAATTGCAAAAGGGAAAGTGCGTGAATGCCTTCTGGGGACATTTTACAATGGACCAGCATTCACCAATTTTTGTCATTGTCGATTTTATATAGGCTTTTCTCATTCATTTTTTTGTTGATAGTTGCTCGGCGTTTTGACGGCGAAAGCACGTACATTATCAATATCTTTGAAAACTGATATCTCTTGAGTGGATAGCGATTCCGTGTAGAAAAAGAAGGAGGAGGTTGCGGTACAATACAATATATGCATTTCAAAATGGATCCACTAATGGAAAATCCACCCCTTGAAATACAGCAGAGACGGAACCTGGGGCATATTCCACATATTCAAGTTAAGATTTTAACTTGAATACTTAATCATTAAAGTACCCAAAGAAAAGTTCCCCCTAATTTTAAAATGTTGCCCTCCTCTCCTGCAGCAATTTTTACATTTTACAAATGCAACTTAAAAATGTCTTCTTTTTTTTTCCTTTTTTTTTGGGGGGGGGGGGGGGGGGGGGAGGGGGGGTTTTGCTCGCCTGCTCGTCGCTCTTGTGTCGCCCGGCCAGAGGATTCTACAACCACCCCCCCCCCCCCCATGAACATTTACTTACTCCCTATCGTTTTGCTTAATCATTATGTATTGTTAACATACACGAGTTTAATCTTGAGACCTGGGGAGTGTTTCACAAAACTTGTCATCAGTGACAAATGAAAGTTTTGGTTATAAGCTACTGAAATCCTTGCTTCTGATTGGTTATCAGCAGATTTTTCACTGATTATTGTCATTTGTCATTGAAAAAAGGCTTTGTGAAACGGGTCCCTGTACAAGCTTTACTGATATATCCCCAAAATATCGACAGAATCTTACTCATAACATTATGCGAAGGGAATTAATGGAATAGAAATTATAAATAATAACTCATTCGTAACATTTTGGCTGAAACAACTAAACTATAAATATGGCAGTAGAGATCAAAACAAATCGTGACATAACAAGTCCAGGAGTCATATAATATGTCTGCAACGTTTGAGTCTATTTTCGTTTTATTCTTTACAGATAATCAAACATCAGATATGCACTTTGGTCATTTTCTGTGTACCGTTCATTAATGATAATCATTGCTCAAATATCAATCTGCAAAATATGCCCAGGCTTAGTTACGACTCAGCATTTGAATATATAATTTACAGTAAACCTAGATGGGGAACTTGAAATGCCAATATTTTCCAATAGTGACTGAAATAAAAAGAAGTGTACCAACGAAATAATGATTAAAGTTATTCATAAATATCATTCTGTCAGCACCCTATACGCGGGATAATTCTCCACTCGACGACTGGTTAATCATAAGGATTGAGGCAGACGGATTTGGAGATGACAACAAATCCACTCATGGTTAATTATTCTTTTTCACCGAGTAACATATTTCCCCCGCCATGTTTTCCCGCCAAGCCTCTTTGAATGATCGTTTGTATTGGTGATGAAATATTAATCACACACAATCTATAATTCGTAACAATTATTTCTAGATATAATCAGGATAATGTGGGTGAATAAAAACAAATTTAAATGTCAAGGGTAACTTTTTGGTCCGAGTATGAATTTCGAATTTCATAGGAATGTTTATGATTTTGTCCACTCCCGAGAAATATCATCGTTTAAAAGATTTAAAAGATGATATAGGATAGAGTTCTAATGTAATTATTGCTATGCTTTTTAAGACATTAACCTTTTATATTTTGATATCCCCCTAACAAACATCTACAAACTATTATGCTTAGCTCCGAGTGATTATACCAAATTGTGAGATATTGCGGTAATATTGGTGTTTTATATACATTTTTTCAAATTTATCTACAGCAAGATATCTGTCTTTTCTATTATTCATTCTATAGTATGTAGCATCTTCTATACCAATGTGTCATGGGAATCCAAATGCATTCACTACGAAGGTTCGCATGTCGTCTCCTCATCATCATCATGTTCTAAATAACATGCATAGCATCCAAAGGAAGAACAATATTCATTCTTCCCAGGAGAAATTGAAATGCAGATTGGATGTTTGAAGAAAACAATTATTATAAGTCGTGAATCGCTGTGTGTATCTTTTATTCATGCCACTGTATAATTTCAATAATCCGCTATCAACAACTCTGAAGGATTTTTAAATAGTGGACAGCTTTACACTGGGGTCGCCACAGGGGGTCTGGAGAGGGGGGGGGGGGGTGATTTCCCCCATTCAGAATGTTCTGGTTACACTCCTTAAAGATCCAGCGAAAGTGTTTCTATTTATTAACGTGTAATTTTTTTCCCTCTTATTTCTAAATTGATCAAAGCTGTTTTTAAGAACGTGAATGTGGGAGTTTGTCTTTGAAGCCCATATTTGAGTCATCTGCATGTATATGATCTGTACTTCCCCTTCTCTCTCTCTCTCTCTCTCTCTCTCTCTCTCTCTCTCTCTCTCTCTCTCTCTCTCCCTTTCTCCCCTCTTCTTTCTATCTTTCTTTCTCCCCATCTCTTCTCCCCTCTCTTTATGTCATACCTCTTTTTCTACACTCTCGTAAATGCCAAATGCATTAAATATACTTTCAATGAATATATAGTTTATTCCAAATGAGACATAATTTCGACATTACTTATTGTTGTGCCATATACACATTGATACATACTCTTTTCCCCTCCCTTGTACTACTTAAATTGTCACGAGGACACACAATTAATGGAGCATTATGACATAACAATAATGGATGCTTATCAATATTCTTCTTTAAAAAAAATGTCAGTAAGTTGACCATGACTCAAAACAAATGTTTTTGGATTAATTTAATTCTGTAACACTAATAATCAAGTAAACACGATCGTATAGTAATATGACTACATATTTAATTACTCTTTGATCCATTCGCAAATCGCTTAAGAGCCAAAAGACGTTAACCCGTGTTAAATACATGAGTTAACAGCCTTCTGGCTTTCAACAGACGAACTGTTTTCAACAGCCTTTCTCCCGATACTAACCCCCTGTAATAATATATCTAAAGGGGGTACCCCTCCTTGACTATGAACCAGACGAAGTGAAGAAAGATAGATGATGAAGGCACACTTCCGGAATGTTGTGTCGTCTGGGGGAGAGCTGCGATTTCATAGACGATAATTATCAAACCCTGTTCATATCGTAAAGCTAAGCGAGGTCTATAATTATGTTGTCTGCATATTCGGGTCTACGGTGAAATCTAATCCTTGGAGTCAATATTATTTCAGTAAAACAAATTGAATCGTTACGTACAATCATGTAATAAGACAAAAGCACAGAATTTCTCTCCCTCTCTCGTTGTATTATATTATGACCCATCTCCCCTCTCTCTCTTTCTCTCTTTCTCCCAGTTACATTAAAATGCGTTTAACGTTATATAGATCAACAAGTTTATCATTATCGCCTGGTATGCATTTTGTTTTAACTCGTGGCGTATGAATGTTAGACCAAAGTAAAAACAGTTGTGTCAGAAACCTCCATTCATTATTAGGTGACAGCCGGTTGTCTTCACATGTAACATAGTCAATCTCAATCCGACTTCAAATTTAATTTCTATCCCAAATCCGGATGAATTTTGATTAACAACATGTGTTTGTATGGCAGTTTGGCATTTTCACATCTAAATAAGACAACAGAGTTTATGGGATTATACATTATATTTTAAGAAGAATTATTGTAAGAAAAGATCAAAACGCTTCTGTGTTGTTTACGATTCGTGGTAGACTTATCAAGAAGAAATAAAGTGGGTGTAAAATGTGTCTAAATTCCATAACATCACATTGCATAAACTGAAACAATAATCCCTGTGGTACATTGGCATGTGTAGTATATCGATGTATGTTTCGTATTTGAATTATCTATGCAGGCCTTTGTGGGAAATACCTACTTGGATACCCCCCCCCCCCACTCTCTCCCTCTCTCTCTCTCTCCCTGTCTCCTCCCTCTTTTTATATCTGTCCACCCTACCCCCCTCCCTCTCTCTCTCGCTCCCTCTCTCTCTCTCTCTCTCTCTCTCCCTCCCTCTCTCTCTTTCTTTTTCTCTCTCTCTCTCTCTCTCTCTCTCTCTCTCTCTCACTTACTTGATCTGTCTCTTTTAATTGCAATTTATAATTCACAACCGTACCCGTCGTACCAAAGTTGATGGAGCCAAAATGCGAGTAACAGTGACCCATTACCTCACGTGCTTAAATATTTTACATGGATAGAATGACCATTTTCCATGGCATTTGGAGAGCATATTGAAACCCAATACAAAGCAATGGATAGCGTCATTGAAGTCCAACATGGCAACTAAAACAAAACAAAAAATCAGAAAACAACAGAGTATCGTGCGAAAAATCTTCGATTTCATTTCTCGGAAAGCGAAAATGATCAATGCGAGATGACCGCATAACGTATGATTTTCGTCATTGTGTAATCGACAAAACCGTTATCAGAGAAGAAAGACGGCTACCGAATTTTTTTCTGAGATCTTTAATATTTTCCAAGTGTAATTGTTTGTTTACACCCTTCAAGTGCCTAACTTGGGATATCTTATTATCCTCCAGAGTAACATTTTGATTGATTTCATTGTTTTTATTTGGCACATTATTCTTGATTACCACTTCGCTGAAGTTCGCTCAATTTCCAATTCTTTGGCAGGATGATTTTTTTTAATTAAATCTTCGTATATAGGCGTAGATTGTTTTCCTTGACGTGCAAAAAGGCTAATAGGAATTGTGTTTCAGTAACTATCATCTTCGTGTTTCATGAAATATAGACATTCCAGTCCTCTCTTTATCATGTTTTATCCGTTTATGCTGATTCGCCTCCCACTTTTTTTTAAATTCTCTCTCTCTCTCTCTCTCTCTCCCTCTCTCTACCTATCTATCTCTCCCTCTTTCTTGCCCTTTCTCTTTCTCTCCTTCTGTCTCTTTCTCTTTTTTCCCTCTCTCTCTCTTCTAATTATCTATCACTATATTAAGCTTCCATCAATTTGCCCTCCAAATGTCCATACAATATCTTGAATACTTTTACATAATTTACATCGTACATTTCAAATGGAAATTCTGCCTCTCCTGTACACATTGCCAAACGTGTTAAATAATTCGCATCCGACAGTTGCACATAATTATTAACAACCATTATGAGCTTTAGTTTACGACCGTGCTGGGATCATGACCGCATTAAAATACTGGTTATTGTATTTTGGAGATCTATTGACCTCGTTTTAATCGACTGCTATGCCGTGCTTGTACCCCCGATGAGACCTTTCCCGACTCATCAATCTTTGGATGAACTCAATCACTACCATGATATAATCAATTACATTAAAGGGATCCGGTATTAACTTTGTCTCAGATTCTGAAACAAAATTATGGATTTAGCTCATGATGCAATGATAATTATAAACCTTTAGGTCAGTCAGGAACCCAATGACTTTTACAAGCCGATCGCCTGTCTGATTATCAAGATATTTATGATTGGAATTACAAATTTTGAAAACCGTTCGCCTGACGGTTTTCATAACACTACAGTCTATTGGGGAAAACGAGTATGGTAAAACCGGTCACTCAAAGATTTTTACTTTTTTGAGGCACTTCTTGATCATTTTGAAGCGCAATTTTTTTAGGGCTACAATATTACACCATATCACAGACACTGATACCACGTAGGACCGTGTACCTCAGATTTAACATTGTTAAACGACACTGTTGCGTTTTGAAAACAGATTCTCTGAAACTATTCTAGATTTGCCGGTTGATTTAAAAATGTAACTATCTCGTATTTCAAGTTTCAACATTTATTTGTTTCACATTTCACAAAACCAAATACACCTAAAATGACAAAATTAGAACATGATGAAATATACTCAAAGTATGGCATTATAATCCATTCTTTGTAAAGACGTCGAAATTAATTGTATTAAATAGTAGGTTACACACAGGGTGAAATTTGAGGAACATTATAATCAAAAAGCTTAGCATAACTATTTGCAATCAGTATTGAAGAAATAAAAAAAATCCTATATGCAATGATGCCCCTTGATTTAGGACGCAAAACTTTATGAATCCTGAAGATATATTAGGCGAAGTGATAATGAATAATATCTGACATTTCTCTTATTTCCTTCTCCCCTATATTTTGGCGTTTTCTTCTCCCCTGTAAAATGGTGCAGGGTGCATGTGCCCCAACCCAAACCCAATTTCCCTTTCTCCTGCATGCAGAGAGGGGGTTATTTCTCATGACGGTCGCGTCAATGGATTTTAAGCATTTTAAAATTCGTTTCCATTTTTATCCTAATTTCATACTATTTGCAATTCAACCGCCACTAAGTCTACATCTACTGTAGATGAGCAAGTTAACAAAACACTGGAAACAAGACTAAATACTTTCGCTGGATGTTTAGGAGCGTAACCAGAACATTCTGAATGGGGGTATCAACCCTCCCCCCCCCCCACCCCCACCCCCTCACACATTCCCTCTGGCGACCCCCTGTGTATAGCTTCTTACTTTTTGTTCAATCCTTCAGAGTTGTTGGTAGCGGATTATTGAAAAGGATACAATGGCATGAATACGAGATACATACAGCGAGGCACGACTTATAATAATTGTTTTCTTCAAACATCAGATCTGCATTTAAATTTCTCCTGGGAAGAGTTAATGTTGTTCTTATTTTGGATTCGTTTTCAGTTAGAACATGATAATTATGAGGAGACGATATGCAAACCTTCGTAATGAATGCATTTGGATTCCCACGACACATTGGTATAGAAGACTGCGTCATACTAGAATGCATCATGGTCCTTTTTCAAGGAAAAGACAGAGATCTTGCTGCATGTCAATTTAAAAAACAAAAAACAAACACCCACATCACCATAATGTTTCTCACAATAAGGTATCGTCACTCGGAGCAATAAGCTTATAGTTGTATCATTGGCTTATTGAAGGAGATGGATGGGTGTATATTAGAGGGATATCAAAATATAAAAGGTTAATGTCTTTAAAAGTATAGCGTATAGTTTTATTTTCTATTATGGCATTAGCAGATAGCCTATACGGCATTGTAGTACTGTCAGAGGCCATTGTCCAGTCCCTTCACACAATGCAACCATTCCTCGGGTGGCTGTCAAACTCCGAGTCCCTTCGTTTGAAAATATCAGATTTTGCTCGTTAATGTGTAGTTTTTATTGTTAAATCGGGATACTCACCCACATTTATTTGTATTTAGGGTTATTGATGTGGCTCACACGTGCTCTTATATGATTAGTACACCTATGCACGTTTCTACGATCGATTATGTTGTGGGTTCTGATGATCGGTTTCTCCTGGGTGAAGGATATATGACGTCAATAGGATTACTTTGTTTTTAAGATTCGTCTAAGATTTAGTGTAGTTTGAAAAGAGCGGCAAAAGTGAGAGAGAGAGAGGGGGGGGGGGGGGGGTAAACATCCACGCACAATGTGACCAGTACCAGGAATTTAATACGACACACAATGTTTCATTACTTTTTAGAAAGACAACTTGCAATTTGCAGTATATGTCATAGAATATTAAGTCTATTGTATCGTGGGAGAATGTGAAAAGTGTGGAATATGATATACACATTATCTGCAGAGAGAATCGGACATGACTTGTATCTATAACAAATTAATACTATTTGGTATAGAAAAGCATAAAGCAAAGTGCTCAATTCCTTTACATTTTAAACCAAACATACGAGTCACCATAAAAAGGAATCAATTTTAAAACGATTAAGAGAACAATCAAAATAATGTCATCATAATTATGAAACACTTTCGCGAGAATAAACAGAGTGTCAAAACGTTTGGTCGCTTCCTTCTTTCGCTCGCCAAATAATATTTGTAAACAGAAGTTGCAAGTCTGGCAAACGGTTTTAACCGCCCCCTCTTCGCGAAAATGTGCCCTTATGCCCCAGTCTGAGTATAAAATAAGGCATATGCTTATATTCACCTACAAATTTGAGTTAAACAAGTGAAAATATTTCCTCTTTTTTTTTCTTCAAACACTAAAGGTCATAGTAATACAGCACATCCTATTTATAAACTGAACCGAACTTTTCTTTCAAGGGCTTTTCAAAACAACACTGTGCAAAAAATTGTTGATCTCAGTTTCTAAAAGCCATTAAGACCCGCTATACTGCATGGTTGTCCTTGGATTGACGTCAACCAGATCATCCCACTCTTAGTTTAGTTTTAGATTTACATTTTAAAGTTTACACGATTTCTGTTTCGCGGTGTATCACGAGATTGTAGGATTCAAATTTAATCATGTTCCATTGCGAATCTAAATATTAGTTTTCCGATTGTTTTATTTGGTTGTTGTTGATGCTGTTGTTTGGCTTGCTTGCTTGCCTACTCGCAAGTCATTCTGGTACTGAGTCTAAAAAAGGTGGAAATGCAGAGTATCTTCTTTTAAATAATAAATGAAAGGGGATAACAAATGATTGGAGAAGAAAATAATAAAGAGATTATAATAATACACAGACAGAGGGGATTGGATAGTTAAGCAAAATGTGATCTGGAAGCAATGTACCATGAATAACGATGAATCGTGACAGTGATAAAAACAAACGTCATTACACTTTTCGATTCATGATTTAAATTATTAACATGACTAAGGGGACTTCGTGTATGGGTTTCCATTAAAATATAACATAATTATGGTTTCTGGAGGATCTAGCCTCTCCCCCTCTCCCTTATAAACACAAAGCTTCAAAGAAGGAAGACGAACATGCTCACACGCACACCCACACATACACACAATATATACACTCACAAAGCACACTCACAAACTCACACACAAAGATCGTTTAATCACTTTTTCATTTTACATTTTACCTTAAGATATTATTTTGAGGCCACCATCCTAGTCAAGCATCGCTTATGATTGCGGTCTCCTGCACTTTTCCAAAGAAAGTTCGGATAATACTTTCAATTTATAATAATATGTTATAGGAATATTAAGTTTCGTTATTATATGTTTATAATTATGTAAAAAAAGACATTTAGACATGAACTTATCGTTGTTTGTATATTTTGTATGATATTATACCTAACGTTTATATGTTCTTTGTTATTCAGTATTATATGTGGATAAATGCAGAAAATAATAAAAATCAAATCAAAAATCAAAACATCGATTCGGTAATCAAAAAGCAGCTCTTGGATAGTAGGCAGTTTGATCGTGTTAAAAGCTCCTCTTTTCTTCCTTCTTCTTGTATTCACAAACTTCAATTTCAGTCCTCAGCTTTTATATTTCTCAATAAACAGCATCAGTCGAACAAAAGTATGAATTAATTGGAAGGAGAAAAAAAATCATTAGACCACGACGTCCCCCATAATGATGCTTCAACATGAAAATGATTAAGTTAACATACAAAATGTTATTATTGGGAGGGACTACAGTCATGTAAGAACACGTGAGCAGAATTTGTGAAATCAATATTTAAGTCTTACAGTTGCCACGATCTCTCGCATTAGACACAAGATCCCTAAGTCTTAAATTTCAAACCAAGCTTCCATCTACTGGACACAAGTGCGAAGGAAAAAGATCAACAATTTTAGCTTGGTGGCAAGTGGTCGTATTCCCTAGCTACCTGTTTGATAATGCACACAGCTTGATTTTTCGCTTGCTCGCCTCTCCGGTCACCGGGGACATCGAAATGAATTTGTCCGAACTGATATTAAGTGCAACGACACGAAAGCTACCATGAAAAGGGGCAGTTTTTTTAGCATCAGTGGCCTTCCGTCCAAACGCCTGAATTCAACTCTTTTTTTTAAATCTTGGCGAACTATTTCATGATTAATACAATTAACATGAAAGTGCATTAATTACTTTGTATGCAGCAAAACATTTGATCTTTACGATAAACTGTGTATTAATGATTTAATTATGAAAATGTAATACATGCTTGAGTATGTAGGAGTGTGTGTACGTGTGTATGTTTCGTTGCTGTTGTGTTAGGTCAAAAAATACGAGAATCTTTACAACCTCACGAGACATCCTACATGCATTGTAACATGTGCAACACATACATACGCATACGCACACCCACACAACCATACACACTCATTTATACGTATAACATAAATATATGCCATAAAATCAATAGCACTAGGCAATAACGTCTGAAGAGAAGGCTAACCATGGCGCTTTTTAGGGAGAGATTATTTGGAATGCAGGTCGTGGGAGAAAGGATCACGAGGACATGGGATGGAAGCTTTTATTGACAGACCTGATGACTCATCTTCCATCACCGGGGGAAGGTCTGTCGAGGGGGGCGGGGGGGGGGGGGGGCAGTCGAAGGTGATGATGTCAAATCTTCCGCCCTTTGGGTGTTCATTTCTTATTTTTCTTAATGTTCTGAAAAATGTTTCTGACAGGTCTTGACTCATAAAGGAGTCACGATGCAGGATGGCATAGGCCGTGCTATTTATAAAATTCTTCCTTCTAGATTGAAGAGCACTGGTCGAGATTAAGACGGCTTGCAAAAATGGATGAGTTTGCAGTAGCGGCAAGATGATTCCAAAAGGGGACAGGGGGGCACACTGATGTCAAGGAAAAATATCGGGGAGGGACTTTTTTTTCTCGATCCAGAATCGGATAAGTCATTTCACGACCCATCCAGTTGGGTGGGGTAAAAAATAAATCGGCAAATCGGGGGTATAAAATATTTTGTTTAAACACCCTCATAAACATCTGCCTAAAATGTTAAAAGGGAGATTTTGTGTTTGTTGGTATGTGTGTGGGGTTTGGGTGGGGTGGGGGGGGGGGGGGGCTCTGGGACCGGCAGAAATACCACCTCCTGCTATCACTGTGAGGAAAAGGGGAAAGTATGGAAGATCAGAAGAAGATGAAAGTAGTATGGAAGATAGAGAGAGCCAATGATGACAGGGGAATATAAGATGGTGATCACACTAAAACAAATAATAAATAAATGAAATATATAAAAGACGAAACGAAAAAACGGAAAACGAGGAACAACAATGGAAAATGGGAGGGAGAAAGGGCAATAAACGAAACACCTGTAAACGGAAAATGAAAGAATATGAGGCAGATATCAACAAAGATATAAACAAGAGGTGGCGCGAAAGCTCAGTTGGTAGAGCAGTGGTCTCGTAATCCGGCGACCCGGTTTCGAAACCAAGTCGACGCGCTAGTGCCCTTTGGTATCAGGCATTTATCCTCATTACCAGGTCTCTCGGAGAGGACCTAAAGTCGTCGGTCCTCTGGTTGCTTACTAACAAGCAATTATGCTTTCTTAGCAGTCAGGTAGAATAAGCAACCACCACCACCACATAATCATACAGAGAAGAAGGCATATGAAAATGATTGTCATCAAAGTCCCATGAAAATTACTGCATTCCCTCGCAAGAAGGCAGTAAAAGCTATGGATTGCCAATGACAGTATTATTTTCAAAAAGGCCCGGGTAAAATGGTTTTCTAGCGGGCAACCGACGAATTGAAATTCACCAATCCTATTCATTTTATTCATAGACTTGACTTCATTTATTTAGGTTACGGTTTAATGGCATTTCCAAGAATCCCCGTACCCCGGAAACTGATGCACTTTCTAAAAACGTGAACAAGATCTGGTATCAAAGGGAGTGTGAAGTTGTTGCAATTAGATCTCAGGTAAAATGGGGGACTTCGTTGAGACAGACAAAGCACCAGTTTGATGTGCAATTATTTGGGTCAGTTTATCTTGCTGATCCTAAATGGAGACACGCGCAGGTGTCTTGGTAAAAAGACAACCGCTTCCGTGAAACAATAACGGTGTTACGCTAGAGGCCAATTATCCAGAGAGTTTGAAGGAGGAGGAGGGGTTTAAGGGGTCGACCCCTCCCTTCGGATGAAAACAATAATAATGAAGAAGATAAAATACTCATGCCTCGCCGAACGACTTTCATAGAATGAGCGCGACTTTTGACAATCATAATCTTTACAGTTCCTTTTTTCTAAAACACTATCTTCTGGAATTCAACATCATTTTCTCCAAATCAAATAAGACTCTTGATACCTCACAGGCTCACATATAAGATTTTATGATCAAACATATTAACCCTTCGGAATACCAATTGAGAAAAATATCACATGTACTATGTTCCATTTGCAGGCAAAACAAAATGAAAAGGTTAAATTACAACGGCATTTGAAAGCTAATACTAATTTAAAACTTTCCTCAAAACGAAAGGGCTTGAAAATGTCTTTTAGTGGGAAATTAACGACCATTAATTGTCGTATCGACTTAAGTGATTGCAATCATTTTAGTAATAGTCTGATATTCAGACCCTTGCACCGAATGGTCGTACGTTTGGTGCTGCGCAAAGATTCAATCAATTTAATTTTGGCCATTACAAGAAGTGTGCTATTGATGTAGACAAATGCTCATGTACCTTTACAGCTCATTTTACCAAAGAAAAAAGAAGAAGTCAGTAAGTCACTCAATATAGTGTATGATAGTTAAGTCCAGAAAGTAAATGGGTTTCCTTGCATAATTTGAATAATAGGACACTGCTAACGTTTAAATTTCACATATAGGACATTCGTGACAAATTCATAATTCATGCAAAGTTCTACATAGTTTGATGTTGGCTGCAAGAGGTATACACTACCTTTAATGTTGATAATTTACCAACAGTAATTGCAAATAATCTCACTTCTACTGAAACTGAACATGTACCTCAATCTCCACATTACTTTACCAGTGAATCCTTCAATCTTTCTGTATTATCGCAAGGTATGTGTAGTCTTCAAACAATCCATTTTAAAAGTTTTTTAAAAAAAGTTGTTTCCTTACTTATATCCATCCATATGTTACTTCAGGACTATGATGTAAAACATATTTTGTATCTACAATGTATATCTGATTCTTGTTATCCTGAATAAATATATTTTGATACAACATAAAAGAAGAAAAAATATAAAAAATATTAAAAAAATGTTCTTTTTCGTGTTTCTGAGTTTAGTCCAATGATAATATAACGTGACAGGAGTGATGTATCCAGAAGCTGATGAACGGAGGGGATGGGGGGGGGGGGGGTGGTGAAGGGAGATCCTCTCAATAAGGGTATAGTAAGTGAACGTGTCTGGGAAACCCTGCTGTACTCACTGAAAACTGTTATGATTTTTTTCTTCTTCTGAAGTCATCAAGCTTGTAAACCCTGCCTGGTATTGATGCAGGTGATGTTAAACAGTTACCGACCACCGTCATCACCTTCTTGCAATTTGATGAATGGAGAAAAACAGAAAAGGAAGGTGAACGAAATTAGCAGCCATGGCAACAGGAAGAGCATTATATTAGCAAAACATGAAAAGAAGGACGACTGGGTCTATCATAAAACTACATTGAATTTCTAGAATTGTTAGGTAAATTTTGTATTGAAAGAGATATGCTAGAATGACCGACTCATTTTCAGTGAAGTGTCAAAATATGGGCGCTTGTTAGTCAAACCCTGTGTATAAAAAAGTTGCTGATTACAAAGCAATGTCAGCGAATTTTGGAGTAGTATGGCAACGAAAAAGAGCCCAGACCACTTATTTTGCTAATAAAGAGAAATTTGGACTAGAAGGACGCCCTCAGCAACCACACTGTTAAGGTAGCTCACAAGTGCCTACCAATCGAGCTACGGGACAGCAAAACATGTCAATATTATCGCCAACGGTCTGTTGTTATCCCGTCCAAACCGGGATGGCAAAATCTGGACTTCTTAAAAATGGGATATAGACTAGGACGATCACGCCATCAAAATCTCATTTCATTCTTCTCCAGCAAGTTTAATCTTCATCTTCATTTTCATACTTCATCATGTTGCATCCCAATTGGCCGCAATGGCAGTGTGAAAATGAGTTTCGCATCTGTCCATACAGGGGGCCCTTTTTCTCCTTTTGCGTAAACAACAAAATATCTATCGTTGGGGGCGTCGGTTCGTTGATAGAATTTGAACACGGGCGAAAGGAAAACGAGAGCGAGCATAATCACCATAACCTAGAAAGTTTGTTTTTCACAATTTTAAGGTATTGATTGAAACATACATTACATCAAAGCTGAGGGATAAATTGTGCAAAGACTTTAAACAATACCAAAACAACAACATATATTTTTCGAAACAATTTGCTTTATCAATTTGTTGTCATCTCGTATCTCGTATTTCGGATTTTTTTGTGGAAAAAACCCCCACAATCGGCAGATTGTTATCTCTATATCTTCTTTCTTGTTTATGCATGATTTGATGAAGAGAGAGATGGGAATAGAGAGAGAGAGAGAGAGAGAGAGAGAGAGAGAGAGAGAGAGAAGGGGGATGAGAGCAGTGGGAGTGAGGAAGAGAGGCAGTGAGACATACTTAGAAATTGAAGAGTGTGTGCGCGTGAGACATAAGAGAGAGGGTATTTTTTCATTTTGGATATTGTCAATAAATATGTGCTTCCATTCAACAAATTCGTAGAAGAAAAAAAATGACATTTTATATTAAATAAAAAAACTAGCTCATACGTTTCGAATAATATGACAAATAATGACAGAGTGGAAACAATATAATAATATACCTCAAACTCCCTCTCCCTTTTCGTTTGTTTCTGTCTTTCGTGACAACCGCATGGTGTAACCAAAATGCATTCTCCCTTTTGGGATAAGAAAGCCTCTCTCTGATCATGCTGATCCATTTCCTTATCCACAAAGACCGCTAAGACGACATTTCACCTGCAGATCTATACGTTCAACACCCCCCCCCCGCCCAATCTCTCTCTCTCTCTCTCTCTCTCTCTCTCTCTCTCTCTCTCTCTCTCTCTCTCCCTCCCTCTCTCTCTAATTTTGTATCAGGGATCATCTGACATGTCGACCTGTTTCGATTGAAGAATAGATTTCTTCGACTTTGATAAATCCTCTGGGCGGGAAATAAAGAAGCACTTAAAGGATGATAAGGCCTTCTCAGTCCCTCAATTTTGCCTGTCTAATGTCTGCTCTCTCTTTCTCCCTCTCTCTCTCTCTCTCTCTCTCTCTCTCTCTCTCTCTCTCTCTCTAAGACTGCACGTTTTTCTCTCACTCGTTTGCTCCCTCTCATCATTTTTTTCTCTTTCTCCCTCGTTTCAATTTATTCTCCATCTCTCTATTTCTCTAGTCTATGTCAAAGAAGCGTATATCGAGAAAAAAAAAATGATAGTGTGTGTGTGTGTGTGTGTATTGGGTTTTTACAGACGTGTATCAATCAGATATGATTATTTACGTCTGGGGACCGACCTTTAAACGTCACCATCCGAAAGACGTGACTCAGTTTCGAACCTGCGTCCTCGCCTGAATCAATTTGTAACTTCCACTGTTAGGTGGATTGCGGGTGGGGGTGATTTAAGGGTGTACTGTGGCGGCATGGTGTTCTTGCATTCATTTTCTACATGTGCCTCGCGAATCCTTTTTTTATAGGGGAGGGGGCTTGAAGATTTTATTTTAGGGGGGGGGGGGGCTCAACCCCCTCTACATGACAAGTAGAAGAGCTTCTGTTCTGTCGTGGTACGTGCTCAGATTTGCTACAACTATAAAATTGCCATCTCAAGGATAGTCATCTTTTTATCATAATAATCGAAAAACTGACATTTTAGAACGTTGCCTACAACATAAACAATTATACATCATGAAAAGATACTTTAAAAAAAAAATCAATAGTAGTTTCTCTTTGTCACATGATCTGATATTTCTCGAGGACAGAACGCATCGTCTTCTCAAGTGTTTTGTTATTGATAACTCTGGCGGAAACGAGTGTGTCGTTGCTGCGTCTTGCGTTACAACGAAATTATTACTGAAGTGACGAACTGCTGTTAAGACTGACTTGACCCAGGATTTAGATAACACTAACATCGACAGCCCCCTCCCTTCTCTCTCTCTCTCTCTCTCTCTCTCTCTCTCTGTATATATATGTGTATAAATCTTCTTCTTCCTCTTCTTCTTCTTCTTCTCTTTTCTGTTGTTTCTCCCCCCCCCCTCTCTCTCTCTCTCTCTCTCTCTCTCCATTTTTATGTTTTTATGTGTCATCTTTCCTCAATCCCACTCCCTATCTCATTCCCTCCTCCACCTCTCTCTCTCCATCTCTCCCCTATAGGCATACGTCTTTCTGTCCAATCCGCTCACTCTATGCCCCCCCCCCCTCTCTCTCTCTCTCTCTCTCTTTCTTTCATGTCAAATTGAATGTATTTCAAGAGCAGCCCTGCAGATAGGAAATGCATGCCATAAAAACGTCTCAGTCCTGAAATGAAATTCAAGATATTTATTTGTCCTTTCAAGGAGTATCATGTTCAGGGAAGAGTGCATAATGCGTTTTCTAGAGAGACTATACTTACATCTCATCTGTTATCAGGAAACAAGGCTGAAATATTGATGTTTGGCCTACTGCAAGGGAAAGTATGATAATGAGGTAAATCATGAATTAAGATGAACGAAGAAAATAAGAAACAACGATTAAAGTGTACCCTTTCCGTATCTGATATGTGACAATCGAACACATAATTTATACAAGAAAAGAAAAAAAAAGTAGATCCCGGTGTAAAAATCCAACTCAAAAATGAAAGAAGAGGCAAGAAAAGAAAAGATTAACCAAATAATGTTTTTCTAAATAACTATTACAAAATTCAGGAATGAATTATCAAGCCTTCAACCAATAAAAGAGCAAATGCACTTATACATACTTTAAACAAAATTTTTTTTTTTTAGTTATGTATATTGTTACGCTTTTTTTAAAGCTTTTATCCATCGTTGTAGATAACTTGCCCACTAGCTTGTTCCTCCCAAGTCCCAACCCCAGAGCTCTAAGGGTTCACTGGCCTTTCATGATTTTTGCATGAACCAAAATAATATTTCCATGCACCATATGGAAATACTCTTATATTGTTTATGCCATTACATAAGTCATGTAACTATGAGCTAAGTTGTAGCCATAAGTTAATGAACGGAAACCTCCGAGATGTCAAGGGTAAGAATAGATGGATGTGGTGAGAAATCCCATAGATAATAGTGCTCCCTTTATCTCCCCCTCCCTTAACTTTTTTTTCCTCCTCTCTCTGTCTGTCTCTATGTGTCTCTCTCTTTCTCTATCTGTCTCTCTCTCTCTCTCTCTCTCTCTCTCTCTCTCTCTCGTTGAACTTTCAAAACCCCACGCACTTGGTCGATTATGTTACGTTGCTCCTGCCCACCACATCCAGGGTATACATTGAGTTCAAACAGTGAGGGTAATTGCGTACATTGGCTTTTCAAATCCTGAAAACCTTCATGATCAATTCTACATTCAGATTAACAACATGATTGTCATAGATGATGCACTCAGCCATCAACTCTCTGTTTGATAACTTATAGTTTTCCTCAAGGTACTGCCGCTTCGTATGTCTTTCATTATTAACACCTGCAACAACAAAAAATGAGATCAGCTCATCACTAATGGCTTGGATTTAACCTTCCTCCTCACTCTACGTTACACAATGCAAATTGCAAAGGGAAATCTTCTGAGCTCATGTTTTGCCAAGGAGAGAGATAACGGATCCGAGGGATCAAAGCACTAATAATCGGGGCTTCTTTGCGGCTTATTTTACCCTTCGTATGCCGTGTTGTGAAGCACGATTTTTTTTTAGATAGAGATTAGGAAGAGACAATGTGTGCGCGCGCGTGTGTGCGTGTGTGGGTGAGGGTGGGTGTGATTGAGATCCAGAGAGAGAGTGAGAGAGTCAGAGAGAGAGAGAGAGAGAGAGAGACAGAGGGGTAGAGGCAGCGAGAGATAGATAGAAGAGAAACAGGCTACCAAGGGGGGGGGGGCAGAGAAAGAGAAAAAGAGAAGAAAAATGTATGGAGAACTCAAATGTATAAGTCGTGTCCCTTCAGGATAAACCCATGTGTATGGACGCACACAATTATGTTTCAGATGCAATGTGTCCCATGTGGCCTTAATTTCAATGAATATTAAAGGTGAAATTCAAAGAAAATCACAAATATGTCAACTAATGTATGACTAGAAACTGGTAATCTAACAGATGGCCATCGTACAAGTTATAGGTCAACTACATATCGGGTGATTTATAAAAAAATACAAATACAACCACCTCCATAGCAGCTGGGATATACCAGAGATTCGCCGGAAAAATAACGATGTTTTAATGACGTCACTATATGGACCAACACTGCCCAAGCAGACGACATCCCATAGAGAATGAACATAATTGCAAAGCTATTATTTGTCAAATTATAATGAGTTTAGTGTATATAAATGTAATGGCATGTCAAACCATTCAAAAGGGGATATGACCCGATTCTGATAACTAAAATCTTTTGCTTGTAAATACACAGGATAGGGGGTAATTAACAATCAAAGAAACCAGACTTTCAAATTGAAAACCCCCTGGAATGATATTAAGGACGGCATTTGTTCCCTCTTGAAACGCCAAACATACCCCGGTGTGTGCAGCTGAATATACAATGGCGTCTTATTTTGTTTACAAGCGACAGATTCCTTTATTTTTGTATCGCTGCATTTGTCATCAAAATAAAACCATGCGCGGGGTTAAGAGTGCATGAGGCAATAGATTATACATTTTGCCTGACGGTAGTGAAGTAAGAGAAAGAACTCAAGAAAAGATGAAAACACAGGCACTGAAAATGTGTGAGATGTCATGGGGCATCGTCTGCTTGTGCAAGTCATGTCCATAATGTGATCTCACACAGTCATCTCAGCAGCGTTCGGAGAGCTCTTCCGGTGCTATGCCGGGCTGTATTTAAGCGTTTTGTAATTTATAATAATCATTACTTCGAATGTTTCCAAGCATTGAATTTTGATAAACTTGTCGAATCAAAGTTTCAACTTTGCAATAATGAAAATAAATTTAGTTTTTAAAATCAATGAATATCAACTTTAACAACATGGCATGTTTTAGCGGACGACCATCATGTAGCATAAACGAGGACACACTTCATTATTGCTTATATTCATCATGTTGCAGTAGCACGATTCAAAACGAAACGCAATTAAATCAATTAAATGTAATTCTTAACAAAAAAAATAAAAAATACTTTGTTGTTGTTACATAGTTTTCCTTTAGCTGCAAGTAACATGTTTGATTTAAAGTCTAAAGTAGTTTGCAAATGTCACAATAATGATGAAGCGAAGTATTCTCATGTTTACTTGTTATAAAGGATACGGTTAAATTAGGGGGAAGACATTGATTTACAATGATGTCACCTGTATAGTGTAAGATTTCGAATGGATTTTTAAAATGGTTGAGAAATAAGCAAATTTCACTACACTGAAACACTCAACAAATGTATATTTTGACCATACATGTAATAAAACTATTAGTCATGTTTATAAATTGTTCTGATGGAAGTCATTCAAAAGAAAATATGTTTTCTGGCGAATTTTTGTACTTATATATCTACTGAACAAAATTATCTGGCGATTTATAGCGGAAATACTATAATTCCAAGCACTTGCTAGGATCTAGTATAAATCATAAATGTGTTGAAAGGTAAAATGAGGAGGAAATGAAAATGAAGTCATTGTTATGGGCAACGAAAGTCCCAAGAGCCTTTTATCTGAAATACACAGCGTAAAATAAAATTATCAGGAAGTAGGCCTATACGCTTGAAGGAAAGCCACGGGAAATCTAGATCACAAACAAGCAGCAAACTTAAAATCCATTTCATCACATTTTGGACTGTATTTGTGACATGTATTTTGAAAAACTAAATTGTACTCGGTAAGATTGCCTCAGATTCTGAACCAAAATCCTGGATTTAGCTCATGCTACAATCATAATTATAAACCTTTAGGCAGTGGCGTAGACAGGTTCGTACACCTGGGGGGGGGGTGACTCAGGGGCGGATTTAGCTTTTTGCTAAGGGGGGAGGGTTGACCAAAATAATGACGATGCGGAGCATCGTCCACGAGCCGCGAAGCGGCGAGCCGATTTTTTTTGGGTGTTTATTTGAACCCCGTAAGTGATGTTTTCCTGGCATCTATTAACACAATGGAGACCATTAAAAGCAGTGCATGATAACGTCTTTTTAAATCAAGTAACAGTTAAATACACAGTTATATCCATAGTTATCATGTGTTTGGTTAAGTTACCAGATGAGTTGAATATCTTCTCACAATATTTGCACTTGAAAGGGTTTCTCTCCAGCGTGCGTTCTTTTTTCTTTCTTTTTTTTTTTTTTTTTTTTTTTTGTTTGTTTGTTTGTTTTTTGGGCCACCCAAGGGGGGTTTAAACCCCCTAAACCCCCCCCCCCCCGTAGATCCGCGCCTGTTTAATCTTGTGGTTATCTTGTGGTTTCCAAACCACAAGATAACCACAAAATACTTGTAAGATTTTCTTTTTTTTTACCGTCTGAATTGGCTTTCACCGTGTGAATGCGGCTAATAACAATAAACACAATTACAATAATGATGAGGATTATTATTATCATCATCATAATTATTATTATTATTAATATTATAATTGTTATCATTATTATTATTACTATTATTATCATCATTATGACTTATTAAGTAAGCAAATATCATTCCCCAAAACCTGGGGGGATGATTGTACATGCCATCCCCCCACCTTGTGAGGTGGGGGGGGGGATGCATCCCCCTCATCATCCCCCCCCCCCCCCGTTGTCTACGCCCCTGCCTTTAGGTCAGTCAGGAATCCCGTGACTTTTACAAGCCGATCGCCTGTCTGACTATCAAGATATCTACGATTGAAAATCGAAATTTCATTTTGCGATTTCCTAACGGTTTTTATAACACTACAGTCTATTGGGTAAAATAAGTATGGTAAAACCGGTCACTCAAAAAAAAAAACGTTTTTGAGGCACTTTATGATCATTTTTAAGCGGAATTTGTTTAGGGCTTCAATATTACACCATATTACAGACACTGATAACAAGTAGGGCCATGTATAGGCTACCTCAGATTTAACATTGTTAAACGATGCCTTTAAGATAATACATGTAGTTATGTATTGATGTGCTTTAAACGCATACGGTGATAATTTCCATTGTGAGAAAACCAAAGGTGATAAGCATCTTAACTGGTGGCTGGACTGAATTTTCAACATACCGTATATATTATTTTAACATTGTACCTTTGAATAATAATTATGTATCGGTATGCTTTAAGACGCCTACCTTGATCATTTTCATTGTACACTGCAAAAACAGTGGTGTTAAATTCAACACCATAGGTGTTAATATTAACACCATTCCGGTATCTATATCGGAAAACACCAGTTGGTGTTATTTAACACCAAGGTCTGGATTTGAATGATTCAATTCTACTCTTGGTGTTGCAATTCAATTCTATTTTTGGTGTTAATATAAAATCCTACACCATTTTCTGGTGTAACAATGAATCTGATTTCTGGTGTTATTTAACACCACCGCCTGGAATGAAATAATTTTAATTCTACTCTTGGTGTTGCACTTCAATTCTATTGTTGGTGTTATTTTACACCAATTCTAGAATTAAATAGTATAATTCTGCTCTTGGTGTTGCAATCCAATTCTATTTATGGTGTTAATATAAAATCCAGCACCATTCTTCGGTGTTGCAATAAATCCTATTTTTGGTGTTATATAACACTAAAGGTCTACTACTTTTCTACTCTTGGTATTGCAATTCAATGCTAGTCTCAGTGTTTAAAAAACTCAACACACCATTCTTTCAACACCAACAATTCATTCCAGCTCACTCCATCTTAACACATGCACAGAAAATATTCAAATACACACAAGAAGTGAAAAGAAACAATTTTTTTTCGTAAACAAAAACACATGGTGCTTGTTTAATCAATAAATTAAACAACTTGTTTTCATTCATGTTGAAATCAATGATGCTTAGCGTTTTTATCTTGTATGGTTCAACATTAAATCCTTTTGTCATGTATTCAAAATCTGTGACTCATTTGTCTGAATACAACAAAACACACTTTTTTAAATCATTCAAAATCTGTTATTATGAATCCACCCTTATAAGTAAAAAAAAAAGGATGAAACAAGTAACTAAAAATCATTCAAAATCTGTTATTATGAATCCACCCTTATAAGTAAAAAAAAAAAAGGATGAAACAAGTAACTAAAAATTTTCCAATATAAAAACTTTAAACAATGTCATAATTCCTTTCAAGGAATGAAAAATCAAAGTCGTTTCTAATAAATAGAAACTAAACAGGATGCAAAATGCATGTATAAATGAAGACAAAACAAAAAAAACAACAAACATTATGCTTCTACATCAGAGTGAATTATGTAGCTAATAAGAATTTTGACACATTTCACCTTGAATCCTAGTACATGCATGCTGAAGGAAAATATCACAGAATCTTTTTCATATGAAATATACAGAGTGCCCCCCCCCCAAAAAAAAAACCTTGGAAACTGCTAGTATAATCTGCAGGCAGACTCTCGGCTTCGGTTTTTCGCAAGTTTCGTAGTGCATATTTCAGAGTCTGCAGTCAGAGACTACTTTCACTCATATCATGATCCCTTAAAGGGAGCATAACTGTATGTGTATATGTAGTCTCTAAATGCAGACTCTACATCGTGCACTATGCAAATTGCAAAACCGAAGCCAATGGTCTGTGCCCGCAGACTAATTATAGTATGACTTTAATTTCTTATGCTAGAACAATAGCAACACTAACAAATCTCATCCAGCAGTTTTGTTGAACAAGATTTTTTTACCACAGGCCTGCAACCATTGAGATTCAGGATGATTTAATTATTTCAGGGGATTTTTATCTCCTAGCTTCACTGCTTGTAAAGGGTTAAACAAATGTTTCAAAAACATTGAAAAAACACTATAAATTCTACATTCATTCTAATATAGGTGAACATTCTTTTACAGCTTTCTGTTTACAAACATATTCCATTTTACATCGTGCACTATGCAAATTGCAAAACCGAAGCCAATGGTCTGTGCTCGCAGACTAATTATAGTAAGGCTTTTTAATGTCTTATGCTAGGAAGCAGCCTTCAAGAACAATAGCAAAACTAACAAATCTTATCCAGCAGTTTTGTTTAACAAGATTTTTTTTTACCACAGGCCTGCAACCATTGAGATTCAGGATGATTTAATTATTTCAGGGGATTTTTATCTCCTTCACTGCTTGTAAAGGGTTAAACAAATGTTTCAAAAACATTAAAAAAACACTATAAATTCCACATTCATTCTAATATAGGTGAACATTCTTTTACAGCTTTCTGTTTACAAACATGTATTTCCCATTTTACTCCTGGGAGAAAAAATCAAAAAGTAAAATTATGCATTTCTATATCAACTAATTCGCTGCTCGTTTTTCCAACAGGATATAAACAACAACAACAAAAATCAGTCCATGCACTTCTAGTTCACTGGCTTTCATGCACAAACATCATAGAATTGTTTTTCTTGTAAGAAAAAAAAAGAAAATATACAACAGCTATTTGACTTCAATTTGGTTTCGAATTAACCAATTTAAAGATGTTAACAATTAAGAGTCCAAAATATTATTGATCAAAATTATTTTTAAAACCAATTGATACCACTAAGCAAAACCAGACATTAGCTTGAAAGCTTTAAATTACTTAAAAAGTACATGCCTTGGTGCTACATACTTCCTCGAGTCTGTCTTCGACAAAGTTGTCATCAAATCTAGTGGTTTGTAGTCAACAAGTTCCTTTTGATTCTTCACTACATGACAACGTGGAAAACTAAATTCTACTGCATAGGCATGATAGTGTGAATTGTAATACACTGTATCTAATTGGACAAGTACAAAAAATACAGTGCTATTGTGTACAATGATATGCTCTATTTGACCAAACAGAGGAAGCTCGCTAACATCATGGCAGACCAGAAGTGACAACTGATAATGTGTTCCATGTACTTTAACCCAGTTGGCATCAAATAATTCAGTAGAAAGATCCTCTACTTGGATTTGCTCTTGCACAATCTGTCCAATATTTTCATCTAAATCTGACAAAAGTAGTGAACTACCTGGCCCAACCTCCAGATATTCCAAAGGATGGTTTGACTGAAGATGGAACGTTAGTGCTGTCTGATGTTTTTTGGCAAGTGATTTACAAATGTTTTTGTAATTACGCACAGATTCTGCAACACGGCCAAAATAGTGATGTTTCGCTTCGTACCTCATACACCATACATGTATGAGTGGCCCAACTTCTCTCAAACACCTTGGATAATGCACCATAAAGTGGTGTTTTGGCAACAACCTTCTGTCAGGAAAGGTTTTCTGGAAATGTGTGTGATGTTCTTCAGTAAGAATAGACAATTGGGCTATCAAGCCTGCTGTCAATTGAGGAGCAAAAATAATGTCCATACAATCTAGTAATCTAAGTAGCAATTCCCAGTAGACATTTCCTTCTTCAATGTCTTGAGCAATTATGAATGGCAGATTTCGAATCAAGCACCATGCTTGCATAGCCTTCTGTCCAACATCATTCCTAGCTGACCTAAGTTTAATAAAGGATGGTTTGTTCTTGTTATCTGTACGGTTTAAGCAATGGCTGGCGACTCTCTGATTCAGTTCATCTTGGGACAAGAGGGGCGGTTGCCTTTCATATATGAAATACTCTAGAACAAGTTTCAGCTCATACTGAACTATGCCTTCCAAAAGATCATGCATTATATCTAGTGAAAAGTTTGCCAAGACATGAAAGTAAATACAATCATTCAATACAGTCTTTTGTTTCACTCCAAACACATGTGACTGGGTAGTTTGAGCTTCAGCTTCTTCTAAATGTTGCTCATAAGTCGATCTGCCTGGTGCGCATATCCATTGAAACCTCTTTGAATTTGTTCTGTGCCTCTTCCTTACTTGTAACACATAATCGACAGTAATAATGAGCAGAAAAGCTCTCTACAAATCCCAGTAGGGAATTAGCACCAAGATTATCAGCACTTATTTGAGTAATGGTCCCCTTCTTCACAATTCCATTAGGGAGAGCAATGCCAACTGTTGACAGGATATTAATGTCTTTTACAATGTGCTTGAGAATAGCATTAAATCCATATTTCTTGGCATCTTCAGCATACCATAGAGCTATAAGATTGATATTGGAAAGATTGGAATTATACTTTGGTGGCAGATTTTTCAAAATGAAATATAAAGCACCTATCTTGTGAATTTTTGTTTTTGAACCAATGGGGTTCACAGTCTCGAAATCATCATAAAAACAGTGAATTTGGAGGGCATTCTCATCTTCATGGAAAAGAGGGGTTTTCTCAAATTGTGAACCATCACAATAATCTCTCATTACACCATCTGTGCTCTTATGGTCATGAGTAGCAAAATGCAATATATCTTTATTGCTTAAAAGCTGCTTCAAAGAATCTAAAATGGGAACGTAAACAAATGTATCTTCAATAGCAATCTGTTCATACTGCTTAGTTCTTTTATTGAGACGACTATCATATCGGATGCCTAACTTGATTTCTTGTGGTTCAACAAGTCCAATTGATTCACAATACTTTGTCCGCTTATATTCTGAATTCAAATTTTCAAAGGGCTTTTCAAGCATAGCAAAATGTGTTTGAATCTCCTTATAAGCCTCGGATTCTATAGGCAGCTTATGTTTTAAGAAAGCAGCTGTAACGGCTGCCGATGCACTTTTTACTACATCACCTACAATCGCACTGGTTGTTTCTACTACATCATTTACAACTTTTCCAGAGTTTGCACTATTTGCTGAAAATTTTGAAATTACATTTACACACTGCCTGTTCAAGGTATCTACAGATAAAATGTCATCTTCATATACATCCTGATCTTCAACAATCTCATCATTATTAATATTGTATTCTTGAAGACTTTCAAGACTTTCTTCAGGAAAGTCACTCACTTTATCATTTTCATTAGACTGCTCTTTATTATCTGGAAAATCGGTTTTAAGGTGAGTCTGCAAATGTCCCCGAAATCCTCGAAAAGTATGAAATGTTCTCGCACAAGCTCCCTGCCCACAGGTCAATACTTCTTTACCATCTTCAATAACTCCATGTTTCAATCTCAAATGTTGAACCAATTTGGGTATTGCAAACTGTTTGTGGCATTTGAAGCAAATCATGGTGCTAACAATTTCGATCTAATTTCACGTACTCTTGGTGTTTCCCGGGACACTCCGATATCGATTTCAAAAATGGCAGTCTGGACAAAAGTCCAGAACTGCCGCAGAGACAAGCAGTACTGCAGGCCAAAGACAAAGTGGGTCTTGAAGAGTAAATCTACTGCTGCTTCGACCGTGCGTGCCGAACATGGAATGGCCTTGTGATCCACAATGATCATGTAGTTGGTGATTCGGGCCTTGGAATTGCCAATTGCCAGAAGGAACGGTTGACTCTTGGTCTCTTTTGTGTTGTCGAGGAATGCTTGAATACTCCCTCCTGTCTGTGTTGAAAACAAATTATTTGTATAGAATGTAACTAGCACTCAACGCATTTCAATACTCAACGCATTTCAATGAACAACATATTTCGATCAACATTTTTAAAAGACAGCCTTACATGTAGTACTGGGGGAAATTGTGTTTTTACAAAAGGGTTATTGGACAATAATGTAGGACATAAAACCAAATCAAATTTACATCAAAGAAAAGAATTGGAATTGGTCCATCAAATGATATAACATCAAAATATCAGATGATATTTTTTGTAATGAAATACAATTTTTCTTACCCTGTAGAGGGGTAAAAATGCAAGTACTTTCAAAGCTTGTTTTATGTATATGATTAAAAAGGGTCTTTCTAATGTGGTCAAGACATTTCAACTTCCACAAAAGGAGTACGAAAAATAAAGATACTGCAATTTCTGCACTATTATTAACTTGCAGCAAATTTGTGGCATGAAATATTCCTTTTCATTTATTGATTCTCCATGTAGGGCTGTGAAAATCAAAGGCAACATGCCTGATATATCACACAAGTTGTTACTATGTTTTCATACACAACATGTTCCTAGTATTTGTTTGCAAATCTTGATGTCTACTGTTCTAGTTTATTTTACTCCGACCAATTTCAAGGCGGGTGAAGTTTTTGAATAGGCCTAAATTTCTCGAGCACCTTCTCTGTCCAAATCAGTCTAAGCCTCTTCATGTAAGAGATCATAAACCAATATAATTGTTCTCTTTGAACACACATCACGATGCTTTCTGAAACTTTTTTTTTAATGCAGCAAGAATGTGTTTTATGTGACAGGGTATTACCGGTACTTAATATTTACAGTTCTCTTTCGTAATGAAAAGCTAAATACCTTCTGAAATTGAATAACCCTCGAGAGAGCTGAAGAAATGGACACTTTTGCTGACGCAGCTTTGGACTTCCCTTGGCTTGCAGGAGGCAATAGGCACAAGAGGAGGAGGATAGCAGATGTGCTGGAATTCCATCCTGTGCATTACAAAATGAAAATGGTTATTATTAAACAGGCTTACATGTTGATCAAGGTGAAAAATAGAAGTTAAATGTACCAAAATAATTACAAACTGACCTGCTAAAATTTGAATCAAAATAGCCTGTAACAAGAAACTATTATAAGAAATAAGTATATAGTCGAGGACTTATCAATATTATAGCCAAAGCATGCAAGTGGCTGTTAATGCAGTTTAGGGGTACTAAACCAAAAATCCAATTGATGCCAGCTTGGCACCCTTGGAGAAATTTTACTGACACTTATAGCAACGCCTTCTTCTTCTTTCTTATGAGAATTTATACAAAGGGGGATGGGAAAAAAGAAATCAATAGGAAAATAATAAACGGGATATTTATGCATGGGAGAAGGCAACATTCATGGCAAAGCACCTAACCTAGATTGTTCTCTGTTGACACATATATAACAAACTCTTTAGTAGCATAAGTTCATGTTTTTTTTTTTACAATTTTTTTCTTGTTCTACTGAATTTAACATGCTTCTACCCAATTTGACATCCTTTTCATGATTAAATCACAAAAATTGCATCAATACTGGAATCAAATGTTGCAATTAACAATTTATCAAATATGTCCCCTATGGGCCACCATATTTTTCAAAGTTAACTAATGAAGAAAAACAAAAATATCATGATTTTCTGAATTCTAAAGCATTTATCTTCAAATAAAGACAGAGTAAACACAAGCAAGCTGCTAATATGTAAATGCAGGGTCCTGTGGGGTCGATTCAAGTTCATATTATAAGATAATAAGCCATGCATATCATATCTGAGGAAGAAAAATAACAAAGTGAACATATAAACATGATGCTTTGTTTCAAAACAGAAGCTCATTCTATTTCAAAAGTAATGATTGGCAATGTGATAATCCTTATAAAGATTCCACAATGGGCCATGCAACAAACTTTTTTCTTCATAATTATATAAATTTCTTCTTCATAATTATATAATTAATATAATAAAAGAATTATGGAGAGCATGTTCCAACTACAAATAACTTTGCCAAGTGGGCATGTAATGTAATTTTTTGTAATTCTCATTGCAACAAGAGTCCACATTATTTGAGATGCCCAATAACCCTACTGTATCCCAGCCTTCCAGATAAATATAATTTGTTGGAGGAGTTGACAAAAAAAAGGGGGGGGGGGGAATTGTTTTAATTGGGATGGGTCATTTTTTGTGATTTCAGCATACTTGTCCCTTAATATACATTTTTAATGAGACTGCAAGCTCTTTGGTGGAATTCTCAATGGTGGTTTAAGACCAAGGTCTAAACTTGGTTCAAAACCATGGATTGGATTAGATTTGCATGTATTCTAAAACTTGTCCAATGAACATGCTTGTGTGAAGCACATATATGCTCAAATTTAAACTAACCTATCAATGGTTTATCCATGGTCTCAAATAAACCACCATCAAGAATTCCACCCTTTATGACATCGGAGGGTGCATTCAAGGGAATGTGCAAAAATACCTTCTTTATTTTGATCAGAACTGTCATAAGATGACAGAAGCTCCATCACTGTCAAGTTTCCTTTCTGCTTCAGAAGTTGTCTTGCAAGTGTAACAACCTTGGGCTTCAACTCGGGCCATTTGGTCAGGAAACGCGAGTGATTTTCAGGAAAAAGTTTCCGAAAATCTACCTCAATCTGCAAGAATACATGTAAAAGGAAAACGGGGAAAAGAGAGAAAAAATAAACTATGCATAATTTTACAGTACAGATACCCCAGTTAGACTAAATCAGCAATATAATAAGGTACCGTCAAAGCTCAGACCCCCATATATACACACCCCAGATCCAGGAAAAGGGGATTCTTCAAATATTTATCTGAATAGCAACCACTAAGAAGTACTTTTGAAGGTCTCTCTACACAAAATCCATACATGAATGAAACTTGCTGGACCTTTGAAATAGATTAGATTTGCTAGATATCACTCATGTTGATGCTCACTGTCCAAAGGTACATGACAACCAGTAATGGTGATTGTTCACCAACAGACAGTCACATGCGGTAAATACAGATACAGATTGAAGGATAAAACTGGCAGAATCTTCGGACTGATATTTTCAAAATCTCAAACATATATAATAAAACAGAGAAATATGAATTTGATGCCTCAGTGCCAAGTAATAATTCTGATGCTTTAATTCCCATACACATAATTTTGTTGCCTTAGGCCTGAGAGGCTAAATCAAGAATTAGGAGTAAATTTTTTTGTAACACTTACCAAACCTGGAACAGTTTCAAAAGGAAACTGTTCCAAAATATCCGATGCGGAGCGTCCGTCCCTGACCATATGCTGTCTAACAGGAAAAGTGGATTTCATCTTTTCAACAACCAGGGTAGAATCACGTTCTAATGTTGGACAGTGTCGTAACCAGTTGAGGTCTTCATCATAGGTGCAGCCTGGAGCAGATTCTTGGTCACCTTCTCGGACCTTCCCAGGACCACCATCTCTGCTTGATGGCTTGGGTAATGGGTTGGATGTCTTCTCCTCTGTTGTGCGGTTAACATTTTTTATTCTAGCAGCCAGGAATCCCGTGTTACTTCTTGCATCAAAATAAGCTTCCTAAAGTGAAAGAACGAGATGAATCTTTGACCGCGTGGTTGAAAATGTATGTATAAGCTTTTTGTTGATAATATTAACCTTGAAATGATGCACAAAATGATGTGATGAGAAATTGTAGTTTTCAAAGAAATTTTAGCAAAGTAGCATTAGTGTCATATAATGCAAGCATCTTGACTTTGATACAAGGAAGCAGCCATCACTCTGCCCCACTTCAAGAAAAAAAGAGTTTTGAGTGGTTGTGAAGGAGAGTAGAATGGTATCATACATTTCTTATTGGATATTGTGCCAAAGATGGTGGAGTGTGACCTACACAAGATAAAATTTAAAAAAAAAAATTCTTCTCAGAATATAATTTAGAGAGATTTTGAGGGTATTTTTATCTTATCAGAGTATCATAAGTTTTCTTTTGATTAATGGAATGCAATACCTTCTTATCAGAGAGGACCATGCAGGGCCCATATTCAATTAAATACTTCAGTCAGAAAAATAAATATTTTTTCTTAGATTTTTGCTCGGATAAAATACTTTGCAGATTTTGGTATTCAATTCATAAATTTGGCTAAGTATTTTACTTTAAATTTAAGACACCTCTAGAGGAGACTTAAGCCAAAGCATTTACAAATTTAACTGGTAGATGAAGGCTTACATGTATGTGCGCAGTCACTCTCAGCTGCGGAGAATTATGAAGTAGCGCATTTTTGGTGCAATGTGTTGATTGCGCATCATTTGGTCACAAAATCGTGATGTCACAATGCCTCTCAATAAGTATTTTACTTAAATTTTGACTTACTAAAGTAAAATGCTAAGAACTGAATTGAATACAAAATAAGTAAATACCTTAGCCAAAATACTTAGTAAAAAAACTTACTTAGTCAAAGTATTTATTTGAATATGGGCCCAGATTATAATACTTACATGACCTGTGCTAGTAAACGGATCCTTGAGTCTTGGAAACAGATTCACTATCCCCATGGCATATTTGGTTTTCATAGCTGCTTTTGGATGTTTGCTGTGAAATAAGAAAGCACATCTCCTGTATGAGAATTACAGTCATATGGACTCATGACTGGCTCTATTAAAACAGAACTTAGTATGTTGATAACAAGTAGCATACCCCTAGTGGTCTCGTCTGCATCATATAATTTGCTATAGTTTAGTATTTTTTTATTACTTTAAAATCTCAAAATATCACATGGTTAGTTCATAATACATTTATAAAGTGAGGCCTCATGACGATGAGGCCGCTAACATCTACGGCATTAATCTATTTTAACGTAATGACCCAAAAATGTCACTCACAAGACTGGTAATACCTGATAACCATCATGTGCAAATCACATTTAAAACTAGATGAATCTTCGACCACGCACGGTCAAAATTTAAGCCTCTGCCATCATGCGATCAGAAAGATATTATTGCTTGTTCCATGCCATTGGAAATCCGAAACATTTTGGGTGATTTTACAAATTTTGGGCACTATGAACTTTGACCCCGTGAACCCAAAATCTTCTTCCTCCCATGCTAATACATAATTGAGCTAGGTTTGAAAGAAATTAGTTCAATTTGTCTGAAGTTATAGCAATATCGAGCTTTTTTCGGGTAATTTTTTACAATTTTTGTTTGGCCCTGTGACCTTTGCCCTTTGACCCCCTAAACCCCAAATCTAATCAGTTCATCCTCACATGTATATAAATACTTGTGTCAAGTTTGGTAAAAATCCGTCCAGTAGTTCTGAAGTTATCGTGGTAACAAGTTTCCGACGGACGGACGCACGGACGGACACACGGACGCACGGACGGAAGGACGGACGGACAACCCCGAAAACATAATGCCTCCGGCACCACCTGACGGTGGCGGAGGCATAAAAAATGAATATTTTGAAAAATGATTTTGAAGAGACAACAAATTCCTTTAAAGTTGACCATGTTACCTCAGTTTCTTTTCACATAATTGGTAGTACCTGATAATTATTATGTGCATTTACACAATCATAAAAGAAAATTTGCTGGCACTTACCCATAGTGTTCTTGCATGTGGGCTACCAAAAGGTTAATCATCTGCCGTCTAGTTTTATCTTGAAGTGCTCCAGTCAATTCATACTCTCGGAGAATGGCATCACCTCTGTGCCGCAAAATTTCTTGTACAAACTGCAAACAGGTAAATCATCCCATTAAGTCATAAATAAACATATTGAGTTTATAATGCACTTTCAGGCACTTTAATTCATACTGACCTTTCTAAGGGCACGAAATTTTATGAATGACTATGAATTTATATAGGTACATTATGATATTAAAATTGATATATGGCCAATAATCATAAATTCTAAATAATAATATATTTATTTATAGAGCTTGAAATAGTTTAAATATTGTTAAATACACACTCCCACAAACACCCCAAACACACATATGCACACACGCACATACACACACACGAGGGGACACATGAGGCTACAGGTAAATTTGTGTTTATTGTAATGCGAGTTCCTTCTACTTAATATAGACATGCAAGCCCAATGCCATGGGGAGACCGTCTAAAGTGCCCTGAACAGTGTTCATTACTTTCATATCCACAAACAATACAGCAGGAAACTATTCTATGTTTGGGATCATCATGAACACTACAATAAAGGTTATGTAACAATCGATGCATCTCATCTTCAACTTTTTAATTTTGATATTAGTCCTTTTCCTTGATACCCTCAGAGGTCTATATGGAACCAGATCATGAGATGTATTATTCGATGATTATTTACCTCATTTCTCTTTCCCATTTCTAAAACATTTCATAAAATTTGGCAATTCAATTTAAACCTCTAGACATAATATCATTTGTTTGAAATCATACCACCCATTGGAAGAAAATGAAACTGTAAAAGTTTATGGAAAACTTATGACAGATGACGAAGCAAAAAAGATGGCCAATATCTTACAGGAGTCGTCAGCTTAGATGTACCAAAAAAGAAATCAAATTAGTTGCCTAATGTTAACCTATACCATTACAAAAACCTTACTACAGGAAATATTAATTTACAATGTTAGTTCTAACTACACTAGATGTATTTTTTTTCTCCCAATATCATTTTCAATTTTAAATAATATGAAATCCGTATAGGTGATGAGTCCCTTATATTATGTTGATTATGATAGCTGAGATTGAAATGAAGCAAACAATTTTTTCTTAACCTTACCTCACAAGAGTTGTCAGTGATTGCACCTGATTCACTGAGGGCATTTAATCGTGGCCTCTTTCTACTGGAGCAAAAACTTGAATCAGATTCTGAGCTACTCAGGGAAGAGGAGCTGGTATCCACCTTGATAGTGTCTGCACTTGTGATGCTATGTACATCTGAACCTTTAATAAAGAAAAAAAGATATAAAGCCATGAGCACTGTTAAAAAACAATGAATACTGGCATCTTAAACTTTGGTAGAATTGAATACAGTTGGGCCTCCTTTATCCCCACACTTGGGATCAGCACTAACATGCATAAGGGAATCCTATATTCAAAACATGCAGTTGCCGAGTTTGAATGAATGCATGTTTCTGATCATGAAAAATTGAATTGAATGTGTAATAACAATGTTGGGAATAATGTATATAAGTAACCCAAATAGTTTGCGATATTACGAGTATGCTTGAAATCTTTGTTGGTTCCGCTAATTATTTGAGTAAAATAGGCAAATTCTCAAGTGATCTGGATAAAGGAGACTGGATAAGGGAGGTCCAACTGCATATAAATTTCTATTAGTCTAAAACCATCAGAAACCAGCTAAGTTATATTGGTCTGACACATTTGTTAATTTTATAATACTTGAGCATTTTTTAATGGACAATTTGTTAATTGATGCATTCATTCATGTCTAAGTGAATTATAATACTAGCATTTAGAAATGTTCAATTACTTTTCCATTGGACTGTTCCCAATGAAACCAATAGGTCTGTCCAATATAATCCAACAGAATTCTTTCATGATGGTTTTCTATAAGTATAAGACTAACAGAAAGAAATTGTTGGATTCCTATTATTGGATCAGCACAAATTTTCTGATGGATTTCTAATGGACCAACAGAAGTATGTGTTGGATTTCTATTGGAGCAATATAACCTTTCTGCTGGTTTCTATGGGTCCTTTATTTCCCTTTCCCTATTGAAACCATTAAACTTATTGGTTTCTATGGGTCCAATAGCCCTCACCTCGTGCTATCACACAAAGCAAACAGAATCAAAATCAGATGAGAAATGGCATAGGAGTGGCCTTTTGTAGGATTTTGAAGCAAAAGGTCAAAGATCATACACAGACACGCACAGAAACACACAAGTATGGCGCCCGTTTCACAGTCCCCTCCTCAAATTTGTTCGGTGGGGTCACAATTTAAATTAAAGACATTTTTTTTTTAAATGCAAGTTTGCATTGTTAAAAAATTCAATTTGTAAGAATCTGTAATTTTTATAATCTTTAGACTTCGAATTTAGATCATTGACCGCCCACAAATCACGGCTCTTGTGGCAAGGTTACGTCATCAAAAAAGGGTAGGTTTTTTTTTCCTCCACCAAGTTTTGAGACCTGTGCCTGTAATTTGAACTGCACATTCATTTATTGCTTATGAAAAGCAAAATGTTAATTCCCTAGACTCTATACAGCATACAAGCCTACACTGTACCTGCTACCAGACGAACGCTGACTCATTTTAACATGCATGCACATACAATGATCAGTGGCGGATCCAGCAGGGGGCGCACCCGGCATGTGCCCCCTCTATATTTTGAGAATTACCTCGTGAACATACACATTACTAAGGTTAAATTGTGATCTGCGCCCCCTCTTTATTTTTAATATGCTCTTTGCACCCCTCTAACTCTATTTTAAAATCCTGAATCCGCTACTGATGATATCACATTTAGCAGGGATTTGCAATTTTGTATTATAATGCACTTTATCCAAAACTTACCAGACCATTCTTCATCTTCTTTTAGCACCATGAGGCTGACTGTGGGATTGCTGGTCACCACATCTCCTAGTACGTCATCGTCTATACCAAACCCTTCTTGTTCATCCACAAGTACGAGATCTTCCCCATCCCTTATGTGGAATTTTCTTCTGACTGTAGGAGAGATTAAATAAATGAGAATAAATATCACAGTGCACTTTTCAGTTTCTTACAGATTGATGGCTCAGTCATAATAAACGAATGCTGCAAAAACTGCTGCTACAAGCCCAACTGTGCTATAGTATACAAATAACGCACGTCCCAGAGTGCAATAGCGGTGAATGCAGTACGCGCGAGGTTTCTTTATATTGGTGCCGCTCTGTGCAACAAGCCGCTTGCGGCGAGTTGACAGTGCGAACCATCTGAAGAAACCGAGCGAACACTGCATTTACGTTTCGCACAACAGGGTCAAGTGCGTTATTTGTTTTATAAAATAGCGACACAAACAGCAACAAACAAAAGTTTAGATCTTAAGTATACGAGAGTTCGATCTAGATCTAGAGTTATGTTGGTTCTAGAAATAAAATGAGGGTCTAAGACCTTGCAGGCTTACCAAAAAGTCTACAGGATTCATTGTTTGATTAAAAATAAAATGCATAGGGTGTCTAGAGACGAGTCTACATCAGACAGCTGAAATTCCTGGCTTCATTATAAAATCCAAAAGTCAAAACGGGTCTAAATCCAAGGCAAAAGTAAAACAAAAATTTGCTTTCTAATAATACCCCGCTCTAGCTAGAGCTAACGCGTACGCTGCGCTGGGGATCATGGTGGATCTTGGAGCGTACAATATTAGCTACGCGTAGCCTATAGCCTACAATGCACTCGAGGGAGCGTACTAGTACTACGCGTACGCGCGCGCACTGGATCCCCATGGTCACGCGTACGCACCGTGCAATATAACTTTTTACTGCGCTTTTTCTGCACTCATTTCTGCAAAATCGTGCTTGCATCAAAAATTTGTCAATGCCATGTGACGCGTATTGACCAATCACGATGCTTAAAATACTAGGCTAGATCTAGAGCCATTTTATAATACACCCTAAAACTGTTAAATGGGACATCAAGCTCAACCGGGGGTGGAGTTTGGACTGTTGTGTGCGCTACAAATAGTCTAGATCTAGATCTAGATCTAGAGATTGAATTTCCATGTTTATTATTTTTGCATTTTTTTTATTACATGAATGGGGTAGATCTAGTCTAGATCTAGATCTAACGTTAGATCTAGATCTAGATATCTAGGCCTAATGTCAATGCAGATCTAACGTTAGAACTCTAGATCTAACTGTTAGGCCTAGAAATCTAGAGTCTAGATCTAGTCTAGACTTCTAGATCTAGATCTAGATCTAGCCTAGACCTGATATTTTTGCAAAAACCCAGGATTAGGCCCTAGACTAGGTCTAGATCTACTGATTTTTCCTTTACATTTTGAAACAAATATGTATTAAATAACAATATATAGACCTAGATCTATCATGAATGTTTGCCCTTTGGAGTATTTATCAATGATAATTTTTCAGAAATCCATAAAATATTAAATGGCATCATGCTGACCGGATACCCAACCCGGCCGGACAGCCAAGGCATAGTAGGCCTAGACCTCTAGGCCTGGGCTACCCAACGACAGGCGCGGCTAGCGCCAGCTGACGAACACGTAATACTATAGGCTAGATCTATAAAAGTTTATAACAAACAAGAACCATGTACACTTACTGAGTTCAAAGAATCCTACTGTGTCTTCTGGATCTATAGGCAGGTATTTTCTAATACTTCGATCCGCTGAACAGACCCTGACGCTTAATGGCATGGTTGCATGCACTTCGATCACTTCACATCTAGAATCTAGGCCTAATTTGAAGAATTACTACTCCAGAATCAAGACTTCAAGTCAGTGCCAGTGAAATTCTCTAGCCACATGCTCTCGTCTAGCTGTGCGCGCGCAGCTGCAGAGGCGCATATCATATCGGATCATATGACAACTTTCGTCCAATGATTTTCGTCGAATTCTCTAGCTTATGCGCATGTGCGATTTTATAACACCAAATATGACACCATCAGCCTGTAATTGAATATTTTCACACCGTTGGTGTTATTTTTCGCCAATCGGACATGAAATGAACACCAAGGGTGTTGATATTTTTCTATTCCATGCTGGTGTTGAATATTTAACACCCTGGTTTTTGCAGTGTAAGAAAAATAAATGTAGTACGCATGTTAATTGGTCGCTATTCTCCTTATTCTCCAGCTATTACGTAATGAAGCGATAGAGCTCTATCAATATCGATCGGTTGTTTCCGCCCACTGTATCATGTGGTTTTTAGCCGATCAATAGTAGATGTGGACACACTGTGTATTGCGTTAGTTACAGTCACAGACAAAGAAATAAAGAGCTGGGAGAGATAGATAGATAGATATTTAGCTACATAGAGAGAGAGAGGGGGGGGGGGGGAGAGAGAGATAAAGATAGGAGAGAAAAGAGAGAATAGAGAGAGAGAGAGAGAGAGATAGGAGAGAAAAGAGAGAATAGAGAGAAGGGGGGAGGGAATTCGTCACTAACAATAAGAGAAAGAGCTAGAGAGAGAGAGAGAGAGAGAAGGGGAGGGGAGAGCTATGTGTTTTTAATAATTTATATTATTTTGTATCCTCTTGACAGCCAGAATGAAAATATTAACGTGCGAAATTTTATTTTCCTGTTTTCTTATTCTTTTGTTTATTTGCTTCTTTCTTTGATTTGTTGTTGTTGCTGCTTGTCATCGATTGTTTGACGTATGCACCCCCCCCCTTCCGTCCTCTGTGGTCGATGTGTGCTGGGTCTCCTACTGAATCCATACAGTTTTAATTTGATATAATATAGCAACCATACATTTTCATTTGAACTCGGAAAGTGGTACAGGAGACTGCAAACAGCAGCATTGTACAGTTAAACTTGTGCCCTTAGTTTTCTTTTTGCTAGAGCCCTAACTATTTTTTCCCTTCTTTTTTCTGTTCCTTCTTCGTCATGTAAATTGTTACGTCTTCTTGTTTACAGTCATTACGAGTTTTAATAAATGTTGTCTCTGTTGGCCGCTATTCTTCTTTGATTGATTATGTATTCCATATTCATTTTACACTCATTATTTTCTGAGGGGTCCACAATTTTTGTCTTATAAATTAATATTAAGATTTGTTTATTACAAATGTAACTATGTTTTGTATACATTTTTACATTGTATTCGTTATTATGTATTGTATTTTGTTGGAAATGAAAAAATAAAAATGAAATGAAATGAAATGAACAAAATTAATGATTATAACGATGTCGTCTTTTATTCTTTTTCAATTCTAATCAATAAATTACTATAGTTTATTTAAATCGATCTTATTGTTGCTTTTGTGTTAATGTTGAATTGATAACTATTGTGCGTTTTAACAGCTTTGTAAAATTCGCTGGTTGAATTAGTAGGGGTCACATATTCGAAGAATCTTTCTTGACAGTAGACAAATTTAAAGGAAAAAAAAAAACGATAACAAAATGGCATGTTAAAATTTGTAGATGAAAGTAGTAGGTTAATGAATTGTAAAACTCAGCGTATAACACGGACTTGGGTGATGAGTGCAGCGTTTCGCACAAATCACAATTTCGCAAGTGGAGATTACGACCCTGATGGCAAATTGCACGCCAAAGAAGGAAAGTGTACATGGGGCCACTGGGGGTAGTCCTGGAAGAAATATGTCGTTCCGCAGGTCCCATTATGTTGGTATAGTCTCCTTCCCAGAAGTTAGACTGTATTTTTCTTCTTCACAAGCTCATCCAAGAATGTTAGATGGGCATGTTGGCAACATGTCAGTCGAACCCTTTATCAAACTGGTAAGTAGTTTGCAGTGTATAATAGTCATGAAATGCATTTGCACCTTACGTTTTCCAGTGAGATAACATAATCAGATGAAGACTAGTCACTTTAGTTATATTTTCTTCAAGCAGATGTCTTGGGGTAGACTACCTAAAAGACACAAAAAGTACACTTGGGACAAATCCCAAAGCAGACGTTTCACGTGATTCATTTCTTAAATTGCGCGCGCTCGAGGCTCCATTTTATCCAAATGACATGCAAAGACGACAAGAGTGAAAAGGGTTCATACTCCCTAAAATTGTAAATGTCAAGGGGAATTTTTTGATTTTTACTTTGGAAGGGAACACGATGTTTTTGCTATTAGGAAGGGGAAGTTTAAGAAAAATGGTACTGATGAAATCACATTGATTTCATCTATTAAAATAATAATTCCATATTCGTTTGCGATGGAACGCCACTAATGTTATTAATTTAAAAAAATTGTTTTGTTTATTTCTCTGTTTTGCAGTTGTAATTGTTTTTGTTTTTACTTACAGGGAAAACGAACAAGGAGTCAGAACAAGATAGGTAAGTTTTTTCCCCAAGCTTTAAAAATCTGGAATTATGTTATATGTAGTATGCAAGTCTGATTTATGGCGCAAATAGAACAATGCAAATGTCTCAAAACCAAAACACAACAACGCCGGAAAAGAAAAGAAAAAACAAAAACACTTGACTATAACCATGGGCATAAGGTCGATTGGCCAAATAAACCAGTTCCTACAGAATGTGTCGATATAGACCAGCAGTAATATTATGGGGCAGCTAAAAGCAAATTGAGAAAGTGGAACTATCAGGGGGCTGTACTTTTTAAACCACCGCAATCATTGGTGTTATATACAAAAGCTATACGGCACCGCACGACCCAATACAATCTTCGGGATTTGCTTTTCCGATAATGGCTATCGTTGCGCTTCGTCGTCTGTCTGCTGCGCAAATAAAGCGCCATGATGGTGAAATAAGAAGAAGACGTGGGTCCAAGTTCAATATTTACACGTTCTTTTATGTTTGTCGAAGAGAAAGGAAAGATATCGAGGGAAAGAGAGACAGAGAGAGAGACAGAGAAAGATAGAGAGCGAGAGAGAGAGAGAAAGAGAGAGAGAGAGGGAGAGAGAGAAAGAGCTTTTAGTTTCTATACAAACTTCGAAATGACTCCGAAACGTAATATAGTTGGATTCTTGTTATTTTCTCCCTCATGCTACTTGACTAAGCACCAGCTAATGATCCTAGTTGCCATAACGATCCTATTAGTGTCACCATTATGCATGGACGAGGTCAACAACTAATGCATGTTACATGCCTGTTACCATGGCAACGATATTCCGATCTCGTTAGCCCCCTGGGAAAGAGAGCTAACCCCAATCAGTTGCCCTCTCGTCTGAAAATAGACTGGATTTACACAATGGTATGGAGTGTGCTTCACATCAATGACAATGAACGACACTCGCGGTATACCTTACGCAACACGTATACACGAAGTCGAAAGCTCTATAATGCCAGAGCGCTATTATGCGTGAAAGCCGATCTTAATTTACGCGCCAACCAAACTGTATCTATATCTACCACAGATAACGAGATCGGAATATCGTTACCATGGTAATAGGCAACTACAGGTGTGGCGTGTATTAGTCGTTGACCTCTTCCTTGCATATAGTGACAATAATTGTCATAGGATCGTTATGGCAACTAGGATAATTTGTCTGGTGCTTAGTACAGTAGCATGTGGGCGAAAATGGGGAATAAAGGAATTCAGCTATATGACCTTTTTCATATTGAGAACTTTCAGAGTTTTTAAAGCCTCAACCTCAACAACAAAAACACAAATTAACAAAAGCCAACAACACACTTCTTGCCTGAGTTTTTTTTTTAATCCTTAAAATGTCTTAGGCACTTATGCTTATATTGCAGGCGATTTTTAAAATATTATTTTAATGTGATCATCATTTTAGATTTTCACTATAATTGCCTATAAATTTGGATTAGCTTTTGTTTACATCTATTCTGCTAAGAATTACTTTATTACCAGCCAACATATACTTTACTGATCTCTGAGAAGTGTCTAACTTTTGTTTTTAAGTGGCCCAAACATTGTGGAGCGTGTTTGCAGCGCTTTGTAACTGCAAGGAAAATGCGCTTTATCAAATATCTTTTAGATTGGATTTACCTTTCTTCATGAAGGATTATGAAGGCGGGGGGGGGGGGTTAAAACACAAAATACGGGGGGGGGGGGGAAGGAAGTTGATTGGTGGAAAAATATTAAATGATGATAAGTAATGGAGATTTTTAGTAGCTTATACCAAAATATATGTATTCGCATGATTTATTTACAGGTGTGACGTCGGCCAAATTCCAGCACACCTTTCAGGATTATTTTTATATTTTGCTGTAAACGTAAAAATAAAGTAATATCTATCTGTTATGCTTTCGCGCCCTCTTAAAGGAATAGTGGAGTTCTTGTTTCAGACCGCAAAATGCCTTCAAAGTGCATGATTATTGCTCTTATTCTTATTCCTGACATTCCTGGTGCTCTTTTAGGACCTAAAATTGCTAAGAAGGTACTTTTAGACCCCAAAATGTGTGTAATTTAGCCAATACGATCATACCAATTCATCTCCACTTTAAAAAAAAAATACAGTGACCGTTCATTAATTAATTAATTAATATTAACAATTCACAGGCCGGTGTGACGGCAGATCTTGTTACCTTGGCGGATCGTGTTCTCGGAACAAAATCTGCCTAGCAGATATCGTGATCAGCAGCGGATATCGTACCCGCTAATGTGCATTGGCGGATTTTGTTCCTATATAGCTACAGGCAGTGGCGAACCTGGCATACCGCGTCAGGGGGGGGGGGGGGGGGGGGGGGGGGGGGGGGCCGGGGGAGGGTGTTTTTTTTTGGGGGGGGAGGGTTTTCCCCCCTCCCACGGTATTTTGATGTTTGCGATCGCGCGATTTCATGCATACCCGTACCTTACTTATGTTTTGTTGATTTGAAAAGTCTTCATAATTCGAAAAAGATTGTTTTATTGGGAGGGGGGGGTTAGGGTTAGGGGTGTGACACCCAAATTTGCTGCCAACTTTTAAGGGTGCGACGTCATCCAAATTTGCCGATTAACAAATGCATAGCATCTACCACCCTCCTTCCCTATCCTAAATGTTAATTATTCCATGGTTTAATTAGGCTCTTATCAAATTAAAAAACCTTTTGAAGTAATCATTACCCCCTATAATATTGAAACATGCAACTAATTTGTTTCTACATCGTGATCGACCTGAAAACAAATACAAAAAAGTAATTAGCCCCCTTTTTGTATCTGAATCCACATCAGAATCCACATCCACATCAGTGATAAAAAATAATCGCGAGCGCGAGGCATTACGAACTGATTTTTCCCTCAACAGTGACAGGAACTGGGCTTATGAAGCCCTTCAAAATTTCTGTCGGCAAATGCGTCACTCTTTTCCTCTTTCCTTCCCTACTTCTTTCATTTTTTTTCTCTCTCTCTCTCTCTCCTTTTTTCTTTCTCTTTTTCTTTCCTTTCTTTCCCTTTTTTCTTCTTTTCTTTCTTTTTCTTTTTCTTTCCTTTCGTTTCCCTTTTCTCTTTTCTTCTTTTCTTTCTTTTTCTTTTTCCTTCCTTTCTTTTCCCTTTTCTCTTTTCTTCTTTTCTTTCTCTTTCTTTTTCGTCGGGGGGGGGGGGGGGGGCAATCCGGCCCCTTCCCCCCATAGGTACGCTAGTGGCTACAGGACATGGTCTGATAATTCTATCGTGAATAACATGGCGGATTGCTAGACTTAAATTGTCTGATTTGTTCGTATTGGACATCGAATCTGTAGGCTATTCCGAAAAGCATCCCCCCCCCCCCTTTATTGCATTGACGCCCACAGGCGACAAAGCCTTGTTGTCTCTCTTTCTTCTTGTCCATTCTTCTTGTCCATCGTTCTAATTTTATGTTAAAACCAGCATAATTGACATTTTGGCATTTTTGTTTTATTTATGCCCGAGTAGGTCTAATGGCCTCTAGAGGCCTATACATAAGACCTCCTCCCCAACTGCTGTTTTAACAGAAATAAATCATAATTTAATTACGTATTTATTTCATTTCATTAAACATTTTTCCTGTGATCCAGTCTCTGTGCTTTTTCATTTTCTTTCTTTTCATTTATAACTAAAATGAAGGCAGATATGGGAAGGGTCATGATTGGTCAGAGCAAATTGACGTGTTTGTTTGGAATCTTTCAAACTTTTGTATTACTGCATTTGTTAGCCAAGAAAAACTTTTAGAATAAAACAACCTGACTCCCATAGTAGCGTTTTAAACATTGGTAAGCCCCCCCCCCCCCAACAAAAAAAAACAAAAAAAACAAACAGATTCCTTTGATTTTATATGATAAATTGCAAGAAATGAAATTATCAACGGCTTCGATCATTTCTTTAAAAATAGATTTATAAGCTAATAAAACAATATAGACCTAATAAACACTCAACTTCTATTATAAGCACTTCTTTTCTATGCTCCCTACCGTTCTTACTGACCTCATTCCTAAACCAAGACTTATACTCATCACATCAATTAGGGCGTACCCTGGTCCTGGTCCTGGCCCTGGGACCAGGCACAACATTAGCGCGCACGCACTACACCCAATTGCAATCGCACGCAGCCTAGCCAGCATGCATGCATGCATGCAGCAAGCGGAGACCGTATACCACTCATAAAAACGATACCTTCAGAATGGAACGATAGCTGCAAAACGGAACACTATCTGCCAGCCACTCTGCGTGGTGGGTTACAATATCTGCCGGCAGATTTTGTGACGGGAACAATATCTGCCGGCGGATTTTGTTCCGCGAACACGATCCGCCAGTCACACTAAACGCCGTCACACCGGCTGGTTATGCGTATGATAACCAACACGAAAAAGCCAACAGAAAGCCAACATCGGCATTGGCTGAAATAAAACGTATAAGGTGCTATCTCGTCTTTTTCAACGGCTAGTTCAAATTATCGAATATTTTGTCGGGCATCACAAGTATTAGAAATCGTCATATTAATGGATATTTATTTCAGCCGTCTCTGAATCGATTATGATTAAACGAAGATGATTTTGTCATATAAATTGCATGTTCTTTCAAATTTGACACTAAGTTTTTCATTTTCTATTTTGTGTAGCGCCCTCTGCAACAAAACTCAACTATCCCTTTAAAGAGATAGATGAGTTTTGTTGTTCCATTTTGCAGTTCTATCTAAATTTGCAACATTAACAAGCAAAGGTCGAACCGCATGTCGCCACACATAATAGTATATAAACAAGTGCATCGCGTTGGCTCACTTCACGCCTGCTTGCATAATCAAACACTGCGAATCATCAATCTCCAGTCGACGAACTGGAATAACATCTGTCATGCCTGATCAATTCCTTTAAACGTAAGCCAATTGGCATGAGAGCTGTATGGCCTTATGGGCCACATCCATCAGGCGACGATCTCACCTTTAGAAACATTAGGAAATTAGTACGAGGCGAGCCGATGATGAGAAGAGCATACAGCATCGTCTATACGCCGAGATGGATGGGCGGGAGAAAAAAAACGGCATAATTTTTAGCCTTAATACCAGTCGCCTAAAAGATAAATAGAGGCAATGTCGTCATTATATCGGTTCCCTCGTTACTACAGGTGTGCTAGGTAGCATTTGAAGTATCCATTAGAAGATAAATTAAATAGACTTTATTTGCAAACTATACGGCAATTTATACCTGTGAAACCATACGACAGAGTAATGCTCTAAAAATATGACAATTCCCATGACGAATATGCATAGTATTGGCAATCATATAAATGATTATGAATATGCAACGTGATTTATTTATGCGACAGTACTTTGTATATTACGTAATACTTGTACCTATAAAGTGGATCTTGTTCTTATTGATCTGGATTTTAAAGTTGAACCTATGTCCAACACATGAAGGAAGCTTGGGTTCACAGTATAACTTTTGTGTTATTGTCGATTGTGGCATTTGCCATTTTTGTTCATAGCATTTAAAGTAGAAATTCATTGATTTTAAAAACTAACTTTATTTTCATTATTGCAAAGTTGAAACTTTGATTCGACAAGGTTATCAAAAATCAATACTTGGAAACATTCGAAGTAATGATTATTATAAATTACAAAACGCTTAAATACAGCCCCGGCATAGCACCTGAAGAGCTCTCCGAACGCTGCTGATATGTGTGAGATCCCAGTATGGACATTATTTGCACAAGCAGACGATGTCCCATGACATCTCACACATTTCCAGTGCCTGTGTTTTCATCTTCTCTTGAGTTATTTCTCTTACTTCACTACTGTCAGGCTAAATGCATAATCTTTTGCCTCACTCTTAACCCCGCGCATGGTTTTATTTTGATGACAAATGCAGCGATACAAAAATAAAGGAATATGTCGCTTGTAAACAAAATAAGACGCCATTGTATATTCAGCTGCGCACACCACGGTATGTTCGGCGTTTCAAGAGGGAAGTGCAAGTGTTAAAGTTTAAATCATGTTAATCCATGATCCTCTTTCACGGCAGTTTGCAAATGTTTTTTTTTTTTCGTCTTCTGTAAAGTATTAATAGCACCTTCATCATTCTCCTTTCATCGTGCAGGCTCTACTTTTTGGACCCAAAAGGCAAAGGCTTTATCGAAGAAAATACTTCCTGACAAGGTATATTATTCTGAATTTATAGAAATACGCATGAAAGAGATACATGTTGAACTTCACAAAGCAAGGACTTAGCTCATAGCCTGCGCAGATGTTTTGCACCCGTAAAGGGCAGTTTTGCATCGCTTCAGGGTAAATTCTTACTTTGTATCACTCTGGATATAATCTCTTCTTTTTTATTCTTGTCAAGAGTAAAAGACCTATAAGTTCACTTACATATTCTCCATTTTGTCTTTTAAGAGATCGTTAGAGGCCTTACACTGCAGGATATACTTATTGCGTGGAAAATGCAAACTATACTAATTTGTCTTCGTTTATTAAGATTGTATGACCACCAGCAACGATTTATTCAAAGTAAAATTCCCAAGCTCTCCTGTTAAATCTTATAGCTAACATTTTGTGTTTGGATCTTGCTCTGAAAAGTGACTTTTATGAGTCTTAATTATTCAGTTACCCTCGGGTACATGCAATGTTGGTAAAGACACTGTGGTTAATGCATACGTGGACGAAAATAGCACACAACGTGGTATTTATCAATAATTCATAGCTGACACTTATCTGCAAAAAGGAAGTATATTTTGTATGTATTCCAGAAGAGCAAAAACTGACGATTGGAGTTGTTTTCAAATAGTAGTTCACCTTTTTGTCAGAATGGCAAATAGTAGACACAAATATGAACTTGAGATTCGGAAGGATGATGATCAAGAACATGTATATACACAAAAATAAAGGTCGTACAGTAAAACGAACATTTCTTGTTGAAGCATAATGGAACTTCCACTATGCATCATCAATAACAGGCACATCCATCTAAACACAAGCAAACAAACCATCAAAAGAATAAACATAACTCAAGGTTTATCCAAATGTGTACTATAGTCAAACGCTTTGTATTTCAGCCTATCAAATTGATTTAGAAATTTAGGTGAAAATGCATGTACCTTTTTAACGTATAAGAGACAAAGGGAGGAATATGTAAATATATCAATAAAGAGGAATTTTTAGTTTTGCAATGATGGTCTTATTTTCACATTTAAACATTCAAGTCTACTGTCACAAGCACGATTAAACATTAAAACCATCTTGCCAAGATAAAAAGAGATTAAAATTATGTCTTGAAATGCCGTTCGTTCACACGTCTGGATAATTCATCTACAGTTCAATAATAACGACAATTAAAACCGATGTATTCATTTGTTTCTTTGTATATTCACATTTTATAGCACACCGCTTGACATTTCGTAATATTGCAACAGACATGATTGGCTTACATACGTGAATATCAGAATTACACCCTAAAATGTAAAAAGAGAAAATAAAAATTTAAAAAAAACATGGCAATAATCAACATTCCATTTACTCCGTACCTTTATCTCACTCCAATTCCACAATTTTTGGTTTCATTCTACATGTACAGCGATGAGCAACATAGGAGATTTATAAAAGTAAAATCAACATTGCTTTGAAATATTGTTCCATGCATGCACTAAATTGACTAAGATCTACCTTCTAACCACTATCTCATCAGGGACCCGTCTTACAAAGAGTTGCGATTGATCCAAATCAGTCGCAAGTCCTCCAATCAATCGCAAGTTTGTAGTCTCATATCTTTTATGTACATAGTTGCGATTGATGTCAATCACAAATAAGTTGCGATTGATATCAACTCTTTGTAAGACAGGGCCCGGGTTTGAGTGCTATTGAGGTATAATGTAACGTTAAATTTTTGAAAATAACGGATTACGCAAACTATTCTGTAATAAAATGTTGTTAAAAAAAAAGTAGGAAACAATTTGTCCTAGACCACGCGTAAGAAAACTTCAATCCGTACATGCATGGTATACGAAAAGTGAAATAGTTGATTCGTAGATAAAGAAAAAAATATGTTAACTTCAAATCAGGGTAGTGACACCTAATATTTCATCCAATGATATGTTAACTATTAATCCGTTTCCAATCGTATAATTTCCTTTTATACTCTTGAAGGTTCAGTGTAAGATTCGTTTGATTATGCAGTATGTGAAAATGTCCATCATTACTAGAACATAATGCAAAACATGGTGCAGGGTACATAACACAAAATAGAGCTCTGTTCATCGAGAACACAATACCCACAGTAGTGCAATATTATGTCCATATACTATCTTATCATCAACCATATCTGGTCGTATATTGTTCTTGTATGACAAGAAAAAGGAAAGACGCAATTCGCTTACACAGACGGGTATGACGTCATACATGTACCCTTATAATAATGCACACCGTTTCTATCATAAGTTGCTTTACAATCCATAAATTAATATCGGACTCGAGTTGTATTCATAGACACTCCACAGACTGTCTACTTTTTTCGACAGAATGTTGACCCTTTGTGTGGCATACGTATTCACGCTTCTTTAAACCTATATCTCTTAATATTGTAGTGTAAAATAGCAATAGAATGATTTTAGAATACATCACACAGTAGCGTGGCATCTTTTGAGGGAACATGTGAATAACAAATTGATACAAAAACACGTTAATAAATATTGAATGATAAAAAGGAAGTCATGATTATAATTCGTGATGTTCATTAAAAAAGAGATATACATCATTCAAAATTTCCCGATTTAAAATTTATGATAAAACTGTTTGTACTGGACTTGTTTAAAAAAAAACAAACTATAAAACAGAGCTGTTAAAATAAGCACATGTGGTCTTTAAATTTGGCAGATGAAGTACCTTGTTCATTTTGTTGTTTATAATCATATTCAAAAGTATATCGCATAACTTATAAGTAGAAATCCATCTGATGACATGTAATTATATCTATTATAGAGAAGGACAAAAAAATACTTTACTTTTGAGGGATGAGAAGATATACATTAGTACCAGTATGGTTTTGTACTTTCGTTACTTAAATCTCCTTACATAATACGTCATCAGGAGATAACTCGGTATAAATATCAATGAATTCTTGAGTGACAAAAAATAATATCATGTGCTGGGATCAAGACGACACATTTAAACAAAATAGAACAATACATGATGAAATATGAATTAAATTATTCAAACTAAGTCAGCCTTTTGTAATACCACTTCCAAGTTTCAATCACTATGAGAAGTCCCGGAATCACTCTCTATATGCTATACCCAAATACCTGCACATATATTTAACATCTTAATTTTGTTCAATGATGTCGTTTACCTTTAATTTTTCAAACTTTTTTCACTAGTTTTAATTGTAAATTCCTTGATTTATATTTCTTAATTCCTCTTATCTTTTTTTTTGTATTTACAACGTTTCCTGATGATAAAAGAGCAATATACCCTGCAGATATTGTGTGCGATTCGATATAAATAACTGTGATAGAATGATAGATTTGTTTCCTCATGACAAGACCGTTAGTACATAGTGATCGATATATTTTCGCGCTCCAGTCTCACCATTTGTGCTAAAAAGTCACGTAGTGTTTACAACCTTACTCGTTTTAGTTCGCATACAAGAGCATTAGCTCGTAATAATAATAATGATACTTCTTCCTCTATCAAAAGCTGCACAAAGCACATTAACTTTATATTGCAAAACGAGTCATTTTGAACAGCGTCCAGCGTAATTCACGTATATCTATCTCTCTGATCTGATTGAAAACTTACATAAGTTAATTATGAAACAACTATGTCCATCTACAAAAGGAAGGTGCCTACGTCATAAGATGACGTCAAATCACACCGTTTCTCTGGTCTCTGTTTCTCCTTTCCACATCATCTGAAGAGGAAGCTGCGAGCACGCAGCGACGTACCTCAGGGACATGCACCATACATAAGATAGGATTGACACACACCTGGAGAAAAGTCAGCCACGTTGCTATGGAGACGAAAGCGATAGGTAACTGGAGATTGGCACGAAACACTTTCAGGAATGAATAGATGATGTAGGGTGACCACATCACCCCATGAGCTACCGAGATGGAAAAGGTTAGTCTCGTTACTTTCTCCTCTTGGTGAAAGTCTGCGCTAGGTACTGTTGGCTCACCGCGGACCGAGGGCGGGGCCAGGCCCACCAACGGAGGAGGGGTGGGGCCCTGGCGAAACCCTTGGAACCAGTTCGCAGCGGCTTGGCCCGTCGAACCAGGCCCGTAGAAGGTCCAAGTACTGGATACAGCTGGGATGAATTCCAGCGGGCGCATTCGGCGATGCGCGCGCATGAAGAAGAATACACGGAGATAGAAGACGTGAATGAGAGCCGTCACTAGTACAAAAAAGAGAAGGAAAAGCAGAGTGTCGTTGGCTCTGTTTATAGAGCGATGCCTAAATGTACACTGGTGCTCCGTGGGTATGTAACCATAGGCTTCAAAGTTGAATACTGGTGGGAATGCGGTGGATACTGCTAGGGCCCATGCTGACAACACGCATAAAAGGCTTCCTAGTCCTTTGAGTTTTTGTCGGTGGAACCGGTGCCATCTCAGTACCACGTAACGCTCGATACTGATCAAACACAGTGTGTATAATGACCCATAGGGAAGATAAACATTAAAAAACGCGAGAATCTCGCATAAAAACTTGCCATAGACCCAGTCGGATGCGACTACGGAGGTGATGACGAATGGGAAGCAAACGAGTGATCGGACGAGGTCGGCGAGGGCGATGTTGAAGAGGAAGAAGAAGCAAGGTCTCCGTAACGTCTTATACCTGAACACCGCGTATGTTATCAAACCATTACCAGACACACTGAAGATAATAATCAAAACCATTGAAGCTATCCATAAATCTTTGATTCCTCTCTCCACGAGGTCTGGTTCGTTTGATAGCTCATCTTCTACTTGGTCCGTCTCGAGGTCAACGTCGCTTTCGTCATCCTTGGCGGAGGACGTGCCATTCGACCACCGATTCGCGTCCGATTCCTGATCTAAGCACGACACAAAAGCGCGCGAAATCAAGAAAAGCAACACCACTGTCGCCTGACGTGCGTAATCCATTGCAGTTGTTAATGGCAGCGATCACATGTCAAAACGAAGTAAACATGAATCCTTAACTCATGAAATAAACACAACGCATAATTCCGATATGACAAGACTTAATCCACATTAATAACGGGATAATCCTCGCTCGAAATGTTGAACGTTGTAGTCACCACCACCATCTACATATCCCTTTAGAGATGACTCGGCCTCTGACGGTGATCGCAGAAAATAATGATCTACACAAGGAGAAGAGCTTGATCCTGTTTTGAGTCTCTCCGTTTTACACGAGCACCTGAAGGAAGGTTGAATCACAAAGCGTTGAGAATGTTAGACATAGCACTGATGACGCATAATCTCGATTCAGAGTTCGAGCTTTTTTTTTCTTTCTCTCTCTCTCTCGCTATCCTATCCTCCCTCTGCCGTTGTCCACTTGATGGTGCTCAATCGCATGTATATGGATCCGCGATAGCTCTGCTCGTGTATGTCCGTTATCCAAAACTCGTCCGCCGTTCGCAATTCGGCGTCCAAGAAAATTAATGTTATGTTGGTCGTTAGCTGCTGCATGCATGCGAATGCTGTGTGTTCACGTACATCGTACAGATGGCGGATGGCGTATGATGATGGAGAGACACCGATTTGAAATGCTTCTAGCGACGATGGTCACATCGATGTATGTCTCATATATAATATCTGTAGAGGGAGAGAGAGAGAGAGAGAAAGAGAGAAGGAATATTATAATAAGCTCTTAGAAAGTATGTGCCATTGTCTCTCTTATGAGATGCAATGTATTGTAGGGAAATGATGTGTTTAAGTATATTTACTTCAAGGATAATGATGCTTTGTGAGTGTAAATGATTCAATTATTATCATGAGGCTCATTGAAAAAGGGCGAATTAATTATTAGAGACAAATATGTGATATACTATGTCTCTGGTTAGAGAAAGAAAAAAGAAGAAGAAGAAGAAAAGCAAAATGGAAGAGAATTAAGGAAAAATTTCTTATTTGTGTTATTCGTCAAATAATAAAAGCAAATGTAATTGATTTACAAATCGTATGGGAAAGCAGTACATTATAATTATTCAAGTAAATGATGTTGCACGGGCTCTCCTAAGACCATATTTACATTTCATCACAGAATAATGGTATAAATGATAAGATACTGGTGCACAAATTATGAAAGCTTCAGACAGACAGACAGACAGAAAGGCAGATAGGTAGAACGACAAGAGAAGGTAGATGTACATGTAGGAACAGATGATGGGGTCGAAAACAAGGTGCTGAAGTATATACGCGTGGTCTAATAACCAAGAAAATAGATCACGATATAGATAATGTTGGGAATGATGATAATGGCGATGATGTCGACAACAATATCCACGACGACGACGACGATGATGATTAGGAATGAGAGAAAGAGAATGATATATGATGGACACAAATCATTACAGTATTGCTAAAAGTTCTATTAAAAGAAAGAAACTATTATGACGTGCGTGTACTGTACGCAAGACGCGACACTAATTATTATCGTGATGGGCATCTAAAGCGATATTAGAACTCTGCATTCGAATGAACATAGATGCCTACGTATTTGATCAATATACAGAACAACATCTCCCCCTCTCTCCATATTGAATTACAATCATAGCATCGCCGATAGCAATGGTTTCAAATTACATCTTCCCATTGCGATATTTTCTCGCTTTTAAATAATGGCGCCTCGCCATGACAAGAACAGTATACTGTATTGGTGAAAATAAGCTGTAACACAAAGCAGACGACGATTACATGCGATATACGACCACACGATTATCGAGTTAAATCGAAAGGTAGGCCATTTAATTTCCGTGAGGCAACTACAATTTCCGTACATTGATATAGATTATTGGATGGTAGAATACGTTTGGTATTAGGTTATACTTGGTAAATAAACCGTGAAACAAATGAATTGATTCAAAGTTTTGCAAAGGCGTTTTCTGGGAATTTACAAGAAAAAGTAAAATCGGCGAGTGGCAAGTTATCCTTTTAGAAATAAAGCCAACGGTGATTTCTATTTCGGTCATCATGCACTTCGCGTTAAGTATAGACAGACATGTTCCCGACTTCCTTTTGGTAATTTTTGGTTATTACCTAAATATATAATTTGTTATTTACATGCATCATTTAATTTCGAAATGCTGCAGCTCGTTTACCTTAAAAACTCATTCGAAACATCTCTAAGTGGTTGAAGAGTCAATTTCTCTTTCGTAATCGCATAAACAAATAAAACACGGAGTTTTTATCTATAATTATAAATAACAATCTCCAAGCTCTGCATATTAAGGAAATAAAATAAGTATGTTGTAAGTAATGTCTAATGAGTCTTGGTATACATGTTGTAAACAAAGTAGAAACGACCATTTTAAGCTAGTTCAAGAAAGCGAAAGTTAAATGTGATGCCTATATCAAATTATACGTGTTGTATATCATTCTGCATTAATTTTCATCTATTTCTGTCTCACTCCAACACAGAAATACAACACCGAGAGATGAAAGACGACGGACACACAGAGTGTGAGACAGAAAGAGAGAAGGAAGTTGGAGAAAGAGTGTGAATAGAAAGAGAGACAGATACTAAGAGAGTTAGAGATATGGGGGGGGGGGGGGGGAGAGTGGTGGGAATGAAAGAAAGAGAGAGAGAGAGAGAGACAGAGACAGAGAGACAATAAGAGAGCTAGATAAATTGGGATTATAGAGATGCATGGGGGAGAGGGAGAGAGAGAATAATGAGGATAGAGAATAGGAGAAAGTATATAACACTTGATCTTTGGAGCACGTTACAGGGTCTGAAATGCAAATGAGAATGTCAAATATTCACAAGGTACAGTAAGACAACTTGAAAATTCCGAAATAGAGAGAAGGGGGTACATTATAATTAATAAGACAGTAATAATTATGTACTTTTTAAGTACAATCATTAGAAAGGGTTATTATGAAATAGATGCATAATATAGAATTAAATTACAGAAAACTAATTAAAAGAAAGGTGCATGGGAAGGCGCGCCCACGTGAATACTCTAAGACTGAATAAGGATATTAAAGTGGAAATGTATTTTCAAGGATATCAAGAATCAGTTATTAATAAGAGACAATTTCCCGATTTTATCATCCCCGACGAACCTTCTAACATTGTCTGGTTATCTTTTTTTTTAAAACCATTATCTTCCCTGAGCCATCGCGCGTCAATCCTCCGTCCTCAGAAATTAAGATGATGCAGACCCTAAAAATAAAACCATTCTCCTACTGTCCTCCATCTTTTGGTTTGTTTCTGTCATCCCTTGCAAGTGTGCACAGTGACTCAGCTAGCTAGTCCATACAACTGTAAATTGTGAATCACAGGCTTACGAAGTGGGAAGGGTGGGGTTGCTGGGGGCCACCTCCTCGATAAATGTGAAATAACTTATACTATTCGGGCAACTTACACCTCATTCGGTAGTTATAGTTACGGTGTATTTGTAATTTTATTTATTGTTCTATCGTATCTAATATTCTTTGCTTGGTTGCTTCGATCGATCGCAAAACTAATAGACAGGAAAGTTGACATCCGGGTGTACGGGACACAACCGAACTGGAGAAATTGTTCCTGTAATGCCTATATACGTGACCTGAAGTTTTATTTTCATTATGGTCCACTGTCTATGTGGGTGCAATGCAGATCTCATGCAGAGTTCTTATGCAAAAATAGATTATATTTCGCTGCCCATACTACTTCTTTAAGTGTTGAGGAAACGGCCTAGACCTCTGTCTATGATTAAATACGAAACCTGATGAGAATTGTGGGAAAATATTCGCTGGAGTGGACATACGAAGAGATAAGATGATAAATTACAATGTATAGACAGCAAAACGTGTTTGACATGAAACCTAGTCCAAATCATGTAGCGACCTACAGAAGAATGTGGTAAAAACAAAAGAAAACAAATGACCCCCCCCCCCCCCCGAAAAAAGGCCCTGTTGACATGGACTCATTCAGATTCATACGGGGTTATTCAAAGTTGGCTACACTCTCTTATGTAGCTAGCTTCTCCGTCTCGCTATTTTAGGAGGACTGGAATGGAATGGACGGACACAAACAAGGAGTTGAGGTTAAGCAGCGTCTTCCAGAAGGGATTGAGCTTCACTGACAAACGAGGATTATAAAGATCAAGTCTCCGTTTGAAAGAAGGAAGATCTACTCATCTCCCTTTCTTTCATTTCTCAAACAAGAGGCCGGCAAGGAGTTTGAATCTTTGTAAATGTACACGTACGTGTCTTTCATGCGAAGCCGCCATTTTTTAAAACGTTTGGTAACGTTCTAAAGAATAGCCCTTTATTAATGAAACAGACACCAGTCCTGTTAGATAAGAGTGTTTCACGATCTACATAAGATGGGTTTACTTTATTTGTGAGGTGGAAGGGGGGCACAATGCAACGAAAGTATAAACTCCATGGAATACACGCAGTTTGAGAACGCCATTGTATAATGTTCTTCGTTGCAACAACGACCTTCACAATCACAAAGAGTCCCATTTTAACTTGAGAAGCAACTTGACGAGGTTTGGGAATGTTTCTGTCAAAAATTGTTTTTAGTCCGAAACACGCTTCTGTATTGCTAAGTTCACACCGACGCCGAATTGATGGCGCATTAAATCGGCGAGCAAAGCGGCGGCAAAGCGTAACAAAGCTTAATTAAAGCGTAAAGACCGTAATAGAGCGTGAGAAAGCTTTGAGCAATTCGGGACATTCGGCAAGAGCGCCAATTTGTTTTAAACTGTTTAAAAATTTGAGGCGATCTGTCACGAATTGCGTAAAGCGGGGAGAGCGTATTAAAGCTTATTAAAGCGTCACAAAGCTTATCAAAGTTTTGCTCAAAGCGTAGGAAAGCTTAACAGAGTTTAAATTTGTGGCGCTCTTGCCGAATTTCCCGAATTGCTCAAAGCTTTCTCACGCTCTATTACGGTCTTTACGCTTTAATTAAGCTTTGTTACGCTTTGCCGCCGCTTTGCTCGCCGATTTAATGCGCCATCAATTCGGCGTCGGTGTGAACTTAGCATAACATATCTCAGGAGATCGTGAGATTTTTTGAAAAAATGACGCCGAATTGATCGCCGATTTAAAGCGCGACATTCGGCGTCGGTGTGAACTTAGCAATATGTAAACATGGAACTGAATCTCGCAGGCTTCGTTATTTCCCTGTGGTATTTTTTATTTTATTTTTTTAATCCTCAATATTGCAAATTGTATGGTGCCCTTTCAAGTTTCAATTATTTTCTTAATCATAAATCTACTATCTATACTCTTCTGTATTTTCCTATGTATCATGCATGTGAACAAAGAACATTTTCGTTGAATATTAGGGACAATAAGGGTAATTCTAACTGTCTATAAACTTAATAAAGAAGAGATTTATGATCTCACGATTCGTGTGGGGAGGTAGCGCGGGAGAGAGAGAGAGAGAGAGAGAGATGATGGATGATGATGATAAAGTGGAGAAGAATTGGTAGGGTTAAAGAAAGGGACGTATATCGTGAGGCAGATGTGCCGAACGGAGATGATGTTCATCCTGTATGGATGTGGGTTAGGATCAACAGAGGTTTACACCAATATCCCGTGTACCCGACCAGACTGATTAGGGGGGCATTGTTGCCCCTAGTTTAACAGTTTTATCGAGTGATTTTGTATCTAACAAGGTGATTAAAGTGACGAAGTACACTGCTAGTAGTAAAAAAAAAAAAAAAAACTGAGAGTATTCATCATAACATCTTCAGTGGTCCCAGTCAGTGGAGTTGAGAACTAGCCTGCAAAATCATCAGAAAGTTACAAATTCGAGTTCGAAAGTTGTCATTTAAAGTAGACACTAATTATAACTACAATTATATTCTTATATCATTCATAGTGCGCCTTTATTGTCATCTCTGCAGTTATCAATAAACCAAAACGGTAAATAGGATTTTCACTGTTTTCATTTTATGTTACCGAGCACCAGAGAGAGATCGTTTAACAGTGTTAAATCTGAGATGCACGACCCTACGTGTTATCAGTGTCTGTGATAATTATGTGGTTATATTGAAGCCCTAAAAAAAATGCGCTTCAAAATGATCAAGAAATGCCTCAAAAAGTAAAAACCTTTGAGTGACCGGTTTTACCATACTCGTTTTCCCCAATAAACTGTAGTGTTATGAAAACGCAAAATTTTATTTTGATTTTCAATCATAAATATCTTGATAATCAGACAGGCCATCGGCTTGTAAAAGTCATGGGGTTCCTGACTGACCTAAAGGTTTATATATAATTACCATTGCAGCATGAGCTAAATCAAGGATTTTTTTAAAGGATCTAAGACAAAGTTACCGGATCCCTTTAAACATAATTATCGGCGACTAAAATGAAATTTCTGCCGGTGGATATGAAAATTGTTAAATAATTTCCGTTCGTGTTATGCAACATACCTAGTAAAAGTTGAACGACATTAATAAAAGAGGTGAATTACAGCCAAGTAACGAAGAAAAAAGAATCCTTTGTTTTATGAAGGACAAATTAATTCTTTGTGTTAGTGCCCACCAGCTCCTGTACCCTATCAATTAACAAGTGTATCGGTCGATATAATTGAATAACTACATAATTACATAAAGGAAACGACTAAACCTTTCTCCTTAACGCAGCGGAAAATTAAATATGACATTTTCTTCTCATCTTGCTGTTCTTTGTCTGCGCATGAATATTGGAGACTGTAAACGAGATTATGTTTTAGAGACGATTCATTAATTTTGAGGACAGAACATCAAATTAAAAATACAGTTACAATTCAAGATCATTACTTGTTGTGGGTGTTGACCTCACGTTTAATTAAGTTATTCACCTTCGTTACAATGCTGATATGACTTGATACATTCTGCATAATATCTCCAACATGTATGTATTTATGTATCCCGCATATACAAGTTTTTTAAATGTGTGATGTTATTTTGTAAATGCATATTGATGGCACGGACTTCTAGCACATTTCCTCGTAGAAATATGTCTAAGTAACAGAAATTGAAACTTAATCCAAATGTTAAGACTGTTGTAGTATATGCGATGACACAAACACCTAACAGATTTGTGAAATGTATAATGCACAAGAATTATGATATGTTTTTTTGAAGTGCATGATGGAATAGGCAAGGAAACAACTTTTTGTGAAATGTATGATGCGATTAATGTCACAGACACATTAGCTTTTCTCCCCTTTTCTTGTCACTTATCTTGTCCTTTTTTTGGTAGGACATGATGGCTTATAAAGTCAGTTATGATGTCATTCTCTTTTTCTTTTTGAAGGGGTGTGATTTCTGTTTTCTTCAATTTTGGGGGGAGTGCATGATGGCACATTAACAAAGTCATAATGAATCACAAAGTGATTAATAGAGTGTTGACATCACATTTACAAAAATTACATCACATAATTTCCATTCGGCCGATGATGTTCGCCCCAGCATAGGGCCTTCGATATCGGTGGGAGAAGATGGCGGAAAATTTTTTGGTTTACTTCGGTGGGTTATGAGTAACCATGACGTAATTTAAGGGGGATACGTGTTTTAAATGTGGCGGTACTATGTACATGCGGAAAGGAGGGCACAGGGGCAGATGCCCCTAGTCCCATAGTGATAAAAGAAGAAGATGGAAACGGAAAGAAATGGAGTGGGGGGGGGGGGACCTTTTAAAGGGAGACAACTGCACCCTGTCAGACCCTCACTCCCTCGACAGTTATTTGCATTACATGGACAAAATAAGACCCCCCCCCCCCTCCAATAACAATAGTGCCCCCTCAACGGGCGAATCCACTCTACGCCAAAATGATTGGGAGAGGAAACCCCTGATTAATCTGGTCTTAAGCTGGATGGGGTGGAATGGGAGTTGGAGGGTAGGAAAAAAATCTTTCAGATATTGCAATTTCATTATGGGATATCTGAGCATTCTGGAAATTTAATCTGTATCATTTTTGGCTCGCACCATCTCGTACGATACATACGGTGGTGGCAAAGATTAATATGCGAACGGTAGCCGCGGCATAGAAATTCACCGCAATATGCGGATTCTCGGGAGGCCCGCGAGTCGTAATTGATATAGACAGACCAGACGACCAGCAAAGCGATCAGGCGATTGCTACACGATAATGCAGCTACCAGGAGCGATGATATAACATATTTTCGGAGGGGCAGAAAGGGCCACGAGCGCATCCATAACAGTATGAAAAACCATTAGGTAATTAACATTGGTGCTAAGTCAAGTTTACGCTTGGCGTTCATGCTGAGATAATTATGAAAGCAAAACACTGCAATGGTTTTTCTTCTTCAGGAGGATGTTTTTTTGTGGATAAAATATATGGACGGTTAGGTCCATGGATAATCATAGTTTGGCTGTAAATTCACCGATGACTGTATTCAACATATCCGTAGGACGGTAATAGTAATACGCAGGCGCGTACGCAGGGGGGGGGGGGGGGGGGGGGGTGTTTTGGGGGTTAATCCCCCCCCTTGGCATTTTTATATGTGTGTATTTTTAAGAAAACCCCCCTTTGTTTTGTTTAAACCCCCCCCCCTTGAAAAAATCCTGCGTACGCCCCTGGTAATACGTAAAAGGTTGTTCGCATGAAAGAAAGTTCTTAAACAATGCTAGCATAATCTTCCCCTCCTCCTCCTCCTACTCCTTAATTCTCACTTCCACCACTCCTCCCCTCATCCTCAATCTCCTGTATTCGTCCTGTAATGCATCCATCAGCCCCCACCTCTTAGTGATGTTATTAAAGATAAATCAGGAAAGTTCGTAATCTCCATTATAAATCACTAATATTACTCTAGCCACAATACTCTGGCGATGAGTTACACGAAACATTCTTCAATAACAAAATAGGAAGCATGCAATATCCCTTTCAATGCACAGTTTTACCCCGAATAAAATCTGACAGTCTTCCCAATGTTATGCCGAGTTACGTACAATAATTTTATGTATAGCGACAGGGCACGTATATCAACATGTTTACTTCGTAGTGCGATAGTGTAAGATCTACATGTAGATTTAAACTGTATGACCATGCGCATGGTTATACCATGATCGTGGATTCGTCATAAGGACCGGTGTTCATGCTCAAAAAAATATTCTGGGATGGAAAATTGACATTTTGACGCTAACTACAGTATCTAACCGACTACACGTGTAGTTTATGAAACACTATGTTACTGTGACTTCAAAGTGCCCCGGTATCAGGAATAAACATCCCTCAATTATATGGGTGAAACAAATGAAATTTGAAAGTCCTTGTTTATTATACGGGAGATTCATTTCATCCTTATGATAATTATGGCTCTGTGTGACGTACTCCAAATAATGATTACTAACAAGAAAGAAAGAAACAAAATCTTAATTTATTATTCAATCAAACCATGTTCCATCTTTGTCTTCCACGATTCTCGTGTAACCAAAACTAATTTAGTAGCTTTCTATTTCAGTATCCTAATTTTCTCAAACTGCCACCAACTGTTTCTTCTTTCTCTCTTTTCCTCAAAATCCAGTCTATTAAGTGGATGTTTTTAAAACAAAATGGTGATCTTCCTCTCCCGCAGAACAAAGTTGGATATTGAATGAAGAAGAAGTAGGCCTAGGTGAGAATTTTCTCATCTGTAACTCGCTGAAGAAGAAAAAAAAAATCGATTCCGAAAACAACATCTCCTCTTGCTCTTTCCAATCGTACCGTTAATTGATATCTTAGTCATGACAAACTCAGCTTCAAAACAAGAGTCTTCAAAAACAGATACCCGGAAACATCATCAAAACAAGTAATCAACCCCAAAACAACAATATTCTATGTAAACTTGACTCGTCTGGTTGTCCTATTTATTTTACATTTCATTTTGCTGAAAGGATGAATTTGACAAAGTGATGATGATACGCAGTAAAGATTGGGTCGTGTCACTTTTGTTCGAATAAAATTATGCTGGTGCGGAATGGACTGTTTATTGTATTTCAAGTGGGGAGTAAATTGCCAAACTGCCTTGATCATCATGTCATTTTTGTTTCGGATGTTGAAGGTGTTAATTTTGGAGAAGAGATATATAGACGAAATATTGCGAACGACAAAATGAACCTTCCAGTGACATTATACACTAACATTCGCGATGTTCTAACACGAACTTTAAAGGTCTCTTTCAGAGCATGGACCCTACCATGCTCAGACCAGAGAGAAATTGTTGTCTATGTTCTAAACAAAACTGTGCTCATCCGAGTCTGAAGTAGGTAGACTAATCCCTAAAAAGGATGTAGACGGAGTGATTGGTCTGCAAACACCAGACTAATTATAACAGTTTGATTCAGAGCATAGCAATTTCATTCAGCCTGAAAGGATGCTACAGCTTTTAGAGCTCGTGATAAATCGTGTAAAATCTTTGGAGAATGGACGTAATGGAGATGGCAGTAATTGAAGTACAACAAATGGCATTATAATTTCAAAATTATTTATTCTGATTTCTTTCCTGTTGTAAATTGCAATTGTTATGATTCCCTTATAATAATTATTTATCATTTAAAAAAACAACACCACCATCACCATCACTACTACTACTTCATAATTATAATAATGATAATAATGATACTAATAAAAGATTTGTAAGATGCAAAAGATTTTAACAGTAACCCAATAAACGAAAACCAATCTGCCCAGGCCTTGACATTAATGTGCAAGTAATAGCGGCGGAAGATTGGAAGAATATGGGGAAATAATTATGAGGTGCAGAGTGCAGACGTTTCGAACGACACGACTAATAGGTAGATGAGTGATCGAGTTGCGACAGGGAGTGGCGGAGAGTATTAAGAGAACATTACTTGTCTGGAGGTGGTCGGGGGGGGGGGGGGGCTAGGTGGGGTTGGGGGCGGATGGTGGTTGAGGAGGATAGGCCTATTTTGAATGAGAAAAGAAGAGAAGAGAGAGAGAGCCATGGATCTACAAGGTTTAAGAATCTTTCACTTTAACCATGAGGGTGACAAGGATTTTTTTCCTTCATGTTAGTCTTTTTTTTAGGGGGGGAGGGCGGGTGGAGCGTACTTCCTTCCCAAACATTACTTTGCTTTTATTATATAAAAAGAACATACCTTATTTTAAATTTGTATTAATACTTATTCAAATCACAATGCAAGAACAATGCTGATGCTGCCATTCGTATAAGTAAATGAAATTCATATGTTACGTATAATTTGTGATTCAATTCAACCTTGAATTTTCCCGATTTTCCTACCCCCCAAAAGTTTATTAACCGAAAAATGGCCGCGTTATCAATTATTATGTAAATTCTTTACATAATTCACGCAACTGCTGATTTTTTTTTAATGTGTATAACCTGTATAGATTGTAAACCAAACATCACTGCAGACTCTCAACGACCGATTAAATATTTTAGTCCTTGCTCCGGCTTAATTCAGCATGAAGATACAAGATAAAGACTGTTAAAGTTCCTTTCTTAAAGGAAATATGCCATTAACTTAATTATTCTCGAGTTTCTTTGTCTTGCTCCAGATGTCGGTCAGGTATGATAGTTTGTTGTTTATTCTGCGGTCTACAATTATTGTATATCCCAGTACCATCACCAGGAATTAAATAAGGAGACACCAGTCTTAATATTTGGATTCGGTTTTGATTTCTGTTACTTAGATATATTTCTACGAGGAAATGTGCTAGAATACCAAGTGAACAAGCTAATATTTTGTACATTTGATTTTTTTTCTTCCTGATTCAATAAAGGTCATTTTGTTTTCTATAAACTCGATTAAGAAAAAAGTCCATGATGACAGGATAACCGGCAAGCCTCACTCCGTTAATGTGAGATATTTGTCAGTCAGCATTTATTGGTTTATACTTTCTCATGAGCTCCACACAAAAATACGATAAACGCCCCGAAAAGTAAATATTAGGTAGTGTTTATTTTACCCGTTGCACTCAAGGTGGCATGGCGATTGCGTCAATGCTTGATATCAAGCCTACGAAGACGATTACAGTACATGCGCTAATACATGGAATTCAGGACAATCATTCGCACTTTTATTTTGCGTTCATTTTCTGTAAAATGTTACTATCGCACGGTGCGTCAAAAATACCGTGCCGCTCGCTAACGCAGTCCAACGTCAAAACATGACGCTTCGTGTGCAACAGGTAGAAAACAAGACAGTCATACGCCGGGCGTCTATACAAACAAAATTCTCTTCAGAAGACAAATAGCTCTATGAGGAAAACAAATTTCACCTGTACATCAGAGCATAAACAACATTCTAAGTCCGTTGCACACGATGCGTCATTTTCGCTGACGTGGAGCTGCGTCAACGAATGGCGCAATGTATGATGTTCATTGCGAGTCATATCGTACATACAGTGTAGGATAGATGCAGAATTAGTGGTGCAAACGTTGCGTGGAAATTCATTGTGCATGCGCTGAATTTCATTCATATGCTTTATTAGCGCAGGTAATATCGCATAGTACTAACGCCTCGTGTGCAAAGGATCTACTGAACCAAAACTCTTATGGACCCCTAAATGCAATGTACTGTACCCTTTGAGCCACTTACACAATATACAAGTTGACATTTGCAGAGGTGCCAAAGCGGTTAAAGATCAAAGATATAGCTCATTAATAATTGTCATGAAAAGCTAGACATGAAGGATTCAACATCTGGAAAACAATCATTGGGGGTGTTGAGAAGTCCCGACCGAGAATGAAGTATAAACTACAATGCCTAAACACCAGCACCCCCTTCCCTTGTTATCCTCTCCATCTGGCGACTACCAACTAAGGACTTGTAAATATATAATAATAAATGTGATGCTGTTTGTATGATTGAAAAACGAAATAGTATTTATGTGTCCGTGTCTTTGATTACGTTCATATCTACGAAAACGATTTGGCTTAAGAATATTCCCAGAGAGTGGACGAATGCGTGCTTGGTAAAAGCTGAAGCTATTATGTTATGATAACCCTGTCCGATGAAAGTTGTCTGTATTAAGTAAATCATACACTGTACATGGGAAGTCCATTATTTACTTTAAAAAATCACTTAACCACACCATTGTCCCGACTTGCAAAGGTCAACAATATTTCAAACTTAAAATGAATCCAAAGCAAGAAAACACAAATTGTTCCAGTTGTGACTTCCTAAGACAACTTTGGAACTTATTAGAAGTAAACTTGCTACTGTTTGACCCGATTAACATTTACAATATTACAAATATAACCTGATTCCAATATCAGTATACCAATGTTATGTTTGCAGGAGATGTAAAACTTTTAGATTGATCATGAAGTCATGATTAAAGTTTATGTTTTATAAATATATATATATATATATTTTTAACCCTGATGACCTGAAAAATTATAGGAACGTGTGGGCGATTTTGAAACAACTTCTATAACTTGTATTAAAGTGTTTGATTAAAAAAAAAAACTTTTATCCTGTTGCAGTGTCTTCTCGTTTTTATCATTCATATTAATAAATGTTGATTTGGCAGGGGGTGGGACAAAAATCTTTTGTTCGAATTCTTCAACTCAATTCAGTTTTGCAATACATGGGACTTGGAATTGCATTTGGTACACATTGATCAATGTCAAAGTTCTTTGCAAATCGATTTTTGCTACACTTGAATTCACAAATAAATAAATGAATTACTTCTCGTTTTGGTCTCCTTCTCTGTTAGTTCCTAATGGGGCGTTGAGAAATACCACTCAGAAGAAGAGTAAATATTAAACATGAAGTAACTGGTAAAATAATCAACTATTTTTGTTATTTCTTTCAGATTATGAGCAATCTAGAATGATATCACAATAAAAAATACGAATCTGTGTCCAACCTCAACAATAATTTATTCTAATATGAAAAGCATAATATGCAAATATACAGTGCAACTATCGCTGTTTTCTGAGTCAATGTCAAATGAAAACGTTAGGTGATGTATATTATGCAGCGGTGTCAACCATGGGTTGCAAGACTAGAGGAGCAGCCCCCCCCCCCCCAATTGAATTTCAAAAGGTTTCAAGTGTAAATATAAAACAGTTTTTCGCATCGCATCGATATGCTTGCTCCTCCTCCCCCCCCCCCCCGCCTCCCCCACTCGTGGCCCCTTCCCCCTCCCTTAATAATATTTCGAAGCCCTCGTCAGTGTACAGTGTATTTAATACTGCAATATTAAAAAAGTAATCTCTGTGCGGGACGTATTGCTTGCGACATTGGGTCCGCTAGGATCAATTAGGCCAATTTTAAAGTGAGTAATATTGCACGCCAGGCTGCATTTTTTGCCCCGAGGCGTGGGAAATCAGAAGTTCATCGAGTACGTCCCCCAGTACGACTCCAGTCGCCAAAAGAAAGCCCTTGTGTTATGCTAAGAGTCGTCCTCCACGAAATTCTGTCCTCCGCCTCAAATTGTTCATGTAGTCCCAAACGTTGAGAGTTACGTCAGATTTGTTGATCACTCATTAGGTGCTACAACGATTGGGATCGCTTCTGTTGAGATGAGTTAATCTATATGTTGATTATGGCAGGTGTCAATTTCTTGAAATGCTAGAGCGCCGTAATGGCAGCCATGCTAAAGCCGGGGTAATAATTTCCAAACTTAGAAGCGTATAGAGACTTTAAATGAGATATATGCGCTATACAAGAACCACATATTATTATCATTATTATTAAAGAAAACGGACCTTTGCTGTCATTTGTCAAGCTAATTTAACATTATACACCAAATACCCAGTCATAAACCCAGAATAAATGTACGGTACTGGATTTCTATCTTCATGGGTCCACCCTCAGAACGATAGGACAGATATTACTGCTACACCCACACTCAGATTGGACCTGGCTGAAATATATTACATATTGTAATGAATTTCACAGCCTCGCAGATTTCCCGAGCTTACATGTACATACACAAATCACTTGGGATCAAATTCACTAAAAGGACGCAATGCTAAATTATGATACATCTTATTATCATAAAATTTAAGTAGATACATCTTTCATGCCGCAATTCGATTAGATAATGTTATTGTTTATTTGTGCCCTTTAATATTAGGCCCATATTTCAATGCAGGGGGAGGGGGCAGGGGGGGGGGGGTTACGTCGAAATACACATGTATCCCTGGCCAAGCGGTGCAACCCACAGCAAATAAACGGTGGTTCCTCAATTTTCTTGATCATGAGTTTTCATGCAGATGGTACATTATAGTGGTTAGTTCCTTATCAGTAAATCCCTTTAAAAAGAGGAGAGGGCATAAATCATAAAGGCATACAAGCGTTTCCATTTCGTCGTACGTGGCCCCTAAAAACAAAATCATCTGGATAGCAATTTCCTTTCAGCTGCATATACAAATCATAAAAGATCTATCGGTTCAGTTCTAATCATGTCAAGATAGGGATGGTGTTCCACACAATAATTATCACCCTGCTTTTCAAGGACTCTTTGATTTAACATCTAAAGCTTTACTTTATTTAAAATATTAATTAGAGCAAATTCAGATCGTGAGAAGGAGATACGGACCTCGAATTCTGCTAATCAAACAAACTGATCTAATTAATTAGCTCTCACGGGTTCTCTATTGACTGAGTTAACCCATGGTTAACGCATCTTCATAAGAAATTCATTAGAGTTGTCATTGCCCTAATTGGGCTCTTCGTAAATTGCTTATTCCATCTAGTCTTTACTCTCAGACAATGAATTGAAATCGCTTTGTTTCTTTTTCATGAAATCGACTTGTATTGTTAATTGAGCTTTACCGACAGAACTCAGCTATTTCGTTTTCTGTTTATATTTAATTTTTCATTTCGTTTTTTGAATAGTAGCAGTATAAATGTTATTATTTTGAGAATAATAAGCCTTTTTTTCCCCCGCCCTATTCCCCCCCCCCCTCTCTCTCTCTCTCTCTCTCTCTCTCGCTCTCTCCCCTCTCCCTTTTTCTTATCCCTGTATGTTGTCATGCTCTGCTCTAATAACACCATGAACCTATTAAAATATTTCATCAAATAGATCCAGACAATATTGTATGCACAAATCGATTCCCCATGGTGTCCTGTAAATACTAATGATCATTACCATGAATTCACGACAGACACAATGGCCGAAACAAAAAAAATGCATGCAGAAGCTAATGATCAACATATTTTTATTCTATGGCGCTTTCTCAGTGAACAACACACAGAACAACAACTATAATTTGTGTCAATAAACGCTTTTTGTATGCCATGCAGCTGCACACAATCCAATACAATAAGCCTTATTATGTACGATGGATTTTAAAACTTCTTTTTCAATATTAATCACATGTCATGTACAGGCCTAGCACTAGCACAATATCAACACATGTAATCTCGTTTTGACATGTGTTTCTTTGATAACCAGAATGTTTGCCAGTACCTTGCCTGATATGGCAACAAAAAGTGTATTGCAATACGATAATTCGTAGCAGATACTACAAATACACAATGCACGTACAATGTACTTATGAACAATAACTGGTCCATTTTAAGTATATAATTTGGTTCATTTGATCGTTCTGTGAATAACTCACATACATCGAAACTTTATATATGCATTCTTTCAGATATTATTGATCAAAAGGGGGTAAAAGCCAGCTTGGACGGGGAAAGGGAGGGGGTCGGTGGAATATAATTTATCTGCGCAGCCCCTCGTCCACTACAGGTTGTGGGCCTCGTCATTTTTCCTGGGCCTCTAAACGGGGAGGAGGGCGTCCTATGGATACGCCACTGATTATGTTATGAACATCAGAAGGCTTATATTATTTTGTTCTCGTCAATCGCATGCAAAGTGAATGTCCTCGGCTAGAAGCTCATTCAAATGTATGACCTACACAAATGTATGACCCCACGAAGCTCAATGCGTGGGACTGATAATATCCCTTTGTGCAAAGAGATATAAATGATGCAGATCAATCGACTTGCTCATCGAGAACATCAATAATTTAACCAATCTATAGACTCATATTCACCATGTGAAATGTAATGGACTGATACATGAAAATTGTTTTCTCTGTAATCATGCTTGGAGCCTATTTTGTTGGATTTTTGTTTTAATTTGTTTGTTCCGTTTTGTTTTGTCATAATTTGTTTGGACCTGTGCTCCCCTCCAGGAGAATGTGGGTCTACCAGCAAGTCGGCATTATCCCATCATGTTATGATCAAATATCATCATAGGCCCTTTGCAGGAAGTACATCATGTAAAGCCAACGTTCAGCCCTAGATATGACCTTATATAAATTAATGATGAAAACTGACTAGTGTCTTGAATATCTTATTATCATCATGATTAAATGGCTGTATCCTTTAGATTTAACGACGAAACATGACCATACCAGTATTTCTGTGCATGTAAAAAAAATACCCTATCCAAAATCCACTTCGAAGGAATATAAATGGCATGTATCTACAATATAATTTAACGCCTGGCCCAGAAACAGACTCGCGGTCTAACCATTGCAACAGGAACATGATTCCAAAGAAACTAGATTCTATTAAATCAATATCCGGGCATCGTCAGAGCAGGTTATTAGTATTCCCCTAAAATAACCAGGGGTCTACAAAATCCATTTTTCATTTGACAATAGTCACAATTCTAACTGACCTACTGATCCTGTTTACTGACCTGGATCGTCGCAGAAATTATACAACGCTAAAGGGCCTATCTCACTGAGCAGCGAATGCTTGCGAACGTTGCGAATTTGGATTCGCCAACTTTCCTGACGAATGTTGGCGAAAATCAGCGACATTAAGTGACGTTTAGCGACAATTAGCAACATTTGAGCGAATGTCTCCGAAAGTGTTTGCGAAAGGCAGTTGGCGACTATTGGCGACTGTAAACAAATGTTAGCGACAACTTTTGCGAAGATTAGCAACTATTTGCCAATCCTTTGCCACTATTTGTGAACGTTTGAGACCTTTTGCTAACTACTGGTACGCAATGGGTCGATTTTATAAAGGAACCATATGGTAACGTGGTCGCTAGCTTTGGCGAAACACAGAGAACTGACGAAAACAAAGAGCAAAACCGTTTAACAACCGTTTGCAAAGGCTTACGACTGTTTTGCAAACGCTAACGACTGTTTTGCAAACGCCTGCAACTGTTTGCGGAAAAATAAATTCGCAAAGAAATTTTGAACATGTTCAAAATTTCTTTGCGACAAGAAAAACTGTTTACAACAAAGAAATCTGCTTGCGATCTTTCTTGCAACCTTTTACAACATTTTACAAACTCTGGCGAAACCCCAAATTCGCTACGTTCGCAAGCATTCGCCGCCGCTCAGTGAGATAGGCCCTGAAAACTGACTCTCCGGTCAAAGAACTGCATGATGAAGCAGAGGGAAACCAAAACACTGGCTAGCAACTCCTCTCTGTCTCTGTCTATACTATAGGTCAAAATGCTAATTACAAGTCCTTCTTTCTCTCTTCTATAATGTAGCCTTAACTTTAATCTATACATGTACTGTATAGCAGTATAGCACATCTGTTTGCCTTTAAATATACCATGAATCTTGTACATGTAGGTTTTCTTGAGAGATCTCCGTGCATATTAGACCCATTCACACGTTAAGCCTCGGTCACAAATGCCATTACGAACTGCTACGAACGCCGTACGAACGCCGTACGAACGATTTTCAGACAATGTAAATTCGGGAAGACAATGGACAAAACAGGGAGATTCGTACGAAATTATCGTTCGTACCAACCTTTGTGACCTTAGCATAACGTACACCCAAAAGTGAGGTTTGAACCGCGGTCCGAACCTCACCTTTTCTCTACATGTGAACGCACCTAGCAGAGGCACAAGTGTAACATTAGAATGTATAAATCATCATGAAGTAAACATTTCGATTTATATTTTTGACCCGGATTTTGGAGCTCATTCTAGTACTAGTCAATAGCAGTAGAGTTCATGATCTCTTATTTCAGAGTAGGAAGTTGTTTTTCGAAAGAACTGTTGTGACAAATTTCAGATCCAGGGACTCGGCATAGACGGCATAATATTATCATCACCTTCCCCCGTCCATTGAATGCGTTACCCATACCACACTATTCCAATATAGATCAAATTGAAGATGGATGCTTATGTTCATTGTATTATGATATTCAAGGTATTTTTTGTTTATTACTGCCGTATATCAAGACTATCCACACTATATAATGTAGATGTATACGTGTAGCTATACTGGGGATTGGGGAGGAATCTATAGGGATGCAAGCTCCTCGGAAACGAAGAATTGAATGCAAAGAATGGAATTCAGGGAATTAATTTTAAGGCTGGCAATATACAGCGTATAATTATCACACCTCTATAATATTACTATTAGAATAAAGAAAAAAAGAATCTTGAAATTGAAATTATGTGCACTTTAGAAGCACCCTAAGGTGAGAACATTGCAAGGTCCTCCAGATCTCTCCCGAATTTATGATTTTTATTCTAAAGCTCACTTTGATGCCCCCTGCCCCGCCCCGTGCCAACCTGTTGAAATAAGTCACGGGGAGTGTTTCACAAAGACTGAGATCTACTTTAAGTTGGACTTAACTGTGACAGGCTATTCATGCCGCCGGTTGCTCTCATCGTTGGTCCCTCAATTATGATCTTTAGATAGTATTTTTTTCTTCAATAATGAACTATCGAGATATGTAAATTCTGTAAATTTGTGACCACGATTTGAACGTCTCTTGAGAGACCAATGCCAGTAAACAGTGAGAACAAACAATGGCATGAACAACCTGCCATACAGTAGTTACAGTAAGTCCAACTTAAAGTCGACCTTAGTCTTTGTGAAACACCCCCCTGGTGATAATACTCAGACCATGCGACTGTATCCCAAGGTGTGAACAATGCAAGACCCATTATTAGACCTATCGCTAATTTATGATCAATTGCAGTTAGCTGGCCCAATGGGTCACCTAAAACTCAATTGATCACCACAGCCCTTGGATCACCCATTGTCTGTATAGCAGCTTATTATAGGCCTAGCACTGCTGGGCAACATCACCAGATCGAATCGAACAGATGTTACAGAGTGGAATACCAAGCATAGTAACCCGTTCACATCTATACAGTATGAGACCGACACAAGTCATGATTGCCAACAAACTCGGTGGTCTTGTTCTCTCGCATAGTCGCATGTCATCATATCAAGTGCGATACCCCCCTCCCCCTCCTGCAACTCATAACACCGGTGCCCCCTCTTTTGGTTGGACCTATACGCTACGCCACGGATGGCACGAATCAAATCCTCAGGAAATACATGGTGGTTCTGTTCATATTTCAGATTAATTATATCGAGTCTAAAAAGACATGTATACAAGATTGGGGGAAACAATAATGTTTACAATGAGAGATCTAATTTAGAATTTGCTTCCTATTTCCTCTTCATTCCAACTTCCTTCTACATGTTGTAGATTTGAACTTTACAGCAACATGTGAGAATTTTCTTCGTTCTTTCAAGAAAAAGAATTTGCGTATGGATGCGGGGTTATAAGTTACCAAACTGAACGTGGCCTCTATCAACCCCTTCCTCTTATATGAATGTACATACTTGCACTGTGATGGCTCAACAACACCCCCCCCCCCCCAATATAGGATGTAGAATTGCTCATGTCAATACAATATATACATGTCGTATGATCACCTCATGATTGTTTGTGCATATATACCAGCAGAAAAAACAATAGGAGTAACTAGATACGATTGGTATTACTTGGGATGTGCGTCACGTGCTCCGGTGACAATAGACCATTTTCGTACTGTAACCGAATGTAATGCATACATGTACGTGTTTGTGAAGTACGTCTCAATGCAAAATTGCAAATATTTCATTAACCGGTCATGAATCATTGTATTTCAATAGTCAGAATACGAATTGTATTCACTACATTATACTAGGTAGGACAGGCCATAATATCTTCTACCTAGCAACAATTAGTAATGTATGCAATTCGCATTCTAAATATTGAAATACAGTTATTTGCAACAGGTGAATGAGATAATTTTGTAACATGGCATTTAACAAAGATTTGTGCATTAAATTTGATTACATTACGAAAATGGTCAATTGCTCCTCACTCAAATCGTTCACTAACCGAATTCATCTTCAACCCATGACAAAACGCCAATCTTGACCATTGCCGAAACCCGAAACCTAACCTAAAAGGCTAAAACGCACTGTTTGCGACCCTAACCTCAACCCTTTACGATTGACAAAATTATGCACGGGGCATTGGTCGCCGGGGTACAACTTTTTGTCCTGAACATTTCATAACTTTATACTATTTTAGCGTTACACATGAAGCCCCCCGCCCAACCCCCCCCCCCAAAAAAAAAAAACTCACACACCGACCTGGAATTAACGATATAAGACTAATACTATACTATTCCTTTAATTGATAGACTTGTTACCATAGTGATAATGCGTAGGTGATTATTAATTCATTTTGTTCGTGTCCTTCGATAACAATGCTGCATTACATTATTCCTTTCAGCAAGAATGATCATGAAATTTGTCATCTCTATTTAATTCGATATTGAAACGCACGAGCGGCAGTGGCATATCTAGAGTAAAGAAAGGGGGAGGGGGGGGGGGGGCTACAACGCTAAAATAATTTAGAGTTGAAGACATCACAATTTTCACGACAAAAACGTTGTACTTCGTCTACCATTTTCACCCTTTTTCAGGCCTGGAAAAAAACCAAACACGATAATTATACAGCAATGCGTTTTCATATTGTTAAAACAATGTTTCAAAATATCATGGGGTGAATGCAGCCTACCCAGCCCCACCCCTCTTTAAAAAAAACCGACAGTACATGTAGGTCTTTACTTTACGCCCCTAGTCCTCCCCTTTTATTATAATATCTGGATAAGCCACTGTATATTGCAAAGTATCCTCATAACTATCATGATTGGATCAACTTAAACCACAGAAGAAACTATTAAGAATTGGAAAATAGCCAATATGAACATGACCACAAGATGGAAAAAGCAACATAATAATACCAGGAAATCGTTAGATAAAGTGTGAAAGAACAATGATATCAGCTATAATTAAATAAATAGGTAAATGATATCACGCAGAGGTTCTTCCGCATGACTTTGTTATGATAGTCAGATCGGGTGTTGACATGAAAATGTCAAATGCGATGGCTGTGTCATTGTTTGGAGTAAACAACATGAAGAGTGAATAGGGCACAGTGAGGTACAGAGTGTATTGGGCATGAAATCTATTAGGAGTCAAAACACATGAGAGGTGGAAGAAATGACAAGAGTGCATTGGAAGGAGATGGAAGAGAGAGAGAGAGAGAGAGAGAGAGAGAGAGAGAGAGAGAGAGAGAGAGAGAGTGGTGAAAGACAGAGGAAAAGAAAGAGAAAAAAGAAGAGAGAGGGAGAGACAGAGACCGACAGAGGAGGTGATGGGGAAGGGAAGGAGAAAGAAAGAGAGAGAGGCAAGATATAAATAATTTTAAAGGAAAATGGAGGAGAGAATTATTGATACACCTCTTGCAACATAATTATTCGTTATTTATCAACAAATACAGACATGGAACGCCAACAATCAGATGCCAGATTTGGTGGTATACCCATATATACCAAGCAGCATTATTCAATACGTACAGTACAGCGAATGGATGTCTGATCTTCATGCACGGCTGGTATGTGAGATAGCAGGCATCCTTTTCTACGCGCCATTACCGATCCTCTACATGGCTGTCGCATGTAAGCACCGGCTCGAGTTTATAAGCGTTTCAAAATGGAGGTTGTGGGGGGGGGGGTGGGTTTAGGGGGGGGGGTATAGGGGGGGGGGTATTTGAAGGGGGTTAGAAGTGTAGAAAATGAAAGAAAATTAAAACTAAAGGGTTTATCGAATGGCAGCTTGGAGATGAGATGGAGATATAATTATACCCATGGACCTACAGGGTACAAAAGTTTTAAAGTCAGCAATAGGTTTTGATTATGCACAATAATCCAATAGATATTCAAAGCAGCATTACATTTACAGGATGAAGAAATGTTTATAACAACTGGTTTTGGAAGCACGCTTAAAATAATCGCTTACAGTAAAACGACACTACCGGATTTGTATAAGGCATTTATAGTAATTATACATTCAACAAAAAAAGTCATAGCGCATTCTGTTGAAGTATTTATATGCTGGTAGAAATTCCCGGATATTCATAATTTTATACCGAGTCATTAATTTTTTATGGTTAAGAATTTCGTAGAAAAACTAGAAGGATGTCTCGTGTTTACTGCTATTTTGAAAGTCATGTTTAAACTAAGCAGTTCAACATTCAAGGACCCACTAAATATTTTATTTCCACAATCATCATCAACATTTTATGGGTAATGAGAAAATATTGCTAGATCAAGGTAAACTTGACCCTTGATCACAAATAAAATACCACATGAGAACGTGGGTTATTAATTGGTATCATCATTTTGATCAGACAAGGCCAATTTGATATCGTGATATCGCAGGCATCCTTTTCTGCACCTTATTCCTCATCTGCATCCCGACCGACTACAGCTATTATTCTTGGCAAATTTATGTGCACATCGCGCCGGCGACCGAAGCTGATGTAAAAATAGAGCTCAGCATATCGCAGCTTGACGCAATGTATTCCGTGATGTACATTACTGTATTACGGCCAGACTTGAAAGAGGGGCAGAAGAAGAGGTGTAAAGCAAGAGGTGGGGATTGTGGCAAAGAGCGACCAGGAGAGATAAAGAGAAAGAGGAGAGACTGAGAGAGGGGAAGAGAGGGGAAGACTGAGAGAGGGAGAGGGAGAGGGAGAGGGGATGTTGGGAGGGGGAGAGAGAGAGAGGGAGGGGGGTAAACAATGAGTGAGAAGAGAGGGAGAAGGACAGAGACAGTAATGTAGGAGAAAGAATGAGGCACAGAGAGAGCAAAGAGAGAGAGAGAGAGAGAGAGAAGGGTGAAAAGTAATGATACATAAAGCTGTGATTGAGTTTTATATACCTACAAAATGTAAATATAATTAGTATACAATTTTTAATGCAATCAAGAAAAGAGTACACAGTAAGTTCAGCTCGTACCCTATACGCAGCACGTTCCTTCTAATTAATGCAGGCCAATATTGTTTACAAACATGTAAATGAATAGCTTACCTAACACTCTGATGATGTTTATCTTTATCTCTGCTGCGTGGCTGAAATATATTCTCAAATAGTCCAAAATAGATCAGTAAATTGGTGAGGCGAACATAACAGGCAAGAACATCACACGGGCGCCAACAGAAAAAAAACGTCGTATTCATGTATGTATTCCGCAGTATGATTAGAGAGCAGTTTTTTCACATCATATAATATGATAACATCCCAGAGCCTACATGTCGCCGCTTTTGTACACCAGCTGGTTGGTCAGAGTAATATATAATGCGTGCAGCCTTCCCTTGGATATATTATTATGCAGGGATTGAAAGGCTGGCTCGATCGGCGACTAAATACAGGCACCCTGTTACTACACGGGCATTGTCTACATTGCATATTGACTGCGCCTGCGCACAAAGGCATCTCTCACAGTCCTACTGCTAGTGAAAATGCACACACAGACAGAGAGTGCATTCGATCGTATCGTGAATATACACACACACATGTACGGGCACACGACACGATTTAGATATTTCCTGCCAGACACAACACAAAGGATAACAAAGAGATAACATGCCCTTGTTCCATCCTATATTTTAAGCTGAGTGTGGTCCAACTTCCCTCCAACTACAAAAACATGCCCTCCTCGGGAGCGAACAAAGATACTGGCAGCCTTCGATTTTCTTTTGTCAAGTTCTTTGCCATACCGCACTCTTCTCAAAGACTATGTAAGAATTGCATGCAGTCTCAAAGTATACAGTCTGAAAATGTTAAATATATTTTCTTCAAAATTGGAAATGGTTTGTGAACTTAAAAACTGTGTCAAAGGGAGAGAGAGAGAGAGAGAGAGAGAGATGGGGGGGGGGGGCACACATAGAGAGAGAGGGGAGAGATCAAAGAGATACCAGCAATCTCTTTGGAGAGATAAAACATATCGAGAAAGGTAAAGGGAAACGTGAAACGAAGAGGATTGGGGGTGGGGGGGGGGGGCTACTATGGCCAAGTTGAACCGTATTTCAACTATTTTGTACTTTATTTGTCTATGCACCGGGTATACCGGTGTCCGCCTCCCCACCCACGATGGCTGTGTGCCTGTGTCCCTCATTGTCTGTGCCTAGGTTACGCCAATACACACATACAAGTTTATGAGAACTCCTATGTCTAATATTAGTAAACGTCTTTCTTATAGAATCTTTCAGATTGAAATATCACGAGAAAGGGGGCATTCCGAATTAAAGCCTCCATTATTATGCTGTACCAAAATCATACTTGAAAAAGAAATCATCGATTTACAAGTCGATTTTCTCTATCATCATTATTAATATTGATCAGAGTCAGATGGTTGTTGATGTACTGGATTATTTAAATTGCTGCCTTTACCCTGCCCCCATATCCCTCAAAGGCTACACCACTGAACCCGCCTCTCTTCGTCTTTGTTTGGTGCCCGTGACTGATCATGTGAGTGAAAGAGAATCCAAACCCCGCTCAGAGAGAGAGAGAGAGAGAAAAAATAAAAATACAGAGTTCTATTACATTCGAAACAGAAAGAAAGTAAACAGTCCTTATATTCAATTCTATTTTAATAGCTGGGAAAGTCACCGGTGGTTCACCACGGTAACCTCTAATGAATAAAACACTTTCATGACTTAGCAATTGCTCTCCCAGATATACCAGATATGACTGATTTCAAATGTTATCATTATGTTCCCCATTTTGTTTACACTTACCCCAACCAGGGACAAGCATGTCCCTGCCCTAACTTAGTTAATGACAAGAAGATTTTATGTCATTTTCTCTCGCCTAATTGGTTTACGTTCAAGATAAAGAAAGTTGGAAATGGAGGGAGGGGGGGGGGGGCAAAGAGGAAACAATTTATACAAATTGTGTCTGCTGGTGGAGATAGATATTAGTCTCGGGTCCGACCACAGAACTCTTAAATACGTATTTAAGAGTTCTGTGGGTCCGACGGGTCAAAATCATTCATTTCGAGACAAAGCTTTCAGGGGGTCGTGGCCGGAAGAAGGAAACTTCAAAATGAAGAAGTTCCTGCTGGTATAGATGTTTGTATAATTATTTTCAGTACTTGGTATAAGACATTTTGTTGCCCGCCCTCTCAACGCCGGACTTGGAGCGGAAGTGCCAAGTCGTTCTTTGTTCCGGACCTTGGCCGTCTTATCGAAACAGAAACAGGACCCGGTCCAGTTTCATGATAACTTCTTGGTTAAAAAGTAATAGCGTCGTTTTTTAAAAACTTCTAGATGACAGCACACAGACATAAACATGACAAGATGGTATCTCGTGGAAATAGTTGATGGCAAAGAGCTGGAAAGTTGAGCTTGTGCATGTAGAAGCATGAACCTACTAAGAAGTAGTAAGTCCATGGTAGAAGCAAAGCGCTACTGTATCCGTGTACTTGTGGTAGAGAATGAGAAGGACATTTAAAAGAAGAAGAAGAAAAGAAGGAGAGGAAAATACAGGTCTAATAAATAATAATGATAACAATTATAATAATAGTAATAACAATGATGATAATAATAAGATGATGATGAAGGAGTAGTCAGTAAAGAAGAAGAACTGAGGAGGAAGGGGACGACGACGACGACGACGATGACGATGACGAGAAAGGGGAGGAGGCAAAGGAGAAGAAGGATGAGGAGAAAGAAGAAGTGGATGGTGACGACGATCAGGACGAATAGGAGGAGGATAAAAGGAAGAAGGAGGAAGAGGCGGGAGGGGAAATTAGGAGAAGAAGATTTTTTTTTAATTTTTATGATAAAAAAGAACCCTAAATACCCCTCCCCTTTTCATTAAAGTAATTATTTCAATATCACGACATATTCAGCCATCCTTTCAACGTGCAATCTCTCATTTCGCACAACAATAATACATTTGTCTCATTTTTCTCAAGATATGAGAATCATCTCACAGCTGCATGTGCAGGATAGTGTCATACCATACCATAAAGCAACACGCAGAAGATCTATAAATCATGTGTGCAAATAAAGATAAAACATTTTATCTTTATTTCTACTTTGAGAAATTTTTAGAGAATCTCACATCATGAGTTTCATGACCATAGCGATAAGTAATGTTTTCAGTTTCGGTGGAAATATAAAATTACGCAGGATGATAAGTGAACCATTTTATTGTCGAAATGTTTCGTCATCTCCAAAGCGAGGAATATTTCCTATCATGCAAGTGACCTATTCACCTTCGGTAATCATCCGATGACATTGTTTCCGATACAAATGTCGCTCTCTCTCTCTCTCTCTCTCTCTCTCTCTCTCTTTCTCTCCCTCTCCCTCTCTCTCTCTCCCTCCCCCTCTCTCTATTTTCCACCACGTATTGTTTTTAGAGAGAATTTGTTATAGACAAAATGAATTGGCTTATTAAATGGTACATAATTTTATAATAAAAAGCTCGAGGTTTTCTAACTAACAAAATACAAATTTGAAACGATTTTGAGTAGCTTTGAAAAATAGTAATACAAAATAGAAAACAATACGTTTTTATTGTATGACAAAAACTTAAAAACAAAGACATAGCACGGTGCAACTATTACAATTTGAAATGACAAGCTAGAAATATGGAAATACGTCAGCCTTATAGTTATGCTATGCAGCTTGTTTTCTTCTTCAAAACTGTATGTACCTGTGGAACACCTGTCGTGAATATTCATCAGATTTCACAAATCGGTTGTATATATTATATTGAGGTTTTCCTTATCTATTATGTTCAGCATACTAGCCGGAAATGTCAGTTTTCCCTACAATTACACTCAATTTTCCTCTTACTTCCAAGCAGGGGGTCAAACGCAAAGTCAAACGCAAACACAATGCGCTTGTGTATTACAACGAAACAAAGGGGTTTGTCTATTCAATATAACAATATTCTTTATCATGACTGTTCATAAATAACCCTCCATCATTTACATCATTACTATAATTCTGTTCCGCAAAATCATGCACCGCTAAGTACGGGTCATGATCTTTTTAACCTAAGCTATTTGTAACTGTCAAGATAATTATATCAAGCCTCAATATAGGGCAATTTTTTTTCCCTCAACTTGTAAAGCACAATGAGATACATAATTATAAAAATACAAGTTTGGTGCTTAGAATACAAATACACGATGATCACGATCCATGGCACATTGTTCAAAATATATTTATTTAAAAAAAAAGAAGTTTTTTGAACCCATGACATTTGACAAACTGTACAAATAAAACCTATTCTACCCTTGGAATTCAATTCGAAAAGGTGTTTTTTATTATATAAATTCTGCCTGCTTGATATGTTAGATAAAAGATAGTATAATTGTAGTTTGGATCTTTGTAATAAGCATATGAATTTCATGGGACAGTTAAGCGTTCACCCGTCCGCAATAAAGAAAGAGATTTTCAGCGCCCGTTATAAAGGCATGGGAAGAAGCAGAAAAATCGGACTTTGGTCGGGTTTGATAGGTGTAGCATTAGTTGTGGAGGCTGTCCGGAATAGATACCAACATCTATAAAATGCCTGATATTTCCTCTTTGTAATCATGTAACTTTTAATAATTTTCGAAAATAGATAGTTCCGTCATTTTTAAGATTTCAAAACACTTATGGGTAGAATTTGGAAGAGATTTAAGCGTAATTTAGAAGAAATGTGCTTGTTCACGCCCCCTGTGTGACTTTTCCATTGGACTTACGCGCGAACGGTATAAGCTACAAATTATATACCATGTCGAGAACATAGGTCATTTCCTCAGCTTTCATAATATATTAGATTTATTATGATTGGTTGAAAAATAGGTCCGTCAAAATGACTTGACAAATTGTTATGTCTGCAAGAAAATATAACCTGAAGTGGCTTTCTTGAGTCGATGCGACGTGTGCAATAGCTATGTATTGCTCGCTCTTACACCGCTGATGTCTAATTGAGCATGACGTTTAATGGTAACAAAATGCCACTTATTCATATCTATTAGTTAAATGAATGTAACCAAACTATAAAATAATTATACAGGAACAAATATTTCCATATCATAATCAACAATACGTTTTCAAAATTAGTTAAATTAAGATGTATTTATAGGTATGTATAGCCATGATTAAGAGATTTTTGTTGTGTAACAGGATTCCGGACTGTATCCATTCTACATGCAGGGTATACGCGCGTGTACTAGTGTGTACCGTATACTATACGCGCACTGTATCGCCATCGTATGCGCTTAATATGCCACTAGTGTGCGTTGCTTTATGCCTAATGTGTGTGTGATGCGTTGGGGGTGTACAGGGCCTGTGTGTGTGCCACAGCAGAATACATACAATGTTCTCTTTAGCTGTACCACATGTTCAGGAGACCCGGCGTGTGATCAAAACACTGATATCATGCACTCTAATTTTAACAAATTAATATATTATTCTGACGGTCCGAGTCACAATTTCCACTGTTCACAGCTAGGCTTATGAGCCTAACATCATACACCCCCATTTGCTATAATGGACACGTCCAATGTACGTTTGTTCAGCTACGCTCCTGTGCGACGCGTTTCCAGCGCGTATCAGTAAAACCTGCGTTTGACTCCGCACAGTGTTAAGTGCTGGTATTTTCTACGTCGCGTTAACTGTCCAAATCGAGCAAAACTAATTCATATGTTTGTATCACGAAAAATGGGAAAGGGTGCAGTGAAGTGGTAGACCTCATAAGGAGGGGTGGGGAGGGGAGGGGGGGGTTCAAAACTATATATAAAGAACAACAAAAGAAGGGGCTACTATAGGCGGAGGCGAATTTTGTGCGTGCAATTGGGTTCTCAGGGAGGCATTGCCCCATGCCCCCCCCCCTTCATTCTACTGATATGGTGCGTTAAACAATAGAGTCCGGTAACATCAACAAAATAATTAATTCAATTTTGAAATTTCTGATTCAGTAACAGATAGCTGCTAACTGAATGCTCGGTAGGCAAACCTGATTTGATACACATTGGACCACTGAAGTTGTGACCCTATTATTGGAATAACCTATCCATTCAAATGGATTTAATGCCTTTTTTTTCACCAGCTCAGAGAACAAAGGTATAGTTTGTGAAACCGCAAGGAATAATAAAAGCTTTTAGCTTAATACGATGCGGTTTTTGTGGATTCGAGGGAAGGATCAATTTTATTTTGTTGATATTATGTAGAAACGGAAATGTCAAGAAAGGATTATTTTCAGCGTGACATTTCGATTATAGAATTTGGTTTCAAATTGAACGAAAAAAGAACGAATTCACACTTTCTTTTGAAGGCTCTTCAGCTTGGCTAGATCTTCCCGAATATAGACTTTTCCCGTTTCCTAAGTTTGCAAGCGATCGAAGAGACCTATAGAAGAATCTTGGACGAAGAACATTTGGAAAGCGATTTCTACTGATAGTGGTTGCGCACTTTGAATAATCTCGTTATATAAAACATATTCGATAGAATAAAAAAGTTCAATATTGCACAGAGACCAACTTCCTGTCATAATACAATTGAATACATTGTTATAATGGTTACCCCAGTCAAGGTGGCGAGTTATGTCCTATAATAATATTCATGATATTGGTATAGTTTCAAAAGTGTACAGTCATGCCTCGTTCGCCTGTGTCTATCAATAGTTGTGTTCCAAATAATAACAAACCACGGAAATTTCAAAAATACATGTTTTGTTCTCTCTCTCTCCCTCTCTCTCTGATTTATCGAGCGCTAGTCTTGTCTCCATGTCATAACATAATTATAGATAAACATTTCCTGATTGACGTTTCTATTGTTAGGCTCTTTAGAGAGGTATTTGTTTACCACCCTGTATGATAATTGCATTGGTCAAAGTGTTGGGTCAGTCTTTGTGGTCATCGCTTGAACTCTGGTACCTCCACTTACAGCTTGACCGCTTTATTTCCAGTCTGGACCCTGGACATGCCTTTCATCAAAGTAATTATGAATGACTCATACCTTCCTTAATGGATGACAAAGGAGTGCTTTGTTTAGAAGGGGGTGCACAATCAGTATACCTGCTACGAGGGAGGGGTCAGATAGATGGACAGGTAAGGATGGGGAAGAGAGGATTGAACTACACTGTTAAAACAAGTATTAAAAAACTGCGGGTTAAAAAATTGTTGATTAAAAAACGCTCAACGTTGGTTAAAAATGTAGTGTTGATTAAAATTTACTTTTAATCTTGCGTTGGTTAAAAACAGTGTTGATCAAAATTATTCCTTTTAACCTATGTTGGTTAAGTCTAAGTCGTTGGCAAAAATTGTAACCCAGCATGGATTAAAAACAAAATTCCGACAGTAATGAAAGCCCCCTTCCGGTTAAAGTTTAATCAATGTTGATTAAAGTACTGGTCACGTGACCCAACGGAACGATATCGAAGCGCGTAGCTAGCGATCGCTCGACATACAAATAAATTAAGTACATGCAAAGTACATGCAGTTTACGCGTGCGACAAAATTAACAGTTGAGGTTGTCGCGAGGACCTGAGAAATGGGGGTTTGGACGGTCTTATCTCCGTGTTTTCAGGTAAGAAATTATTTTAATATTATCATCATCAATTCTAAGATTGTAAGGAAGAAGTGAAATAAGGTCCTTGCTCAAATCAAAAACGATTTGTGTCCCCTAGGCTGTGCGTAGCTCAACCAATAAGCCGGGCCAATAAGTAACATTTTGATTGCACCGTGCACCTGGCTATTAAACGTAAGCGCACACACACACTCATCAGCAGTCAGACCGCAGCGCGCGCGTTAATGAGGCTGAAAGCTGATTTTTACTCAGCGATATCTGGCGATCACATAACATTTACGTCTGCTGAATTTCCATGCGATTTTCAGTGAGATTTGTAGGGGTGTACATGTAGCTGCGTTTTTGGTCGTTAACTTCATTCAACATGGCAGCATGCAACGGAAAGTCACTCTCGAGATTTTTAGCATCAGTTTGATATGTAATTTGCCATATTTCGCAATTTGTAAACAATAATTTTTCACAACTTTTATTGACGTTATTTTTGTAACATTTCAACTGCTGTTTTGACCCGGGAATTTCACTTTTGGTTCCTGACTTTGGTACAAAATCAATTTGTCCACTTTGAGATTCGTTCGAAAGATGAAAAGTCACTGATCAAAAATATGTCAAAACCTAATTGACGCAAAATCATGTTCTTTTTATAATCATAGTAATTATGACCCTAAAAACCCGGAAATTACCAATTTGTTCTTTTTATGATAGCGCGAAATTGTGTGATTTCCTACTCGTGCACGCTCGCCGTCTGAGCAATGGCAATGCATAACTGATTATTAAACTCCAGGGAGCTCCGCCGCGCCATCGACTGGCCAAAAAAAAATTAGAAAAATTATTAAAAAAGAAATATAGCAGGAAAGAATCGTCTACATGGCAGGTGAGGTATTTGATCTCGGGTACTTAGATTGTTGTCAAGACGGCTTGCGCGCACGTGCATTACAGGCGCACGCCACAACGCATGGTTACCAAAATGAGGTATTCAGAATGTTAATAAACCAAAGCAAAACATATGTGACGTAGTTGACGTAGTAGACCAATCAGAACTCTCTATTATCACATCGGCAAAGTTGACTACTTTTTTAAATTATTCATCAACATGAGCGTGATCTTTTTTGGTTCCTGACTTTGGTACAGCGTAAAATATAATAATTTTGATATCATTGTAAAGAAAAAATATTTATGCTTTATGCTGATTATAACATCTTCTTGACGCAAGAATGATTTCTATGTGAAAATCAGCCCTACTCTTTAGATAGATTTATCGTCGAAAAACCCCTTTTTCAAGGCGAAATATCTGTTTCCAAAATATATCTAACATGATTGACATATAAGTATATAGAGAGTGCAACTTCTTATCTTTAAAATAAGACCCATTTCATGAGAAATGAACAATTATAAAGGCAAAAACTGCCGATCGGGAAGACCGTCTGCACTACTCATTACGTATGCAAGACACGTAAATTCTTGCATACGTGCTGAATAAAATAGAGGGTTTTCGCACCGGCTGCGGTCTGACTGTCAGTCTGCAAGAATCTTCAACCGTGAAGGAGGCAGACCCAATTAAAGAAGGAGAAGTGTAGGCCTATTACGGATCACCTACCCAAATTGCATGCATGAATAATAATCTTATTTTTTAAATCTAATTGTATCTAATTGTTTAAAACAATTAAATATAAAATAAGATGTCATCATAAAGTGAAACGTCTTCATGCATGCAATTTGGGTAGGTCATCCGTTACAATAGGGACTTTTAGAATGAGTGGACGAGAACACGACGTACGCCGACTGATCACGCGTGTCAACGTACTCAACTGCCCATGTTGACTACAATTAGAAATCTTTTAGATTGCACTCGACGATATACATGTATGCAGGAAGTAACACTATGAATTACATGACAGACAAAGAAAGAGGACAAAATATACAGTTCCTCATTCTACCCTCAACAATAGGCCATTTTCTTAATGTAACCAAATGTAATGCATAGGTCTTTGTGAAGTGCCTCAATACAAATTATTTCATTCACCTGATAGGAATAGTAGTATTTCAATAGTCAGAATGCAGCTGCATATATTAAGTGTTGCTAGGTAGGTCAAGCCATAATGTTTGTCCAACGTGGCAACAACTAATGTATGCAGTTAGGATTCTGTCTTGTGAAATACTATTATTCTTAACAGGTGAATGAGTTTATATTGAGGCACTTCACAAAGACCTATGCATTAAATTTGGTTACATTACGAAAATGGCCTATTGCTGTGATAGAACATCCCTTCACTGCTCTTATGTAAAAATGTGTAGAACAGGTGAATATGCATGTGACACTTGTTCTACACATTTTTACATAATAGCAGGGAAGGGATGTTCCTTTGTCTACCTGAGGAACTGTATATTTTATGCGCACGCGGCATATACTAGTATCGTACTAGATTTAGGAAAATCAAGGTTGACGCATTCTCGATCGCCGACTGAGACGACGTGACGCATGCGCAGTGCCTTAAAATGACGTCACACGTTGCAGTCAAAGCTGAAAACGTGCAAATCTAAAAGTCCCTATTACTGGCTGAGCTACAACCTACGGGCCGGGACACAAAGCGTTTTTAATTTGAGCAAGAACCTTATTTCACTTCTTCCTTCCAATCTTAGCATTGATGATAATCATATTAAACCATTTCTTACCTGCAATCACGAGGATAAGACCTCCAAACCCCCGTAAGTTTAACCAACAGTGGTTATAACTGTAACCAACAACCCACTAAAGTTTAACCAACATCGTGTGAATCAAAAAATAATTAACCTACAATGGTTACAATTTTAACCAACGGCCCATGTAAGTTTAACCAACAACATGTGAATCAGCCCCGAACAAAGCATAAATAACCAACAAAAGATTAAAATTTTAATCAACAAATGGTTAAAGTTTAATCAACACCATTTTAACCAACATTGAGCAAATTTTTTTAACCAATAATTGATTAAAATTTTTAATCAACCACAGGTTAAATTTTAATCAACAGGCAGGCGTAGGTTGATTAAAATTTTAACCAACTTGATTAAAAATTGTAATACTTGTTCTAACAGTGTAGTATGCCTAACTGGTTACTCCTGGAGACCACTGCTTGCTCGAGGTTTGCGTGACATAGTACCAATAGTGTATTAGAGAGAGAGACAGAGACCATCGATCTATACACTGGGGAACTAGGCATTAAAATTCGACCTGGTCAAACCAGGTTACATATTATTAAGTAAACGAATAAATGAATAAACAAATGAATATATAGATACAAAGATAAACAAATAAATGAATAAACAAACAAATATATCAATAAATATATATATATATACATCATAATAAATGAATAAATAAATAATTACAATAAAGATTAATAAATACAAGAATAAAAATAAATAGCTAGACGAATACATAAACAAATACATAAATAAAAGCAATGCCTTTCGCTGTGGGAACACATTTTGTACAGTCTTTTTCTTTGGCATTCAAATGCAGTTGTACTATAGGCCTATACTATAATCATAATTCATGTTCAAATCTTGGAATAACTGCAATTATTCTAGCCAAACCCCGTTTCCAGAGAATGTTCGAGAACAAAGGGATGCGAATATTCACATTCTTCTCCATTCCATCTCCATTATATCAAGGTTTGAAAATTGGAAATAAAAGAATATCAAAGTTGACACTGATCTTCGTTATCAATCACAGACCCGACGTGGGCCCCACAGTAAGAAAAAATAAATGATTTCATGACCCCATTATCTTAATCCTTTCTCCGGGCATTTCATCCGGAATGGGAGGACGGTGATTCAGAACAACAGAATTGAAAGAGGAGAAAATTCAGTGACTTAAATCTCACTCATCAACAAAATAAATATTTATGACAGGGACATTAAGTATACCATAAGAATTACTCGAAGACTGATATTGTGTAGGTGAATCATTCATGTTGGCTTAAACATATATTCATTATTCAGAGAAAGGAAAATGAAATGGGAATGGATAATGCTTTGGTTCGTAATTTTGTGGTTAAAACAGTATAATGGGCCGCAAATGTTGGGATCCACACATGTAAGAGAAACAGTTCGGCGCCCATGGAAATAAATTTTATTAGCTATCTCCACAACGCTTCCTGAGAATATTATACACCCCTCCCCTCCCCAATTACTTTGTAAATTCTAGATCCAGTGTGTACAAGGGAATTAATGAAGCAGGCTTTTAGTAAACTATGGAACTGATAAACATCAAAATGTCAAAGATTCCCACACCCCTTGTTCATATTAATGTATTTTGTAAAGTTTAACCCAAAGGGTGCAGAAAACATTCTCTATTTCTCATGTTGTCCTAAATACCTGAATACCAGCTATATCATTGGTTTTTGTCATTATTATAGATGGTTATTGTTCCTTTTCAAAACTAATGAATTACACAGGTGCAAGAAAAGTCGATTATACGCAATATTAAATTCTTACGACACGGCTTTCCACATTATTATACGATACTAAAAGTTGTTCATCAAATACTATGAGAGATTATGTATAATGTTATGCCCATAAAAAGGCTATGATGATTTGTAAAGTACAGTGAGTTGTTTCTCAGAAGAGGCCCATCCACCGCCAGCATATTATTATTATTAAGGATGTATTTAATAATAAAAAGTGCTTGTCAAGTTCAGGGATTATGCGCCTTTCTTGGCGTATCTCGATGGTCTATACAGCCAGACTAGACAGGGCCATAAGATGAAAACTGCGATCATAGTCATAACGAGTAGACATTTTCGACCATTTAATTCATGATAATCATCATGACAGATGTAAAATACATTCACTGTGGAGTTTTAACCTTACAAAAAAACCGATATGGTGAAAATGAAATTCTGTATACGTAAGAGAGTGACTGGAAATATTGACAACGAATTGACAAATAGATTGCAATAAATGTTTACGAGAAGGATGTTCAATTAAGGAAATAACGACTGCTATACGTATAATAACAGAAGTATATCCTTATTGTTAAAAAAAGAAGAAGCTATTGAACAGTGATGAGTGTAACAGAACAGGTTCACGAAGTTGATCTACAAGTCTAAACCAATATCTGTTTACTATGGCAGCATAGGAAGCTAAAAGTGGATCGGACATTGGCAACAGGTTCAATTGCATATAGATTTGTAAATATCCTCAAAATACAAAAGCCCTCATTAGGAAAATATCTAATTATTTCTTTTGTTATTTTGAAAATCATCAGCATGAAAATAACATTGCATCTTCCAACTGTAAATTTGAGAACAATCCCACGTAAGGATCATTACTAAAGATTGAGTGTCAAATTATTATCAAGAATAGACATTTAATTTCTCAAGAATGCAAAACGAATCTAAATGCTCTACCCTAATAATTTGTGTCCAAAAATTAAGGAACATTTATTGGCCCCTTGATTTGACCAACTCTATATTCATGACCTTTCCAGGTTCTATGCTTTTTCATGATATACTTAGCAAAGTTCATCAGGATAATTTCAGTAAAACATAATTCCAAGTAGACATAATTATACCACAAACTTTCTCCGAAAGGTCTATACTACGTTTTGTCCTGAACAATAGAACTGACTTTTGTTTCGGGTCAAATACAAATATTTCCCTTTTCTCGTCTCTATACTCCTTCTCCTTTTCAGTCCGGCTCATTTTTTTCTTCTTTTTTGTTCTTTGATATTTTTGTTCTGAAATTTAATAAAAACCAATCCGAGGGTAATAACAAAATGGGGTCACAAAAAAATCCTTAATAATCCACTTTCTCCTTGTTTTTATCCTCTGCATTGCATGTACAACTTTTGAAATCAATAAAAAGAATTGTGTTGCAATTAAGCAATTCTATGTACGTACATGGAACCCCTACCTCTCATCGAATCAAAAAAGAAAACGAACGAGAAACTAGATTTTAATTGTAATGGCCTTATCATTCCTTATCGGAGCTCATTAAAAATTATGAAATACACGTCACAATAATGAGAAGCCGACGACATGATAATACTCTTGTGAATCAACTTTTCAAATATAATGTTTGGAATCTTTCGATAAATGTTTTCTTGAATCTCTCGACAGAAGCTGGACATGCATATTAGTCTATAGGCCATTCAGTAGGTCAGCGGGATTGGTAAAGTACACATAATTGTTTCTCAGAACTGCCTAGCCACAAGCAGCATAGTATTAATATTAATCACCGGCCTGTGGCTATCTAATTTCAAGTCTAGAAGGTACTGGTCAACCCTGATCCCACACCAAATCCTCGTTGAGGTGATGGTGTTTAATAGTCGTGTTTGTACTGGTCCGGTCAATGACTCGGGAAGGGAAATCGTGCACCCCCCCCCAAAAAAAAAAATGAAATGCGAATTGTTTTCCCTTCAAAATGTATACATGATTCGGGTGTATTATATAATATCTGGAGCCCCCCCCCCCCCTTTTTTGTGCTTGTCACAGTTTTGTTTATGTTGTGTAACGGATCCATCTTTTCGCATGGTTGGTCATAACGGTTTATTTATTTATTTATATATTCATTTTATTTATTTACGTATTTTTGTAGGCCTATGCATTTATTTATCCATTTACTTATTCCTTTATTCCTTTATTTATTTATTATGTGTTTATTAACTAATTTATTTATTTAATCTTGCTTGTCTTAATTTTAGGGGCTTAGCTAGGTTAACACTTCAAAATCTGAAGACCATATACAAACATTCATTTGCTTGTCACAATTACTGTTAAGGCATAGGGCCCCTTTTTTAAATCCTGGAGCCGCCCCTACTTAAGGTATGCAATATTGTGCTGTTTCCTCCACAGGGTCTACCAATAAGTGACATAAAACGATACACAATAGTACATATATTTAAAGGGGAGGTCCACTCTAATATTTAGTTGGTTTTAATAAAGTTGGGTTTAGGTCCAACCTAAAATCTGATGAAAAGAAAGAAAGTTATGGATTGTTGAACTTGTAATCAGTGAAACACAAATTTTAAATACTGTGACGTATTTTGCATGCTCCTCCCCGATTACTCTGTACAGAAAAAAATGGGAGGGGGGCTCGCAAGATACGTCACAGAGTTGCCAGTTTGTGTTTGATTGATTGAACCTTCAAAAATTCATAAATTTCTTATTCATAATCGATCAAACTTTCATTGACCTGTTTCTCGAACTTTCTGCTTTTATTACATCCAACTTGATATCAGGTTGGACTTCCACTTTAAGTATTCCCGACCAAGTAAGAACTCTTACCTCCTTCTCTCTTTAAAACACAATGATTAAACATCAAAGTACGATCATCGTATATTTTTTCCTAATGGTGATGGCCACCATCTTAATACCATGAGGATCACACACGTTAAATCGTCAGATCAAGTGTAAACAAAATACAAATAATTATTTAATCAAGACGGATTATTTTGCTTTGTCGGGTTTCCTAGATACTTGAAATGCGGTGAGTTGGATTTAAATGATATATATTTTGCGGTCTACTCAGCAAAAATACGTGTATTAAAAGGTCATTGCTCCGGTCAAATAGCTGGGACGAAAGTGATAGAATAATGTTGACGTCTGTACAAGATTGTGGGGGAGGGGAGGGGGGGGGGGGGGGGCTCTTGCGTAACAGTATGGTGATAATGTACCGTGTACGTAAGGAGTGGATTTTCGAGTGGAATCCACGCTTAAAATATTGGAATACACCTACACCCACAAAATATAGGAATCCTCCCTCAAAAGAGCAATTCCATACTTCTTTCTAGTATAGTGTATATTCAAAATTACGATTTGGGGTGGATTTAACTCCAAAAGGAAGTGATCCTAACTATTATGGCTCTGAATACTACTGAACTTTCACTTCACAATAACAGTGTACAATAATTATACAGGGTATATGGGAAAAGTCGCCAGGGAAAGTGCAGGGATTCGAGACGGAATTTTCGTTAATAGATAAATAATACCAATACTACTACTAATAATAATGACAACAACAATAATATTAATTATAGAAATAATAATAACAATAACCATAATGATATTAAAAAATGATAATAAATAAAATAAAATGATACTATTGATAATTAAAATAATAATAATAATAATGATAATTCTAATTATAATAATAATAATGATAATAATAACAGTAATGATGATAACAATAATAATGAAGACAAACTCTTATTGCATAAATAGACTGAAAATCTCATAATGCGCTTTATACAATTATACAGCTAAAAACAAAATACAATTTCCTGGTTACATATTTCTACAGATTAATTTATATAATTCATTATATCTCATTTGATGTCAGCCCCAGCCACCTTTTGTGACATTTAAGAACATCATTTTTTTTAATTAAACTCGTTGTAAAGTGCAATGGGTTGAAAAAGTAATAATTATTGCTTAGATAGCTTTTATCTCAACTTAGACGTGAAATCAGATTATCGCATTATCGCAACGATTATTATAATCCACCCTTTTCCAAGGTACTTATGGAGATCAAGATGGCGTCGTGCATAACATCATCATGGTCACCATGTTGATTTCAATTACCAGACAGTCCTCTGTATTATTTCGAAAATGGGAAAGTACAGTAGGCCTATATCTTTCGGGGATTGTTTTGCACTCTCGTCTCTTCAATTTCTTCTTTCATCTTATACGTCATTATTACTAAAAATGAATAACCGTAACCGATTGAAACACTGATATAAACAAGATTTTTTGAGCCATGAACAATAAACATGATCGTAACGCTTTTCAAGAAATCGGCTTATTAAAGGGCAATACCATTGTCTTCATATGTTTGGATTACGTACATAGCCATGTTCAAAATTGTTAATAGGTGATGTAAAAGGCTAATAGAACATGGTTTGTCCATTTGAGTCTTTCCCCTCGTATTTATAACATATAACAAACTATAGAAACACAATAAGTCATTGATACATACAAATTCATTATGTCTTATAATTCCTCTTCCATCTCTATATTGATTCCAATAACGAGGGGTACCAAGATTATCCATGTCAACTATTAAAATGAAAGTAACATCGCCTAGTTGATCTGTTAGTCCAACTAAAACAAAACTTTGTCGAGATTCTTCCTCAAGCATTTCAGCGGTAAACTATTAAAATTACTTTCATTTTCACCCGAAATGATTCTTTCTTGCATTTTCATTCATGACGCGACCCGTACTCCTCCACGTTTTGCCTTCCTCGGCAAGTCTTGATCCAGTTTTGTTTCGGATGAGGTTCAAGCCATGGTCAAACCACCATACGATTTACAACTTGCAGAACTCAGATGGTTTACTGTTTAACGTTTTCAAGTCGAAAGAACAGAAATTGGTGAATGATGCACGACGTGTTTCTTCGATATCTAAAAATTAGGAGTTCGTTGGAGTGATTACTAAAACGGGACAGACGAGGGGGGGGGGGGGGGGGGTGTCCGGGTGTGACGCGGCAAGGGAAAGAATATGTAAACTCTATTATATTGTGGACATCGCAAATAAAGCGATAAAGACAGAGACGCACATAAAGAGAAAACAGAGAGAAGAAAAGTAGGGAGAAAAGGATGTGGAGTGTGAGGGATACAAAATGAGGGAGAGGGAGAAGGAGAAGGAGAGGGAGAAGGAGAAGGAGAGAGAGAGAGAGAGAGAGAGAGAGAGAGAGAGAGAATGGAAAATTGGCATGATAATTTACATGAAAAAGTTTTAAAAAAATGGGCGTTTGGTGACGTGTGAGAGACGGCTGAATGCAGGGGGAGATGACCAAAACAAAGACGGTAGTAAGTCTGAAAGATAGGGATTAAAAGAGACTAAGCGAGAGAGAGAGAGAAAGAGAGAGAGAGAGGGAGAGAGAGAGAGAAAACAAAATGGGGGGGGGGGGGTGGTGAGAGAAAGAAATCAAGAACATAATGAAGACTCCTTTCGGACAAAGAAAATGCGTTCTTCTAACACTTTCTTCCCTTAATGTCATTACCTTGCCACAGCCTTGATTGATTCTACAAATGGCTTTTCCTATTATTTTCTCCCTATTCTACGGTTTTCTGTACTTTCCCCAAATGGAAACGACAGAAATGGGATGGTCTACTGACGAGCGCAAATTGACTAAATTGACCAAAATGAGCAATCGGGACTTTTTATCGTTTTTTCGATATGCCCACAAAACAACAGTGATTAATGCCCGACAAAAGTGGAGTGTTTGTGTTTTTGAACTTTTGATCACAAAGAGAAAAAAACATGCACGCGATTCCTGTTTTGCCCATTTTCGTTCGAATTTTATTTCTACATTGACACGATCATTGAAAGAAGTAACTTCCTTTTCAAAGTAATCCAATTATTATATGTTGCTTTTCAATCATGGTTATTCACATTTAGTCAAAGCAGCAAAACAGATCTGCAGATGGTGTGTTCGATGAAGATCATAAAGTCCAAGATTGTTTTGATTGTGTATATAGGACACAGCGAATCAGACCCCCTAAAAAGAATTCAATACATTTTAAAAAGAAATCAATGGTAACAATCAACGGGGGGGGGGGGGGGGGGTGATGGAGAATTATAAGAAATTACAAGAAATTGGCTTTCCGTGCTAGAAAGAAGCAACCGTCATGAAATAACACTATTATGTGCCTCAATCCATGTCTTCCATCGTATGGGCCTGTATGGATGGATGTAGTCGAGAATTATTAATCCAGTTCACAATTTCATATTACTTTCAATCAATTTACTATTTGATGATTGAACGGTGTCGTCTTCATGTGCAAACATGAATAATTATTAATTCATCCATTCTATTATGTTTCAGGTGGAATCAAAAGTAGTGCAAAATGGCCTATCCCACAAAATAGGGCATTTTAGACCATAATATTTTGATGATAATTGTTGCATACTGCAGTTGGATTAAACCGAAAACATGTCAGGATTAACTACTGATATTGTTATGATGATTATGTATTTTGTATTGTGCCACTTAAGAAAATTCAATGAAATTATAATGATAATACAAATGTCGTGTTCACAATTAATCTATCTCTATTATTAAAAAAAAAATGTTTACATAAGGTCCTTGGCAAATTTTATTTCCAAAGCTTTATATTTAACAAAAATAATGAAGCAGTTGCACGACTCTCTCCGTGTTTGAAGGACCAGAGGGGGGGGGGGGGGGGGCTGACAGCGGTATTCACAGGTACATTCCGCTCTCAAGAATACCCCGCCCCCTATTACTGGCTAAGCTACTGTTTTTGTTTTATTGTTTTCAAGGAAGATGATGACAAATAAAATACAAAACATCTGTAAATATTTCTTTTAAAAGTACTGACATTTTAATACGATTTTTGAGCCTCATAGCATGTTGTTTGTGGGATATCGCTAATTAGAGACGATTTTGGACCGGGTGGGCTTGGGCGGGAAGTTTGAATTGTCGTTGGATGTAGGCTATTCATTCGCCATGTTGATGTTGATTGACATTTTGTCAGATTATCCTTACAACACCAAGGGATGGATGCAACATTCTAGTATGAGATGGAGCACAAGACATTGTTGGTACCACACTTGTATAGGGCACGTAAGTTAAGTAGGATATTTAGGGGCACGCAAAAGGCTAGTGCCACCCCCCCCCCCCCCCCCCCACTTGAATACAAGGAACGATGCCCCCTAATTATATATTCCGCCTGTTTCAAATCCGAGACCCGAAAGGCAATTGGTAAATCTCATAACATTGCAAAACTTTGTCCACTATTATCCACTCAAAATAATAGCGAAGTTCACTATATTGGCTGACTTAAAGAGTGTATTCAACTTTAAAAAAAAATATATATATACTCCAAACGAAATGATCACCTAAATATAAAAAAATATATATATCTACCCCTGTGGATTTTATAGAACAGGTAAATATAGGGCATATGACGTATTAATAATGATACCGAGAATAACGCATAATAATACCAGACCTACAACACTTCACATACTCTCGATATGAACAAAAACAAACAAAGTAAACAAACAAACTTACCCTTGAACTTAAAGCATGAGACATCGCCTTGAATCTTTACTGCGTGGAATCATCAAAACTTGCAAACTTCACTCATCACCTTGAAGACAAAGATCTAGAGGATCAGACTAACTGTTGATTCAACCCGTGAATCATCCAGATACTCCAGACTAACTCCTCCACTTGAACGAGCTACCAAGGAGGCAATCACCATCTGAGCCAGTCAACCGAAAGAAAACAAGAAAGAAGAGGGAATCCTAACACTGTTTGATGTGTGCACTTGGTAGGAAAAAGATCGAAACCAATTTCATGATTCATCCCGACCGCTTAGTCTACGCCAATCCGTTCTAAAGAATATTCCCTTACTTGTGTTTTAAAGCATCAACTGTCAATGACATTGTGGACCAAAGTATGATTTCTATTCATCACAATAAAAAGCACTCTTTCATAATCAAAGCCGTACATTGGTGAAATAACTGGATTATGTTCCATAAATGAATATAAAATGTATTTCGAGCGATTTCTACTTGAGACTTAAAAGGTCATGGCGCTCGGTTGAAAACTAGCATTTGTCATGTATATACTCCACAGCACACGGGGGATTGCGGTTATGCGAATTTGACAACAACCAGACTTGTGTGTTTATGTCATTAATTTCTGAAAGTGAAAACAAAACCACTTTTGTATGAAAGAGAGTGAATTAGGATGGGGTGAGGACAGGGTAATGGGTGGGTAGAATGCGAGTGTAATATGGAAAGGTATGCTGTACTCATTGCATAATGAGGTCCCCTCCCACCCAGGCCGCTCTTTTCAAAATCTAATTTCAAGAAACAAAAAACTGTTTCATGTTTGCTCCATTCAGCGAAAAAAACATTTTCGCATGCAAGCAAGCAGCAATAACGAGGCAGTGAACTGCTTTTTGATGCGGATTATTGAGAAAAACACTGACGTCATACGAAAAGTATGCAGAACGACATTGACCCTTCACTCTCATCAAACGAATCCGTAGATAAAATATATTATCGCACCAGAACTGCAAGAACGTACTGTTATGGCATACAATATTTTGTGTCGAAATGTACATTGTAATATTCAATAATCATATAAATGTCAGATGTACTTTCTGATATTGCATTGATAAAATACAACATACAGATGAACAATCTTCATGGATTTAGTATTTCCTTGTATTCAGGAAGGATAGATGAGTGGCATGACGATGATCAAACGTGTGATTAACATAATTATTAAAGGCTATGTTATATACGCGTGAGTATCATTGAAATCGCCTTTGTAGGGAATGCATTTTTAAACTCGAGATCAGGGTGAAAATGAAAGTAATTCTAATATTTTACCGCTGAAATGCTTGAGGAAGAATTTTCATTTTCTGCAAAAGTTATAGAAAAAAATAAAAGGAAATAGCAGTTTCCTTGATATCTACTCCTCTTTTCCCAGGTAAGCGATGGTGGGGGTGGTGTCATGTTTGACCAAAAAAAATCTGATAAAAAAGTTAAAACAAATATTTGGCTCAATTTTGATATTATAATGTTCTTTATTATGGCAAACGTTAAAGATCTGTTTAAGGGGATATTTGCTGACTTACATTCTATGCTACCCATTCTTTTCCTTTTTCAAATTATTATTTTGATAAGATTAATGTTTTGGGAAAGGGGGCAGGAGCAGAATAAGCGAGTTCGTAATAAGGATTTGCGCATGGGCAGATAAAGGTCATTCGTACCCAAATTGTAAAACCATTGAGACGAATCATCGTGCTCATGAAAGTTATGTAATCAGTATTCATTTATGTACCAACAGTACTTTACTTGATACACAGGTGGAAGTATTCTTCTCAAGAGGCAAACAAAAGGTATTCATGAAGCACCTCCATCACTTTGGCAGTGATTATTCTAAAATGCACAGGTGGGAAGTATCCATCGTGTCCAAGATCTGTGGATAACTCCCGATCTTGTACATGTCATGTACAGTATTTTGTAAAAGCAACACAGAATGAGGTTTGAAGTCAACAGCTAAAAACAAACAAGAGAGGGCAGTATTGTACAACCTTTTCTCTGCATGTAGATTAGAACAGCTAACAGCTCAAGAGCACTAATCTCTGGGGGGGGGGGGTCCGCAGAGATCAGAGCTCGCAACATGGACTACTGACATTTCTCTAAACCATTATAAATCACAATACACAGAAACCGTTCTTGATCAAATTTTCCATTGATCCTTACAAACCCAGTGCACTGATATGACCCGTGATATGATCACTATGAAAAAAGTGTAGATCAATGACCCAGGGACATGGACATGCCTTTAGAGGGCGACAGACATCCAGGAAAACAAGACTTACAGTACAAGAGTAAGGCAACCCTGATGGGGGGAAATCCGAAATGTTTAAACATGTTTTGGTAGTTATCAGTCAAACTAGAAGTGTTTCAGAATTATAATGGCATCATACGTCTAGATTTCATTTACTACATGCTGCTTTCAAAAAAAAGTTATAGTTATGAGAAGTTTGTTATCTTCTTTTTTTCTGCTCCTTTCATTCATCCCCATCTTACACTGCTCTCAATTCCAACATCTCAAATCCTTTCATTTTGTTCAACCCACAACACGCCAAGCTAGATGAACCAGAACCTACATTTTCCAATCAGTAAGAAGATTTTGAGCATGCAACTGCCTGAAAACTTGCACCATGCACTTCTTTATATACTACAATGATAATCCATGGAAGAAACATACCAGCCACATTGTAAGGATGGTATAAAACAAGTATGATTTTAATACAACCAAATATCCATGTCCAGTATACATATATTTCAATATAATTATAATCAAGATTAACAGAATGAAACAGTTTTAGTACATACACAATACACATGCATATTTTTGTTAGAAATTAAGTGATGATAAATTAAATTACTTTTGTCACTCATTGCAAGATGCTATATTCCTGATGAAAACACTAAAATGTGATCAATTTGACATAAAAAAAAGTGACAGCAGAAAACATGAACAATACAGTCTTCATCATACAAAGATATGTATGAACAAAAAAAAAGAGTTAAGACATTATATACTACAATGTAAGAAAATCCAAAGATTTATTAATCAATAAAGTTACAAAATCTATATAAGTACATCTACATTGTACCCATCATTTCTAACCTTAATTATAAATTTCTAATGTGACCTATTTTAATGTCCAAGTGCTCTGTACTTAGCATTGTCAACAAGTAATTAAATGTACAAAGGCCACTTGGTTTAAAGGGCAATCCAACCGTGCATGTTCATTTGAATGAAAGCAGAAAAAATAACGGAATGGCGAAAGTTTGAAATAAATCGGACCAATAATATGAAAGTTATGAATGTCTAAAATATGAGATCACTAAGTCTAAGTAAATGTCACATGGGCACTTTGGTCATTAGATTGTGACATAGTCACAGATAACTCTGCCTTTTGATGTGTACAAAAATACTATTAATATGTTTTCTCCCAAGTGCCTTCTCCCTTGGGGCACTACTCAACTCATGTCATGGATAGCATGTTATTATACATGTAGGTCCTCTACAGAGAATAGACCCTCTCGAGTCATATACATTTGAAAAATTGACAATTTAGCAATTTTGTGTGTTGGAATATAAATGAGAGAGTTGCCCGCCACTACACACAGGGACATCACCAATTTGGAGAGCCCATACCTGTAGTGATTACAAATTTCAAATATTCATAACTCTCTGATTCCATTCAAACTTTCACCAGGTTACTTCTTTGATTTTTCTGCTTTCTTCTATAGTAATTTGCTAACAAAGTATCAAGGTTGAATTTCCCTTTAATAGAAGTATGGAATGTTAATAGAGTTAAGTATTATTTGAAACATTTCGTTACATATTCAAATATTCACCATGTTAATGCATAATTTCACCATGATTCAAGCTTCTTGGTGTACTCTCTCAAAGCATGCAACCCAAAAAGAAAGAAGCTATGCATGTCTAAGGATTGAATCTTGATCCCCAGCATACAAATAAGATGTTTAAAAAAATCAATACATGTACATGTACATGTATGAAGGTCTAAAAATGAAAATAGGATATCAACAAAGTTGAATGCAATAGAATGCTGCCGGAGTTTTTACTGTAAAATGGATGGATTTCACAGTTGCACATGTGTGGTTGTACAATAGTTGATGGCAGAAAAATCATGCTGGAAGACTTTTAAACTACCAGTAAGTAATTTGTTGTCAGATATTTTGTCATCATCATACAAATTATTACTACTACTGACTGCTTTTTTTGTTTTTAAAACATAAGAATTGTACTCTAACGTACATTGAGCCTACTCCTGACGTGTATTCACCATGTAAATTACAGATAAAATTGTGACCTGGGTAATGATTTGAAAATTAAAAGAGTTAGGTCTACTTATCAATTTCTTGTAATAATCATGTGATAGTTTGGTACAGATCAACGTTCATCATATATCAATGCAGCATGTGGATACTGTGTACTTTGAACCTGACCTTGTTTGTGAATCAATTATATATCCTACAGATATGACTGTACAAAGGTCTACGTATACACATTGTACCTCAGCTTGCAGCCTACTGTACTCTATTAAGGGTATTATGATGAAAATAAGAAAACCTTCAGATAAACAAATTATGATTATTGGCTCGTAGTTTTGCCTTCCAATATGATTGAAAAATGTATCCCCTAACCAGAAAATGAATACATTAACATGTACATGTATTTCTGACAAAAAAACATAATTTATCACATGCACACAATATTTTAGCTTAACAAAACAGGAAGATATCAAATTGATTTGTAGGCTAGTAATTGCGATTGTATGTTATATGTTCTTTTCTACTGTAAATGTCTTAACTTCTTAACTCTCAAATTGCAATCTGCAATCAACCTGCATGTTTGTTCTTTTTCGGAAATGCTAAAATTAATAAAGACCTACAGTGTATATAGACTAGTTCCTCTGAAAATTAAAAAAAAAAAAATTTAGACACAGTAATCAGTACAATCCCAAAAAGATTCTTAACTCCTTAATAAAATGATTACAGTGTAGCAAACCCCCACCGCCCTAACAAAAACACCACGTACATGTAAATATCCTGATGAATTTAGGAGTAACTTTTTCAAAATCCTCTGGACATGAAGCCATCTGAAACATTACATAGTTCATGATCCATTACAAGCAGCTTCCAAGGTGGAGGATACATACATGTATGCACAAGTACACTGAAGAAACTGGTAGAACCTCTGAATTTCTCTGATCTAGTAGCAGGACTTCTACATGTATTGAAGACAATAGATCATTGATTGGGAAGAGGAAATTCTCATGACTGTAGTAATTGTACCTCGTCTAGATCTATATGTATCATATAATTAATATATTGCGTTTTACTGATTTATCATGAACGGATGAAATGTAGCGCCATACCACTACAGGCATCATTAAAAGGGTATGGTCATTCCATTTTCATTTGACTCGACTGAAAAATATCTGGGCAATTGAATTGATCTTGGCAGCTGATGATGCACATCGGTCAAGCAAATGAACGGTACGTAGGCTGGTGATCGTGGTTGAGTTAAACAGCAGAGATGTGTTGACCTTGTTGACATCTTGTTTGAAAGTACATGTAGATACACATGCATTGCAGCTCTTTTCTTAGAATGCCTCACGTTTGAAACAAATGATGCAACGTTGATCCTGTTCTCCAAAATTAGTTGAAAGATGTGGATGATGGATCGTAGATCGAAGTCTAATTTTAGACGAGATCAAGTAGATTTAGATCTGCGAAGATGAGTCATTAACCTGGCTGGGTCCCTCTCTGATTATTGATTTCCATGTTTTATTAATAAAAGTCTGAAGTTTAGAGGAATCTTTTCCACTGATACAATAATCACACATTGTCATTGACAATCCAATTCACAATCACAGCTCAGCATGTTTTCATCCCTCGATTCAATTTCAAACTTGTCATTTCATGATTGTTGATTGACATAAGAAGTCTGGGCAGAAGTCTGAATCTAATAATCATAAGTATTATCCTTATAATCTCAATCTTGTCAGTCACTCTCATCAATAATCTCCCCTCTTTTTTCGGGCGTAACAACCCAAGCAGGCGAAAATGCCCACAATACCGATAAAGAGTCCGCCGATCAGGGCGATGGTGTCGCCAGCTCCCCAGGCGTGTGCACCGGGAAAGCAGGCGATGCAAGCGATGAGCAGGAGAAGAACTTGCCACATTTCCGCCATTCTGAAATCACAAGAAAGATGGGTCTCTGCTTCGGTCAATGTAGATAACAGGTCAGGCAAGTTCCGCGTCAAATTAATTGACAGCAAGATTAATAAAATCAAGAGATTTTCACTGTTAAATACTACAAAATACAGCGAATGCACGCAACCTGAGCTTAGCCGATCCAACTTTCAGTGAACTGAATGATCATGTGATCGGGGGTGTTTACACGTGTACATTGCGCCAATGACGTCGATTCGTTACTATTCTTATTTTGAAAGAATGTGAACGCATCGCAGCTAGGAAAACAGTGATAGCATGCAGGAGTAATCTAAACTCCCTGGATATAGTGAGGAAAGATAAAAGGTGAGCAGTAGTGGGAGCATGAGATCGGCAGTATAACAACAATCCAGATACAAGAAGAAAGATGACAATTTTAAGAGAGAGAGAGAGAGAGAAAGGGGGGGGGACGTGGGAGATACCACGGACGTGCACACGAGGGTGTCCAAGCATGGCAAGGGAAGAATCACCACATATGCCCCACCCCTTTCTCTCTCTCTTTCTCTCTCTCTCTCACCCTCTCTCTCTCCCTCCGCTCTCTCTCTCTCTCTCACTCGCTTTCCCTGCAGCTAATTCTCCCTTCATCCTCCAATCTGAACCCGTCCTTTTTTTCATGCAACCTTTCCAGACTTTATCCAATTTTTCAAAAGCTGTCATATTTCTGTCTTATATCATTTTCTTTCAATAAAACCAAGTTTCTCAGAAAATCTGTAACCTTTAAATCTGTCTTTTATCCCAATAATTCCTTTTTGGCATATATCTTTTTTCCTCCCCACCTTACAGTTCATAACATTCCCAAGGCCCTACGTTTGCCACCCTAACCATAACCTTCGCTGATCACATCAGGTAATATCGGCCCTTTTCTTTTCTTTTCTCCCACACCGTGATCACCCAGTTAAAGAGAAGGTTGATTTCTAGGGAAGGTGAACAAATATTTGTGAACCGTCTTTTTCATTCTATTTTCAATATAATAATAATAATAAATAATAATAATAATCTTTTAAAGTCCACTCCAAATTTTATTAAACCGAAAATATGCCCTCATATTTGAAATATGACAACGGTTGTTATGTGGACCCCAACTTTCATGCCACATATTTGTGTAGTCCGATTTAAATACATTTCTGTGAACAGTGCATGTGACCTTTAGCAAACCTGGGCCAATTCAATAACAGACAAGAAATGTTACATAGATGACTGATATATATTATTATTTCAATATTTACATCAATGGAAAGTATGTCACATAAGAATCACAGTAAAATGGGAAAATATTTCACTATTGTCATATAAATAGTTGGGTTATACATGTTCCATAGTATTATAATTATTAATACAGATTTCAATTCCAGTATTAAGAAACAATGGCACAACCCACAACCATAAGTGAACAAAACATAGGCAGGATTACACATTTAAGACTAAATTATTGTAAAATTGTATTAAAATTATATTATTGAATATTATTTTCAGCCATTATTGATCCATTCAATTGCATCCAATGTATTAACAATATACATCAATTGATATTTTCCTTTTAAAAAAAGAAGAAAGAAAGTATACAATATACCATATATCACTACCAGTATTCCTTCTAGAGGATGTTGATTTAATATTCAGGAGGGGAGGAGAGAGGATGCATACAATCATGGACCTACTACAATGTAGCCAAATTTCCATATACTCATTGAGAGATTGAGGAGGCAACTGCCCCCTTCCCCATCCCCTCCTGGAGTAATGCCCCTACTTCCTTTAAATCAATGTACATTTTCAACTACAAGTCAGGTTGAATGCTTACCGGTAATATATAAAAAAATAAAAAATAAAAGTAATATCAATCAAAACAAATAACATAAAATCAACAATAATCCAGTATTAAAGGAAGCAGATAATTTTTTGGAAAACAAACCTTGAAATCAAAGAATAGTAGTGAATACAGACTGTCGTAATTAATTATTTTGTCTCACATTCATCAGAGTAAATCTCGAGATTGAACAGAAAGCTGAATCAGATGAGTGCAAGATGAAAAGCTATAGTTTGTATTTATTTAACGCTATTCATTAAGGTTGTTTTCCAAAATCTTATCTGCTTCTCTTTACTGGTATCAGTTTATAGTACCAATCAGTTAAATTTTGAAATGAAGGAAAACTTAACATTTCTAGGACCTTTAGCACCATCTATCTATATCAAAATATATTCATCCACACTTTTTTCGTTGTAAAATAAATGGGAACTGCGCGCAACAAAAGTACTGCGCTTATTTACTGAACTCTGTATTATAAGATACACAAGTGTGAAGCATAAGAAAAAACTGGCGCGGTATTGTAACGTCATATTTGAACAAGCCTTTACCGATAAACAGTTTTGAACAGAAAAAATGAATATTGCTCTGTTATAACAGATGGCAGATACACAATGACCAGATATTGGGGAAATTAACATTGCGGCCATTGAAACCTTTTGGGTCTCGTTTAACAAAACCTTTGTTAAAGACAGCCAGACTTGGCTAAAGTCCTTGAGCATCTACGGGTGGGGTTATATTAACATATACCTCAAATCTTATATTCTAAAATAATTTAAAATATCTAATTTAGATTTATGTACATATAGAGTAGATAACTATTCCACTCAAGCTTACTGTACTTATGTTTTTAAACACAGGTTCTAGGTACAATGGTAGTGAATCCCTGATAAACAGTGTCAAACTTCCAATATGACTTGTGAAGCAAAAATTTTCTTCGGTGGGATATGAAAAAGACTCACTAGCATTTTCTACCTTGGATATTTACAATATTACTGCATAGATATTCAATTTCATTGCACTGTACTGTAGCAAATACACTGTACAAATAATACCTTCCTGACCAGGTTTTACTTTCAAAGAATAACTGCAATTTCTGGCAAGTATATTCAGTTTCATGTTTAACTGTCTGTCTCCAAGATGAATATTAGTTGTACAATCATTCTAATTTATACTTTTAAGAATAGCACAATTAAAATAAGTTTAAACTAGATGGAATTCGACTGCGCGCAGTCGAAAATGATGCCTCCGTCATAGAGCAATTTTACAAACCAAAACAGAAGAAATTTTTCAAATTCAAGTTCAATTGTAATCCATTGACAGGTTCTCAGAATATCGTGATTACAAGCAATTTCTCATATACATATATGACCCTTTGATCTTTGACCTCATGACCCTAAAATCTACTCAGTTCATTGGCTCTGCAAGATGTCCTGAGTTAAATAGTAATCCATCTGTCAGTTCTAATGAGAATGCGTTCACAAGCTATTTCTGCATACATAACGAGCCCATGACCTTTGACCTTTGACCTTATGAACCAAGAATCTACTCAGTTCATTGGCTCTGCAAGTAACATACATGACCTAATTTTGGAAGGAATCCATCAATCGCTTCTTGAGATAACGCGATCACGAGCTGTTTTCGCATACATAATGAGTCCTGTGACCTTTGACCTTTAACCTCGTGACCCCAAAATCTAATCAGTTCATTGGCTCTGCAAGATACATACATGAACAAAGTTTGGCAGGAATCCATCAATCGGTTCTTCAGATAACGCGATCACGAGCTGTTTTTGCATACCTAATGAGCCCTGTGACCTTTGACCTTTGACCTCATGACCCCAAAATCTAATCAGTTCATCGGCTCTGCAAGATACATACATGACCAAAGTTTGGCAGGAATCCATCAATCGGATCTTCAGATAACGCGATCACGAGCTGTTTTTGCATACCTAATGAGCCCTGTGACCTTTGACCTTTGACCTCATGACCCCAAAATCTAATCAGTTCATCGGCTCTGCAAGATACATACATGACCAAAGTTTGGCAGGAATCCATCAATCGGATCTTCAGATAACGCGATCACAAGAACGGGACGTACGTACAGACGTACGTACAGACGTACGGACGGACGGACAACCCGAAAACATAATGCCTCCGGCTACTTCGTAACGGAGGCATAAAAATCAATGAAAATAGTCATATGTAAATCTAACACTACAAGTTAAAGCAAAAATAAAATTCAAGCACCATTTTATAGAATATCAATTAATTATTTTCTCTACGTAAAAATACATGCATGTCATAATATTTGGTTTTAATGGAAAATTTCAAAAATTATTACGTTGTGTATTAAATTTCTTTATATCAATATATACAGCAATCTCAAATAATGAGCGATAGAAGAATGTGTTCATCGTAAACCCTGTATGAGTGGCATATACCGCAGTGTCAAATATATTCAGAATAATTTACAATGAGACAGGAATCACTTATAGACCCAAATAGATTATTCCCTGAATAACATATAAATTATCAATAACGAAATCACAAAGTAGTACTGTAAAAAAATGGCAGTACGACGCTCATGTACACATTAATAATACAAAATAAAAGTGAACAAAAATACCTCTGGTAGTGAATAAAATTTGTCTGACACATATACAAATGAATTTGAGCAACTCTTCTTATCTCATAAGTAATTGAATGGAGATGTGCAACAAGTTAATAAAAGTACATATTTGTGTTCCTTCATTATACTTTAGAATTTAGCTCAATATAAAAGTATTTCTATACAATTTAGAATTTAGATCAATATACATGTATTTCTATACAATTTAGAATTTAGTTCAATATAAATGTATGCAGATACAGATAAATGTATCAGCAATTTTCTTCAATCCTTTAATCTGTTAATATTATTACAGCTTCCTGGTTGAATTAAGAACAGTCATAATACAAATTTCATATTTGAATATGATCTGGCAAGTCAAACAGTATTTGATAGTCACACAGAAATTTGTATACTAGGTGCTAAAAATATACAAAATAAACTATTCCAACCTTAACCTTCACTATATTATATAGCTTCTTTGATCATAAAATGTAACAATATAATTATTACCACAAACTCTTTATTATTCATTTTCATACAGAGTACTTTGTGCATAAGCTATCAATCTATTTCCAATTGACATATATACTACAAATGCAAGTTTACAAGGTACTGGCTTAAATTCAACATAGAGTAATAATTAAAAAAAATAAAGCCTCAGTATTTAACCAAACTGTCACTAGCCATCTTCAAATATGTAACACAAAAGCTTTCCATCACATTTCTCTTCATATTTAAGGTATATATATATATATATATATATATATATATATATATATATAAATGGCTAAAATAATAAGGCAAAATAATAATTTGTAAGATGTCATATTCAGAGGTAAGAAATGAAGACCAATCAGGTAGCAGACCAACACCATTTTACTGACCACACACATATAACAAATAATGAAAGCACCATTGGAAAGATTGGAATAAATTTCAAAAACATTTAAAGAGAAGGTTGAGTTCTGGGAAGAGGTGAAAAATAATTTGTGAGCATTACTCATTCTTATTATGCAAGTGTGGAAGAACTTCAGATAAGACATGTTCCCTGAAAAGCATGGCTCTTCAAATGCCTTCATATTCTAAATATGCATGTAACATCGTAAAAATCGGGGGGCCGGCTTTTTACGCCACGTGTTCGTGTAGTCCCATATACATCTTTCTGTGTACAGTGTTTGTAACTTTACCAAGTCTTGGCCAAATTTCTTATCATTTTGATGATTCCAGAACCTTGCAATACACACAAATTCTTATATGCTAGATGATCAACCTTTTCTGGTCGGTTCCACACCGTTTCTTTCACAATGCAATCGCATGACCAGAACTCAACTTCATCTTTAAACTTGATAAAAAAGAAAAAGTCCACCCTTTGGCGACCCTTTTTTTACAAAAAAAAGGCCTCTAAAGTCTCACTTTTCTAGTTCATTCAGATTCACTGAGCTCACAACTTCATACATGCAAAACGTGACAAAAACATTGGTTCCTGTGGCAGGCTCTGTTCCAGCAATGACCATTAAGAAGCTTAGCGAAATGAAAGGGGCATAAAAAGACACGTCCTGAACGCAAAATGCATCATTGTTGAAATTTTATTTTTATTCTACTGAGGTAGTCCCATATGATTGCGACACAGAGCTAGTAATTATCTCTACTACCTTGATTAGACTTAATATTGCCCCAAAATGACATCAATTGTCATCATCACATTACACCTTTTCATCCACATATGTCATGAATTATTATGCGTTTTGCGTTACAGATGCTTCTTTTCGTACCTCTACATTACGCTATAAAGCAATTTATGTGACATTACATCCAGTTTAAGGGTGAGGTACTGGTGTCAAATTTAGCACTACAACCAACTTAAAGAGAGCTAATGGTCCACATTGAAAGGAATTGCTTTACCACGTTCTAACTAAGTTGTATCAATTTGTATGCCTCTAAAACTCTCAAAACAACACACCTAATACTTTTATTGCCATGCACTTCTGGTTTATGTGCTTATCGGTGGGTCATGTTCACACTCCTCTTCCTCAACCTCATTGTCATGCGTAATGTACATTCTTTAATCCTAACACAAACACCAAATCTGAACACACCTAGTCATTTCATTACTAAGCACCCATGGTTTAGGTGCTTATAGGTGGGTCATGTTCACACTCCTCTTCCTCAACCTCATTGTCATGCGTAATGTACATTCTTTAATCCTTTCACAAACACCAAATCTGAACACACATAGTCATTTCATTACTAAGCACCCATGGTTTAGGTGCTTATCGGTGGGTCATGTTCACACTCCTCTTCCTCAACCTCATTGTCATGCATAATGTACATTCTTTAATCCCAACACAAACACCAAATCTGAACACACCTAGTCATTTCATTACTAAGCACCCATGGTTTAGGTGCTTATCGGTGGCTCATGTTCACACTCCTCTTCCACATCAACGTCATCGTGATGAGTAACATCAAATTCCTTTCTGACGTAATGTTCCTTGTAGAAGAAGAGCAGTATAGCGCTGATCCCAAGCGCTCCCAGCATGACCCAGTTCAACCAAGTCAAGGAAGAATCTGGAGTCATCAAATAATAAGAATAGAAAGAAAAAAGTGGTGAGTTGGGATTGGGTTAATGCAGTAATACATTTCAGTACATATATAAGGAGAGTTGGCCAAAGGATCAAAATTATACAAATCATTTAGAGCAGAGAATGAAAACGGACTGAGTACAGTATCATTAGACAGAATATTAGTTACTCTTCAAAATGAAATATAATTCAAGGCCACAGAGGTTATAACCTTTACACAGGAATTGCCAAAGTTGGGTATTCTTTTTTTTTAAATATACCGGTATACTTTATAGTTGTTCATACAATGATGTATGTCTTATGTACAATGTATCCTGCATATTTGGGTAATGCATGTAAAGAATGAAAGAAAATTGATCTGCAAAAGACATTGGATGGTGTGATAAAGATTCTGATTTGTATGCTTTCTACAAGCATTCAAATTAATCTAAATACAACAAATATATTTACACCCAATGTCAAAGAATATGGGCATTGTATAGCATAATAATAACAAACAAAAAAAGTCATCTGTTATATTGAATAACAACAGTATTGAATATCTAAATTTTGTAAATTCATTCTTTCATTCACAGTGTATATCAATTCTGATGGCAGAAATACCGTTGTAGAAAATGAAAGTCATGAGTTGTCAATAAACAACAAATTTGTTAAAGGTACTATGTCCCATTTGCAGGCCCCAAAAATGAATAATATAATTCCAACGGCATATGAAAGATAATACTAATTTAGAACTTCCCTAAAACAAGGGGGGCTTGAAAATGTCTTTAAGTGGGAAAATAATGACTATTAGTTGTCGAATCAACTTAAGAGCTATAGAGCCAGTAAGTAATAGTCTGATTTTCAGACCATTGTACCGAATGGTCGTACGTTTTATGCTGCGCAAAGATTCAATCAGTTTAATTTGGCCATTACAAGAAGTGGGTTATTGATGTAGACAAATGCTCATGTACCCTTTACAGCTCATTTTATGTATGTTATTACCAAAGAAGAAAAAAAATCCAGTCAGTCACTCAATAGTGTCTGACAGTGAAGTCTAGCAAGTAAACGGGTTTCCTTGCATAATTTGAATATAAGGACACTGCTAACGTTTAAATTTCACAGATAGGACATACATGACATATTCATAATTCCTGCAAAGTTCTACAGAATTTGAGGTTGGCTGCAAAAGGGACATGGTATCTTTAAGGACAAAACAAAACTTACTTGATATGAATATTGGGAGGAGTAGGAAGACCAAGCCGGTAACGTTGGCGAGCCATGCCATGAACATACAACTGGTTTCTTCCCCGGTGGGAAAAGCACCCTCTGCCGTTACCTCAAAGATAATAGGTACCATGGAGTTGACGAAGAACCCAAACAGGATGACCGAAGCATACAGATACACTGCGATAGAGGAAGGAAGGTCAGGGTTTAGTTAGATTCAGTTTAAAGCCTGTCTGTACTAGTTTGGCCAGGAGGGATTAGGCTACACCCAACGTGGTCACTGACAGGTGGCTATCTCATCAACTTAGCTCTCAAATAACACAAGAACTAGATGGAACTTCAACTGCGCGCAGTCGGAAATGATGCCTCCGCCATAGGGTGATTTTACAAACCAAAACAGATACAATTTTTAAAATTTAAGTTTGATTGTAATCCATTAACAGGTTCTCAGAATATCGTGATTACAAGCTATTTTTCATATACATGTATGACCCTTTGATCTTTGACCTCATGGCCCAAAAATCCAACCAGTTCATTGGCTCATCAAGATACATACATGTGTACAAAGTTTGATGGTAATCTGTCAATGGGTTTTTGAGATGTGTAAGGCTTAAGGAAAAAAATACACAGGGGCGAACAAAAAATAAAATTGTTATAAAATTGCCTTTGCTGTGTTTATCACATTTATTAGTTAGACCAATGCATACATAATGCTCTTTTAATTTGACGGATAATGTTTGTCTTCAGTATAGGACAGGATGTTTTTAATCATGTCTTACAATATGTTTGAGAAATATAAATATAAAACTAAAATGAGAACAAATAAATACAAGACAAAAAAGCCCTGTCAGCCCTAAAATAGCCCCTGTGGACATTTGTTCTCTCAATTAAAAATAGCTCTTATGAAAGAAAGGTATTTGGAAGTTGGGTAGGCTGATAAATTGATACATTTTCAAATATAATATTGGTGGTGTTAAAAAAAGACTGCATGGAAAGATCAAGGGAAGTAATTGTATTCCCCATTTATTTTACATTTCAGAGGGTAAGTGCCTAACCCTTCCCTTCTCACCTCCCATATCATATTCTGACTCACTGGATCAATGACACTGGTTGCAGATACCAACACATTATTACATGAGATATGACTTATAAATACATACGTTAAATACTATACTCAGAATAGTAATTTAAAAATCTTTACATTCTGTATTTAAATAGAGAGTTTTAATGTACAGTCTGAAGTACTATGAAAAAGTCATTTATCTGTTGAGATTTGTCAAACCTGTGTTCATATTGTAAATAAACCTGACAAAGTCCTGGGGTGGTATCCTAAAGTTGATCTTAGGAGTTGATCTCAAGACCAACTTTATAGACCTCTCTAAGAAGTAAGATCGGCAAAATTGGTATTCTCTATGTTGATCTTAGGCCATTGAATTCTTTTTTTAGGGCCGCATCTTATTTTGAATATTTTGTTTAAATATTTTTTTTCTTCTTCAATGAATAAAAACATGAAAATCATACTATTAAAATGATCAACTTTTGATTAGAAATAAAGAAAACAAAAATTCTGGCAGCCATCTTGGAAAATAGCCCGAATGTCAGGTAGTATATTCGCAATATTTGCACCTCCTTCCTATTTTTGAAAAAGGCAGGACGCTAAACTTTTTTTTTTAAATGGCCTTAGGACGATCTTAGCATGAATAATAAATACTGGTAATTAATCTGTGCCATGAAGATGTAATCTAACCAACTTGGTGCGTGGCTTTGGCTACTCGAGTTTGATTGTTCACTATTAAAGTGTGCGTTATCTTGTCTTACGCGCAAGCGTTTGTGTATTATTTTGATGGCTATGACAGGGTACGGTAGTCTTAAAGGGATCATTTAACAATGTTAAATCTGAGATGCACAGCCTTCCATGTTATCAGTGTCTGTGATGTGGTTGACGCCCTAAAAAAATTGCGCTTCAAAATGATCAAGAAGTGCCTCAAAAAATTTAAAATCTTTGAGTGACCGGTTTTACCATACTCGTTTTCCCTAATAGAGGTCACTGTGACAGGTGGCTATCTCATTAACTCAGCTTTCAATTAATATAACAATCATGGGGGACCAACAGTCACCGATTGGGGCACTTTTTTTATATAGAGGGAGCAAGTAGTTACAAGTAGTACAGTGTGGCTTTAAGTTTAGGAGCATGTTGATCCTAAATGTGGTTACAGAATACGACTTATCTTAGGACAGGTAATTTACATAAATGTGCATACACTAAAGATCAACTTTTTGGAGTTGATCTTATCTTGAAAAGTTGTAGATATTAAGATCAAGTTTAAGACTTGCTCTTAATTGAAATTTTTCCTTACAGAATGTCACCCCTGAAGGCTATGAAGATTAAGAAATCAACTCAATTTTGAGGGATCATACAAAGTGGTGCATTTAAGTAACGTAAATTTAATCATGGAAGAAACCCAAATGGCTGATCCTTGTAGCATTTTTCTCAGTAAAAGATTTCCCACCCATTAAAACTAGTTGTTTTGTCACTATGTTATGGGAGTTTACCATTGTATTCAGAGACGCCAAGTTCAAAGATTGGCAATGTGTGACATTTTAATTTTTCGGCGCACGAGCGCGTGTGCGAGGGTATAACACACGTATAAGGTATAGCCTTTTTTCTAAATCTAGCGCGTGCGCCGTGCGTGAGAGCATTTCCAGACCCTCCAAATGCGTGATGTCACGCCTAATGCGTGACACCTGGTAGCTCTGTTGTATTTTTCTGGGCCACCCTGTATATTGAAGGTTAACATCATGTTGCCATGTCCACATTGTGAATTTTGCTAATACACTCACATTGTTTAATAAAAGGTTTAGAATTACATGTATATGTGAATCAAAATGATTTTAAAACTGAAATAATACTTTTTATTGCAATCCTATATAATATAGATAACTAAATAGAAAGATGAAAGAAAAAAGGGCAAAGGTGAGAAACAGAAAAGCATGCAGTCTTAACATACATGTTAAAGGGATAGTTGAGTTTTGGTATAGAGGGCGCTACACAATTTTTTTTTTGTGTAGAAAAAAGAAAGATGAAAGAAAAAAGGGCAAAGGTGAGAAACAGAAAAGCATGCAGTCTTAACATACATGTTTAAGGGATAGTTGAGTTTTGGTATAGAGGGCGCTACACAATTTTTTTTTTTGTGGAGAAAATAGAAAGATGAAAGAAAAAAGGGGAAAGGTGAGAAACAGAAAAGCATGCAGTCTTAACATACATGTTAAAGGGATAGTTGAGTTTTGGTATAGAGGGCGCTACACAATTATTTTTTTTGTGGAGAAAATGAAAAACTGAGTGTCAAATTTGAAAGAGCATACAATTTAAATGACAATATCATTTTTGTTTGGTCAAAATCAGTTCAGAGACGGCTGAAATATCCATAAATATATCCATTTTTTATACTTGTGGGGCCTCGAAAATATTAAATAATTCTTAACTAGCCGATGCTTTTAAGCAGTTGCTGATGATCTCTCTATTTAATCATTATTTTAACAAAACATAACATGCTCAATTGTATTATCAAAATTGGATGAAACCAATGACTTTTTAGAGAACTCTCCCATGTGGTTTAACTGCTCTTTTTAATTGTTAACAGGCTTATTACTAAGTCCTTTGTAATTTTTTGTATACCTTTCGAGCATGGTGCAGTTATTAACTATTAGTTTTTAATGGTGCAGGTTTTGTTACTAAAATTCAGTTTGACCAAAACTGTACTCTCTATACCAAACCCAACTATCCCTTTAACACATAGTACATGCCCAGGGCACATGTCTAGGGGATGCATGAGCTGTAGTTTTGATTGGCTAAAGCTTTGCACCAGAATCTTGTGCAGACAAAGAAGCACCTGTGCCTGTCTAATATACATATACTTTGCATATAGGAGGGAAAAATAAAGAAATTTCATTGGCTAAGAGTTTTGTCCCAGGATCTATCTATTTGAATATGATGTTTGATTGGCTTTCAGATTTGCTGCAGGATCCACAGACAAGGAAGAAGTTAACCAAATTTGCGCATGTCTGATAGGCTTGTGATTTGCATATTAGGAGGGAAATATGAGGGATCTTTTATTTGCATGATAGATCTGATTTGCTATTTAAGATCCTCAAAGAACCAATAGCCTCAGCTTCTTTGATAAGTTTATGTTTTGCATATGCTTTGCATATGAGGAGGGAAAAAAAAATGATTTAACTGGCTAAGAGTTTTTGCTTTTGGAGCCACCCATTTGCATCTAAGATTTGATTGGCCATACATTATTGTCTTAGGATCCACAAACAAAGGTAGACATAAAATGTCTGATAAGTTCCTTATTTGCATGTGTAAGTTTATTGGTCCGTTATGGCACTTGGAAATTTGATTGGCTATGGACGAACTTCTAATTAGTATATTTAGTGCCCAGGATCCTTCCAATTAGTATATATAGAGGCTAATTTTACAGTCAGTTATCAATTTTTGAGAGATCAACATCAGAACATCCTAGCATCAGAGAATCTAACAGAACATCCTAGCATCCAAGCATCTGAGAATCCAACAAAACATTCTAACATCCGAGCATCTGAGAAGCCAACAGAACATCCTAGCATCCGAGCATCCGAGCATCTGAGAAGCCAACACACTTGGTTAGTATAGTCCTGTGAATATGACCTGTACGAAGAATTCTGGGCTAGTACGTGCCGAAGCAAGTGGCTGAAGTCCAACAGTCCTAATAGGGCGTACGAATACAGAATTCCGGTCATACACAATTGAAATAAAAGACACGGTGCCTAGTATAGGAGTATGGTGGTGCGACCGAGCATAGGCTCAACACAAGTAAGTCGCCAATGCTCCCTACAGAACGGCACTAGGACAGGACCTAACAATATGGTAGGGACTAGGGTTAACATAGGGTTAACATAGGGAAAGCATCTAAGTTCATTGCATACAGCATGTACCAGGAGTTAAATAGATCTCTTTGCATTTTTTTTCATTTCAATATCTCAAGAAGCATTTCATGGATCCTATTCACATTGAAACTGATAGCCAACAAGCATAAACTACTAAAGTCATTGGTTGGTATGGTTTGATAAATTTTTATTTACTCACACTAAATGATATATCAAGTTTATCAATCTCCAAACAAATTGGAGAACTAGTGTGATAATAAATCGAAAACTGACTTTGAATCTGATCAACTGTTATTATTGCCAAATACCATGGAAATCTGAAATATCTATAGTGATCTACAGTTGGCCAACACTAGATATAAACGGCTACTATGCATGCACTTGCCTCTTATAGGTACATGGTGTCATACAGTTGTATCTATTCTGACTGGTTCAAGAATTCTATAAGGTGTACACATTTATTTTACTCTTTTTTTTTTTTTACTATAACTTTCCCCTGAACTAGTATTCAAATTTAGTGTGAATTGTGAAGAAAAACAACAACAAGCATATATAGTTTTTGTTTCAATGTGAATGGAATCGATGAAAAACTTTTTTAGCCGTTGAAAATGAAAAGTGAAGAGAATTCTATTGACTGGTGAGTCACCCGTGCCCAGAGAACCCATGCCAGATGCAATGAGCTTGTGCAACACACATAAGTCTAATAAAACATTTGTACAAATAAACTTAATCATACAAATAATCTGAAACAAATGAATCCCACAAACTAGGGCTATTCTAAGCTTGTTAAATTGTTTGAAAAGTAATATAAACTGTCTAGGGGGCAAGTCCCCCCAAATAGTTAGAAGTAGTAAATATTCCTTTTGCAAGCCTTGAGTTAAAAAAACATTCTATAAATCAGAGAGCAATGGACTGTAAAGCTGCATGGAAAAACTAATTAACTGCCCTTATTAAAGATAAAGTTGAGTTCTGGTCATGCGATTGCATTGTGAAAGAAACAGTGTTGAATCTATCATAAAAAGTTGATCATGTAGCATATAAGATTGGTGTGTACTGCTAGTTTCTGGAGTCATCAAAATGATTAGAAATTTGGCCCAGTCTTGGTAACTTAACAAGCACTGTACACAGAAAGATGTATATGGGACTACACAAACATGTGGCATTAAAATTGGGCCTCATCTTAAAGTTGCTCAACTTGTCATATTTAGAATATTAAGGCATTTGAAGAGCCATGCTTTTCAGGGAAGATTTTTTTTCTTTGATGTTCTTTTAGATTTGCATTTACAATGACAATGCTAACAAATTATTTTTCACCTCTCCCCAGAACTCGACCTTTTCTTTAAAGTGACTAGGTAGCATTGTTGAAGGTTGATGAAAAAAATGTAATTTTTGCATGAAATGTTATTTATTATATTCTACTGTACTAACCCTCTAACATGCAAAAAATCCTGGGAAAAAAAAATCAATTTGTATCATTAATAATGTCCTGTTTTTACTCAAACTTTCAGATTATCTTTAAAGTACAAGTCCTTCCAAAAAAAACTGACTTTTAATATAGGAGTAAAATGTGACAAACCATCGAAAAAAGTTTGAGCAAAATCAGATAACTAATAAGAAAGTTATGAATTTTTGAAAAAGTATGTAAAACTATGGAACAATGGAAATCACTACACAAATTGCCAATTTGGTTATCAGTTTGTGAAGTCATGTCCTCACTATTTATTAATTGCTTTATGTAGTTTAATCTCATTCATTTTCCTTTTTATCCCCCAAAACTTGATTTCCCCATGTTATATGATTTATATCATATTGCGTGCATGACATTTCACACAATCTTTTATGAACTTTGAATAATTAATACTATTTTCGTTATTGATTTTTATTTAAATAGTTCATCAAAAGTCATATTTTTCATGATTTAACTAGAAAAAAATTAGTCTTTATTAGTGCATCCACACACAAACATATTACTATCAATCCAACTTGGATGCTGGAGTGAAGAAATAAGATTCTTAGGGGGAAAAGGGAAATTTATATTATCAATATAAAGATAATAATTAGTGGATAGTGAGGACATGACGTCACAGACTTATGAGTGCATTGCCAATTTATCTAGTGATTTTCAAAGTTTGTCATGTCATTTAAAATTCAAAACTTTCTTATTAGTTATCAGATTTTGCTCAAACTTTTTAAGATTGGTTTGTCTGATTTTGTTGCTTCTATTGAAAGTAATTTATTTTTGGAGTGGACTTGCCCTTTAATTGTACATCTAGCATTGATTCATCTGAACAATGTTACCAATTCCCTTTATGTCTTGCTTTTTGTAATGTTTGTTCAGAAACATTGCATTATAAAAAAAAGCCAACCACCCTATGCTATTTTCCCACTGTAATAGAAAGTATATTTTCATCCTTTTTTAGGAGACATGGATCTTACACTAACAGAAATCATGACCGGCTCATTATGTATCACAGGCCAGTGTTACAGGATCATGTTTGGAGAAGGATCAACAAAAGCATCCCTGGAGGACATCCAAAAACGCGCCTCTAGAATCCAAAGGGCAGCAGAAAAAGTGGAATGCCAAATGGCCGGCATTAGGGAGAAAAACACAGAGCTGGCAAAGCAAAACTATGAACTGAAGAAGGCCAACAAAGAGTTGAAAGGGAAGCTAGAAGAAACAACAGAGAATCTGACAGCATCGCAAAAAAGTTTCTCTGAGCTCTTTGAGATGGGAGATGACTCTGATACAGAAGAACCAGACTCTAAAAAAAGAAAAACAGATGGGAACTCCAACCCGCAGGCAGGCAGCTCTCAGGAGTTGTAATATTATTTTGAATGTCCTGTAAGCATTACATATTCCTTTGTTTTGTAGCAGATGCTACCAGTCCTTATGATTTGTTTTTTAAATTATCAGAGGATATACATGTAGATAATCATAACTTGGAAAAGAAAACCCTTCCTAAAAGCTCCTTTCATTTCTTTGATCACTGAAAAGTTATGTCATTGTAGGATGTACTGTAAACATTTACTTACACATTGCTTTTTATTCTGTAGCAAGATGCTACCTGTCCTTATGATTGAATTTGTAATTATCACTTTACCGTTTAATTCAGTATTCAAATCGTGTTCATGTGATTAAATGTCAACTTGCCAGGCAGGTAAAAAATGAGCATTAACTACAATGATATTATCATTTTTTTGTTTAGCATCAACCATCAACTAATTGGTATTGTAGTTGATATTCAATGGAAAGTTATTGTGTAGGTTTTTTTTATTTTGTAGTGACATTTCATGCTAGTTTTAAATACAGAGAACCTGCCCTTATCATTGAATTTTATATTATCAGGGGACAATATATGTATGGCTTTTTTTTGCACTTTAAAAATAGAATTCATTTTTGTTGAACCACAATTTGTCCATACACTATTACAATACGTTATTTACAGGAAAACTAGCGAATTATATAGTAGGAATAAGGTTGCATGGGGTAGAAGAAACTTTAGCTTGGAGATTATTCAAATACTTTTAGAAATGCACATTGTTACGTGGTGTAAATGATCATTCCCAGTCAAAGTTTCATTTATAAGTACTCCCAAAAATTTGGACTTAGTTTTCTTCTCAAGTAGCATATCACCAATTTTAATCGGTGTTTCTGTATTATGAGAATGATGTTTAAAATACATTGGACTTAAACCAGTTTGATACTTTGTTAATTTTATAATTCAAAGTATTGTTTACAAAATTAAGGTCTTTATGAGAATAAAAGATATTTGTGTCATCGGCATGAATAAACAAGTTTTGTATTCAAATTGAATAAAATGATCACTGCTAATGTTATCACAATTTGCCAGTGGCAGGAAAACAAATGAGCACTAGCTGACTATCATTATTGTCAATATTTATAATTGTTGTTTGATTTAAGTGTAATATTTATCACTGAAAAAATATGCAAATGTAATTGTAATTAATTGTAAGAACAAGAAGGTTAAATGCAAATTTTGAAAGAACGATATTGAAGGTAACATTTTAGTTATAAACCTTAAAGTGATTATTGACAAGTGCAAAAAGTGACAAATGGGTGATAGATGAAATATTGTTGTGTGAAAATTTCAATTTAAATGGATGGATATGGCTGAGTAATGAGCATGGTTACAACTATCCAGTGGATAGTTTAAAGCCTATCTGCACAAGTTTGACCAGGAGGGATTAGACCTTCCTGCATGGTCACTGACAGGTGGTGTATCTCATTAAATCAGTTCTCAATTAACATAAGAAAAAGAGGACAATGGGGGCTTTGGTTTTGTTTGCTATAGAGAGGGCACAAGTAACTGTAAGTAATGCAGTGGGGCTTTTTAAATGGAAGGGAAATTCTTAAAACAAAACCTGTCCCATGCTTTTATTGTTCATACAAAAACATCAAGGGATAAGGGAACCAGGAGAACTAATTGGATTTTGAGGATTAGGACAATATGTTACTATATCCCTTTAAATAGTTAACATGCATTCGTAGCCATGGCGCATACTGATATATTGTATAATTGCATACTATGACCATGTATATTGTGTAAGCTCTATGCAAATTATGGTGATGTGGCTGAAAGCGAAATTCCAAAGAATAATATTTAAGGTTATATATTTCTTGTAAACAGCCCTTTGGCCCTATACATAAGTGAACATTGCACATTGCATAATATGATCATCAATTGTATACTTTGTTAACTCTAGATGCAATATACACTACACACCTTCTACAACGTGTATGTTCATCGTTTTTTTTCATGTACTGGTATATCAATACTTTTTATTCTGTGTTTATGTGCTATGTTAATAAAAAAATATATGTAAAAAAAAAAAAAAAACATGGCACCGATTTAGATTACACACAGCAGAACTGTCCATTTATATAACTTCAAAGGGTGCTTGCCTTACAAATAGTATTAACCATAAGTAATTATGGAACATCGCACAAGGCTGGTTTTGCAAAAAACGCTATATATAATTATGAACAAAAGTAAAATCCTAATGTGGCCCGAACAGGTTTTTGACGTATTTCTGCTGTGTTTAGTCTAAATACATGATCCGCGTCCTCGCCGTGGTGCCGGTAACATATTGCTTTCACATCATTCTGCACATGAATACAAAAGAATGCTGCGCTTATAAGTTACAACCCCCCCTTCCCCCTCTCATCTCACCCACATCCTATTAAAAATATATTAATTAAAGCTTGCGCAGTGATATCAGAGAGCAATATGGCTAAAGGATCATGACACTGTGTACCCATTAGGGTCCACAGTGTAGTACTGTACTGTAGTACTGTAGTCTAAACATGTTTTAGCATTGTCTTTATCAAGGTGTTGTCAATAAGATCTGCTGAGATTTCTTAAAATATATAGAGTAAATGTACTAATTAACTGCAATCATATTTTCAATTGCTAATTTTATGCAGCTGGAAGTCGATAGTAATAATAACACGTCATTTTAAATTTATATTGAGAAAAATGATACTTACAATGCCAACTCTTAGTATTTCACTATAATTAAAGACACCTTGTCAAAATGATCCAGTTATTAAAGAATATAATTTGTTTGTTTACATGGATAGCACTGATCTTCTTGAAGAAATGTAAGACCTGCATTAAATACTTATTTAAGAAATAAGAGTCGATATGGGGCCTAACTTTTCGATCCTAGCAGAAAGAAAGAAAAGGTGATAAAAGACAAAGCAACAACAAAAAGCCAAACACCCTATGCTATTTTCCCACGGTAATAGAAAGTATGTTTCCTTTACGAGACATGGATCTTGCCCTCACAGAAATCATGATGAGCTCATTATGTATCATTGGCCAGTGTTACAGGATCATATCAAGTGGAACGCCAAAGACACTTTAGGACTTTCAACAGAAAAATGGCAGAGGGTAGTCCTTAAGGAGAAAAACACAGAGCTGGCAAAGCAGAACTATAAACTAAAGAAGGCCAACAGAGAGCTGAAAGGGAGACTGAAAGAAACAAAGGAGAATCTGTCAGCATCTCAAAGAAATTTCTCAAAAGCTAAAGCTCTTCCAGTTGGGAGAGAATGGTACCGGTAGTCCTAAGGGAGAAAAACACAGAGCTGGCAAAGCAGAACTATATGAACTAAAAAGTGCCTGCTGAAAGGGAGACTGAAAGAAACGAAGGAGAAGCTGACAGCATCTCAAAGAAGTTTCTCTAAAGCTATAAGCTCCTCCAGTTTGGGAAGGACAGCTCTCAAACAGATGAACAACAAAAAAGCATCACTTGAGGACAGTCAAAAACATGCCACAAAAATCGTCAGGTCAGCAAAAAAAGTGGGAATGGCAGATGCTATCCTTAGGGAGAAAAACACAGACCTGGCAAAGCAGAACAATGAACTAAAAAGTGCCTGCTGAAAGGGAGACTGAAAGAAACGAAGGAGAATCTGACAGCATCTCGAAGAAGTTTCTCTAAAGCTACATGTATAAGCTCCTCCAGTTTGGGAAGGACAGCTCTGATACAGATAAACCAGACAACAACAAAAAAGCAAAACTGGCCAGTGTTACAGGATCATGTTTGGTGTAACATCAACGAAAGTGTCACTTGAGGACATTAAAAACCCTGCTACAATTGGCAAGTCGACAGATAAAGTGGGAATGGCAGATGGCAGAGTTGAAAGGGAGACTAGAAGAAACAACAGAGAATCTGACAGCATCTCAAAAAAGTTTCTCTGAGCTCTTCGAGATGGGAGATGACTCTGATACAGAAGAACCAGACACTAAAAAAGAATGAAAACCAGATGAGAACTCCAATCCGCAGGCAGGCAGCTCTCGATCAGGAGTTGTAATATCATTTTGTATGTCCTGTAAGCATTCTTTTTTAGATGCTTCCAGTCCTTATTTAAAAATTCAAGTTGAAGAAGAATCCTTCCCAAAAGCTCCTTTCGATTGATTGATCAATCGACATGTTCTTGTGATCACATGTTCATTTGCCAGTGGCAGGTAAACCAATGAACACTGACCTAATTTTTTAAATTATTCTACAGCTCATTTTGGATCATAACTGGATCATTTTGACAAGTGGTATAGTAGTTGATTTAAGGCTTTTATTTTATTATGACAAATTATGCAAATGTATGTTGGACTTAAGAAGAACAAGGGGGAAAATTCCAAAGAATGATATTTAACTTTATATATTTTTGTTACGCCTTGAATAGGCCCCTTTCAATAGTTTCATACATGAAAATGGCACATACTAATATCGTATAATTGCATTATATGATCAAGGTTTTCTTTGTTAGCTCTAGAAAATTTTAAGTTCACTTTTATGTTCATGTATATCAATGTTTAAAATGATGTCTTTTAATATGTTAATGTTCTGTGTTAATAAAATTGATAAAAAAAACAAAAAACATGGCACCGATTTAGATTACACACAGCAGAACTGTCCATTTATACAACTTCAAAGGTGCCTGCCTTATTAATAATATTAACCATAAGTAATTATCAAAGTTCACACAAGGCTGATTTTGCAAATAACGCATTTGCGTCAATTATGAACAAAAGTAAAATCCTAATGTGGAACAGGTTTTGGACATATTTCTGCTGTGTTTAGTCTAAATACATGATCCGCGTCCTCGCCGTGGTGCCGGTAACATATTGCTTTCACATCATTCTGCACATGAATAAATTTGAATGTCGCGCTTTTTGGTTTCAACCCCCCCCCCCCCCTCCCTCCCCCATTGTACCCACCTTCTATTAAAAATATAATAATTAAAGCAGTACTTTTTGCGCTGCAATGATATCAGAAAGCAATATGGCTAAAGGATTATGACACTGTGCACCCATTAGGGTCCACGGTGTATTACTGTAACAGTGTATTCGAACCATATATGTTTTAGCATTGTCTTTTCAAGGTGTTAATTGTCAATTAGATCTGCTGAGATTTTTGAAAATGTATAGAGTAAATGTAGTTATTACCTGCAATCATGGCTTATGCAACTGGTAGTTAATAGTAATAATAATACGTCAGTTTAACTTTAAATTGAGAAAAATATGATACGTACAATGCCAACTCTTAGTATTTTACTACAATAAAAGACAGCTTGTCAAAATGATCCAGTTAGAAAAAGACAGTTAGTAAATAATATCGTTTGTTTGTTTACATGGCTAGCACTGATACGTTCTTGAAGAAATGTAAGACCTGCATTAACTATTTAAAGAAAGAAATGAGAGTCAATACGGGGCCTAACTTTTTGATCCTAGCAGAAAGAAAGAAAATGTGATAAAAGACAAAGCAGCAACAAAAAAGCCAAACACCCTATGCTACTTTCCCACTGTAATAAAAAGTATGTTTCCATTAGGGGACATGGATCTTACACTTACAGAAATCATGACAAGCTCATTATGTATCATTGGCCAATGTTATAGGATCATGTTTGGTGAAACATCAATGAAAGAGTCACTTGAGGGCATTAAAAAACATGCTACAATTGGCAGGTCAACAGAAAAAGTGGGAATGGCAGAGGGTAGTCTTTAGGGAGAAAAACACAGAGCTGGCAAAGCAGAACTATGAACTAAAGAAGGCCAACAAAGAGTTGAAAGGGAGACTGAAAGAAATAACAGGGAATCTGACGGCATCTCAAAGAAGTTTCTCAAAAGCTATAGCTCTTCCAGTTGGGAGAGAATGGTACCGGTAGTCCTCATGGAGAAAAACACAGAGCTGGCAAAGCAGAACTATGAACTAAAGAAGGCCTGCTGAAAGGGAGACTGAAAGAAACGAAGGAGAATCTGACAGCATCTCAAAGAAGTTTCTCTAAAGCTAGATGTATAAGCTCCTCCAGTTTGGGAAGGACAGCTCTGATACAGATGAACCAGACTACAACAAAAAAGCAAAACTGGCCAGTGTTACAGGATCATGTTTGGTGAAACATCAACGAAAGTGTCACTTGAGGACATCGAAAAACGCGCCTCTAGAATCCAAAGGGCAGCAGAAAAAGTGGAATGCCAAATGGCCGGCCTTAGGGAGAAAAACACAGAGCTGGCAAAGCAAAACTATGAACTGAAGAAGGCCAACAAAGAGTTGAAAGGGAAACTAGAAGAAACAACAGAGAATCTGACAGCATCTCAAAAAAGTTTCTCTGAGCTCTTCGAGATGGGAGATGACTCTGATACAGAAGAACCAGACTCGAAAAAAGAAAGAAAACCAGATGAGAACTACAACCTGCAGGCAGGCAGGTCTCAGGAGTTGTAATATCATTTTGTATGTCCTGTAAGCATTACACATTCCTTTCTTTTGTAGATGCTACCAGTCCTTATTTAAAAATTCAAGTTGAAGAAGAATCCTTTCCAAATTAAGCTACTTTTGATTGATTGATCAATCGACATGTTAATGTGATCACATGTTCATTTGCCAGTGGCAGGTAAACCAATGAACACTGACCTAAATTATTTATTATTCTACAGCTCATTTTGGATCATAACTGGATCATTTTGACAAGTGGTATAGTAGTTGATTTAAGACTTTTATTTTATAATGACGAATTATGCAAATGTATGGTGGACTTAAGAAGAACAAGGGGGAAAATTCCAAAGAAGTATCGCAGTAGCATACGAAACGTCGTGATCTTTTAGATTCCTTATTGACCACATTGCGAGACAAACGAATATCACTAGCAATATTATTTTCGATACTATATCCGCAATGAGTAATATATTTAGCATTAATGATATTTAAGTTTATATATTTTTGTTACGCCTTGAATAGGGCCCTTTCAATAGTAACATACGTGAAAATGGCACATACTAATATCGTATAATTGCATTATATGATCAAGGTTTTCTTTGTTAGCTCTAGAAAATTTTAAGTTCACTTTTATGTTCATGTATATCAATGTTTAAAATGATGTCTTTTAATATGTTAATGTTCTGTGTTAATAAAATTGATTTAAAAAAAAAAAAAACATGGCACCGATTTAGATTACACACAGCAGAACTGTCCATTTATACAACTTCAAAGGTGCTTGCCTTATTAATAATATTAACCATAAGTAATTATCGAACTTCACACAAGGCTGGTTTTTGCAAATAACGCATTTGCGTCAATTATGAACAAAAGTAAAATCCTAATGTGGAACAGGTTTTGGACATATTTCTGCTGTGTTTAGTCTAAATACATGATCCGCGTCCTCGCCGTGGTGCCGGTAACATATTGCTTTCACATCATTCTACACATGAATGAAAAATTATTTTGCGCTTTTTGGTTTCAAACCCCCCCCCCCCCCCCTTCCTCCCCCATTGTACCCACCTGCTATTAAAAATATAATAATTAAAGCTGTTCTTTTTGCGCTGCAATGATATCAGAAAGCAATATGGCTAAAGGATTATGACACTGTGCACCCATTTGGGTTCACGGTGTGTTACTGTAACAGTGTATTTTAACCATGTTTTAGCATTGTCTTTTCAAGGTGTTGTCAATTAGATCTGCTGAGATTTCTGAAAATGTATAGAGTAAATGTACTTATTAACTGCAATCATGGTTTATGCAACTGGAAGTTAATAGTAATAATAATACGTCAGTTTAACTTTAAATTGAGAAAAATATGATACGTACAATGCCAACTCTTAGTATTTTACTACAATAAAAGACAGCTTGTCAAAATGATCCAGTTAGAAAAAGACAGTTAGTAAATAATATTGTTTGTTTGTTTACATGGCTAGCACTGATACGTTCTTGAAGAAATGTAAGACCTGCATTAACTATTTAAAGAAAGAAATGAGAGTCAATACGGGGCCTAACTTTTTGATCCTAGCAGAAAGAAAGAAAATGTGATAAAAGACAAAGCAGCAACAAAAAAGCCAAACACCCTTAGCTATTTTCCCACTGTAATAGAAAGTATGTTTCCATTAGGAAACATCGATCTTACACTTACATAAATCATGACAATCTCATTATGTATCATTGGCCAGTGTTACAGGATCATGTTTGGTGAAACATCCAAGGACATTCAAAAATGTGCCACAAAAATTGGGAAGTCAGCAGGGACAGCAATTGTCAGATGATGACATCACCAACATGTCATGGGAAGACAAATGCAAGCTTCTTGGATCCAATCTAGTAACAGCAGCAAGGCATTTTGACCACAGACTACAATGTTTGTTCAGAGATGTTATTCTGTCTGAAGTGAATCCACTTCGTAAGGTAAAAAAACTACATGTATCACATTGAATTCCAACAGAGAGGTTCCCCTCATGCTCACTGTGGGTAGATCAAGCACCACGACATGATGACACCGAGGAGATGTGACGGAGTTCGTTGATCAGTATGTCACCTGTGAACTACCTTCTTCAGATGATGATGAGCTGATGCATACTCTAGTGTCTACTCTGCAGAGGCACTCACACTCTGCATCATGCCGCAAAACTGGGAAGAGCTGTAGATTTCATTACCCAAGGCCCATGGCTTCTAAGACAGTGGTGGCAGACACACCTTCTGATGAGGATCCAAAAGAGAAACAAAGAATTGTCAAATCTTCAACAGAGATACTGAACAAAGTAAGAGATGCATTAGAAGGAGAATGCAGTGACAAAAGCACAGTGCAAGAATTACTTCATCAGGTGAACATTTTCGAAATTGACTACAACAAAGCTCTTTGTGTCAGCTTGAAAGGAAAATCTATCGTGTACAGAAGACAACCTCAAGAAGTCAATATCAACTCATACAACCCAGTCGTCTCAAAAGCATGGCAGGCCAATATGGATCTTCAATTTGTCTGCAATCCATATGCCTGCATTCACTACATCATTTCCTATGTGACAAAGGATGAACGAGAAATGGGACAGGCGCTGAAAGAAGTATATAAGCAAATCCTATAAGGACTCAGACATCAAGCACAGAATGAAAGAAGTAGCATCCTGTTTTCTTAATGCCAGAGAAGTCAGCAAGTGCACAAGAAGCTGTTAACAGAGTGCTTGGTCTGCCATTTCATCGTTCCACTTTCCAGACAGTTTTCATCCAAACAGATCTTCCAAAAAACAGAGTTGTCTTCTTGAAAACCAAAAGTATTTTGGAGAATCTCGACAAAGAAAGTGAGGATGTGTATGCTCAAACCATGCCTCAAAAATACGCATATTGGCCATTGATTCTGGAGCAGATGACTCTTGCAGAATTTACTAGTTGGTATGTTTCTTTGTACAATACGGTACAGGAAGAACCACAAGAATAAGCAGAATTCCACCCTGTAGCAAAGGCAACACATTAAGTTACTGGATGGCAAGGGCTACATGATAAAACGCAAGAAACCATGCATTATCAGATACCACAATAGGATGAGCTAAAAACTGTCACCACATGCTAATGCTCTACCATACATGGAGAAGAGAAGATCTTGATCTAAAGAATGGCCATGGGACGTATGCTGAGCATTATCACTCCATCTCCCAAGACATCTTGTCAAAGCGATCCAGTCTGGAGTTGTTCACTGAAATAATCGAGCATGCTATTGAAGAGCATGAACAATTAGGACCACCAGAACATGCCTGGGATACTCTCGATACAGCAGCCCAGCAGGAAAATGCAGAATCCCAGACAGATCCTCCTCAAGACCACCCCGATCATAGTTTCCTCCAACCAAGTTCCGATCAGACAGTAACTGACGTTCAGGAGTCATGCCTTGGCACTACCATTCCACTGGCCATTGAACACAGGCAAAAGTACCTTTCTGATGAAGAGTAAACTCTAAACACTGGGCAGTACAAAATGTTTTCATACATCAATTACTGGTGTGTGGATTTGGTGAAAAGCTGCAAGCCCCATGTTAAACTACAGCAAGTGCAGCTCTGTATGTAACAGGAGGTGCAGGAACAGGCAAATCACATCTCATATCTACCATTTACCAGATGGCTATTCGTAGGCTGAAACATGAAGGAAGTAATCCAGAAGCAGTGAGAGTGCTACTGACTGCACCAACTGGTACTGCAGCATTCAACATCTAAGCAAGCACCCTGAACTCAACATTTCTCCTACCACTGGGCCAGACCAAAGTCTACAAAAAACTGAGTGATCAAAAGAGGAATACCCTACGCTTGACCTAAATTATTTTATGGCTCATTTTGAATCTTAACTGGATCATTTTGACAAGTGGTATATATATAGTAGTTGATTTAAGTATTTTATTTTTCAATGACAAAATATGCAAATGTATGGTTTACGAAATGCAAGAGCAAAAATTCCAAAGAATGATATGCATTTTTGTTACGCCTTGAATAGGCCTTTTGAATAGTAACATATGTGAAAATGGCACACACTAATATTGTATAATTGTATTATATGATCGTTGTTTACTTTGATAGCCCTAGACAATTAATTACTCTCGATGTATACACATCTTCTATGTTCATGTATATCAATGTTGAAAATGATGTCTTTTATTATGTTCATGTTCTACTGTGTTAATAAAATTGATTAAAAAAAAAAAAAAACATGGCACCGATTTAGATTACACACAGCAGAACTGTCCATTTATACAACTTCAAAGGGTGCTTGCCTTATTAATAATATTAACCATAAGTAATTATCAAAGTTCACACAAGGCTGATTTTGCAAAATCCGCTATATGCGTCAATTATGAACAAAAGTAAAATCCAAATGAGGAACAGGTTTCGGACTTATTTCTGCTGTGTTTAGTCTAAATACATGATCCGCGTCCTCGCCGTGGTGCCGGTAACATATTGCTTTCACATCATTCTGCACATAACAAAATTTGAATGTCGCGCTTTTAGGTTACAAATCAAAGCTGTACTTTTTGCGCTGCAATGATATCAGAAAGCAATATGGCTAAAGGATCATGACACTGTGCACCCATTAGGGTCCACGGTGTATTACTGTAACAGTGTACTCTAACCATGTTTTAGCATTGTCTTATCAAGGTGTTAATTGTCAATTAGATCTGCTGAGATTTCTGAAAATGTATAGAGTAAATATACTTATTAGGGTGCAAGGTGTATTAGTGTACTCTAACCATGTTTTAGCATTGTCTTATCAAGGTGTTGTCAATTAGATCTGCTGAGATTTCTGAAAATGTACTTATTAACTGCAATCATAGTGTCAAGTGCATGGTTTATGCGACTGGAAGTTAAAAGTAATAATAATATGTCAGTTTAACTTCATATTAAGAAAAATATGATAGATACAATGCCAACTCTTAGTATTTTACTATAATAAAAGAAACCTTTGTTTATGTTCTTACTCACAAGCTAAACCGCTCTTGTTGCTATGGTATAGCCCGAACGAGCTAGACCGCTCCTGTTGCTGGGATTGCAAAGGTCAGCAGGTCAAATGTTACGCACGATCTTTCGATTATCTATTCTTTATCATTTTCTCTTTCTGTCTTCCCTTTTTTCCCCTTCTTTCACTTCTTATGTTATTCTTCTTTTCTTTTTGTCATTTTTTTAATCTTTTGTCATGTTATTCTTTGTTTTCCTTCCATCATTCTCTTTTACTGTTTTTCTTATGCTATTCTTTGTTTTTCCATCTTTCATCTTCTTTTCTATCTTTTAAATTTCGATTAATTATCATTTTCTCTCTGTCTTTCCCTATGTTAGTCTTTGTTTTTTCTTCTTTCACCTCTCATGTTATTTTTCTTTTATTATTCTATCATTTTTTTCTTTCTATCATTCGTCATGTTATTTTTTGTTTTCCTTCTATCAATTCTTTTTCTGTTTTTCTAAAGTTGTTCTTTGTTTTTCGCAGTTAGACCGATCCAGGCTAGATCGATTTAGCCTGGATCGGTCTAGGAAGTGAGTGAGAACGGGGTCTAATATTGAGAAAAATATGATACGTACAATGCCAACTCTTAGTATTTCAATATGATAAAAGACACCTTGTCAAAATGATCCAGTTAGAAGTAGACAGTTAGTAGAGAATATAATTTATTTGTTCACATGGGTAGCCCTGATTCCTTCTTGAAGAAATGCAGGACCTGCAATAACTACTTAAAGAAAGAAATGAGAGTCGATATGGGGCCTAACTTTTCGATCCTAGTAGAAAGAAAGAAATGGTGATGAATTAAAAGACAAAGCAAAACTCCTAGAGAAGCCAAGAAAGAAAGAAAGCGTATAGCATCACTTCGCAATAACCAATCAAAGGAAGTAAAACAACAGAATGATGAAAATGATGAAAATGAGGAAAGGAAAAAACTACTTCACCAAAGATCTTTACCAGATGAGGTGAAAGAAGTGCAAATTGAGGCAGATAGACTAAGAAAACAATCTGTTAGACAAAGGACAACTCGTCATGAGAAACGAACACTTCAAGTAAATGACAATATTCGAAAGAAACAAGCACGTCATCCCTCAACACTAGAGAAAATAGTCTCCACTTTTCTGATTCACAAGAATGAAGCTCCAGTGTATGTGTGTACAAGCTGCCATAGACAAATGTACAGGCAATCGGTCTTCAGTTTCCGACAAAGTTTATACAAGGCGAGTACTAACTTCCTGGAAAAATGCACAACTAAGTACACAAGTTTCACTGGACTTGAATGGATATGCAAGACTTGTAATAACTACTTAAAGAAAGAGAAGGTACCTCCACAATGTGTGTCCAATAAACTTGAAGTGGCTGATGTACCAGATGAACTAAAAGATCTTACACAGCTTGAGGCAAGACTCCTAGCTCAACGATCTCCATTCATGAAGATACTGGCACTTCCAAGAGGAAAACAAGCCGGAATAAAGGGTGCTGTTGTAAATGTCTCTGTGATTGCAGAAAAGGTCTGTAAAAGTCTCCCTCGGACTCCTTCACAGGCTGGTATCATTCCACTCAAGTTGAAAAGAAAAATCCAGTACAAGAGTCATGTAGCTTACCAGAACATTCGTCCTGGAATGGTTCAAGCTGCTCTTGGAAAATTAAAAACGATCAACAAATTCTACTTATCAATAGTGGAAAGTAGTGAATGGGAGGAACAATGTCTAAATGAAGATCCTGAGATATGGAAGGAACTTACAGAAGCAATGGCGGATGAGAACATTGGTGATACGGAAATCAGAGATCTTGACGAGGAAAGGTCAAAACCAGCAGGAGAAAATGATGACAAAAATAAAAATGAAGAAATAGACATGGACGAGGAGGAAACTGATCCCAGAGATCGTCTGCGTGGGATCAAATATGATACCTGTGTGCAACCCACTGATCCTACAATGAGCTCAGACAGCATCTACAGCATAGCACCTGGCGAGGGAAGAAAACCAATATCTATCATGATGGATGAACACTGCGAGGAGCAAGCATTTCCTACGTTATTTCCAACTGGACAGTTTGGGTTCCAAGTAAACAGATGCACTAAACTATCTGCCAAAAAGTATTTCAATGCAAGACTTTTGAACAAGGATTCAAGATTTGCTAGAAATGTAGAATATCTCTTCTTCGCACAGTTCATCACAGAGTACAAACAAGTAATGGACACCATTTCTGTTGCTCTACGCAAGGCAAGAATCAACACAGATGACGGAGAAAGGGTAACAGCTGGACTAATTAAAGATCCTCAAAGACTGAATAGATACTGGCTGGAGTGAAACAGCTAGGACTTTTCACCTGGTTCCTGACCCTTTCTGCAGCAGACCTCAGATGGACAGACACACTCCAAGTAATTGCTCTTCAGCAGGGATCGACAGCAATTGCTACTCTGCAAAGGCACTCACACTCTGCATCATGCCGCAAAACTGGGAAGAGCTGTAGATTTCATTACCCAAGGCCCATGGCTTCTAAGACAGTGGTGGCAGACACACCTTCTGATGAGGATCCAAAAGAGAAACAAAGAATTGTCAAATCTTCAACAGAGATACTGAACAAAGTAAGAGATGCATTAGAAGGAGAATGCAGTGGCAAAAGCACAGTGCAAAAACTACTTCTTCAGGTGAACATTTCCGAAATTGACTTCAACAAAGCTCTTACTGTCAACTTGAAAGGAAAATCCATCGTGTACAGAAGACAACCTCAAGAAGTCAATATCAACTCATTACAACCCAGTATTCTTGAAAACATGGCAGGCCAATATGGATCTTCAATCTGTCTGCGATCCATATGCCTGCATTCACTACATCATTTCCTATGTGACAAAGGATGAACGAGAAATATGGGACAGGCGCTGAAAGAAGTAAGCAAATCATATAAGGACTCAGACATTAAGCACAGAATGAAAGAAGTAGCATCCTGTTTCCCTAATGCCAGAGAAGTCAGTGCACAAGAAGCTGTTTACAGAGTGCTTGGTCTGCCACTTCATTGTTCCACTTTCCAGACAGTTTTCATCCAAACAGATCTTCCAAAAAACAGAGTTGTCTTCTTGAAACCCAAAAGTATTTTGGAGAATCTCGACGAAGAAAGTGAGGATGTGTATGCCCAAACCATGCCTCAAAAATATGCACATCGGCCATTGATTCTGGAGCAGATGACTCTTGGGATAGAATGGCTCCGATACAGATGAACAAGACTAAAAAATATAAAAAGAAAACCAGATGAGAACTCCACCCTGCAGGCAGGCAGCTCTCAGGAGTTGTAATATCATTTTGTATGTCCTGTAAGCATTACACATTCCTTTGTTTTGTATAAGATGCTACCAGTCCTTATTTAAAAATACAAGTTGAAGAAGAATCCTTCCCAAAAGCTCCTTTCGATTGATTGCTCATTTATATTTATGTGATCACATGTTCATTTGCCAGTGGCAGGAAAACCAATGAGCACTGACCTAAATTAATTAATTATTTCATGGCTCATTTTGGATCATAACTGGATCATTTTGACAAGTGGTATAGTAGTTGATTTTATAAGTATTATATTTATCAATGACAAATTATGCAAATGTATGGCTTATGGAGAGCAAGAACAAAAATTCCAAAATATGATATTCAAGGTTATATATTTTTTAAAGCCTTGATTAGGCCCTTTCAATAGTAACACACATGAAAATGGCACATACTAATATCATATAATTGCATTATATGATCGTTGTATACTTTGTTCACTCTAGACAATTAACTACACACTATGTATATCAATCTTCTATGTTCATGTACATCAATCTTCTATGTTCATGTATATCAATGTTTAAAATTATGTCTTTTATTATGTTCATGTTTTACAATGTTAATAAACAACATCAAAAAAAAAAAAAAAAAAAAAGGCACCGATTTAGATTACACACAGCAGAACCGTCCATTAATACAATTTGACAGGGTGCTTGCTTGATAACTCGTAATAACCATGAGTAATGAACTTCACACAAGGCTGATTTGCAAAAAGCGCTATGTGCGTCATATAATTATAAACAAAAGTCAAATCCATTGTGGAACAGGTTTCGGACATATTTCTGTGTTTAGTCTAAATACATGATCCGCGTCCTCGCCGTGGTGCCGGTAACATATTGCTGTCTTAAATGAAGTGTCATTTGTTGACTCTAGATAAAACACAAAAATTGAAGAAAAAAAAAGAAAACATTAAAAAAAAAAACTTTTTTCAGATCAAGGGTATAAAATAAGTTTCAAATCATGGACATTATCAAAGTGTTTCCTTCAATCTCTAATTAAAAATGAAATCGTTATGACAGCAATATGGCTAAAGGATCATTTTTTGGGGGTGAATTCTAGACAATGTGGAATGGATTTACACTGATGTAAAATGCAACAAAAAACCTGCAAAAAAGTGAGATTTATCCCAACCACATAGTCCTGAATTCACTTTAACTCTCTCTCTTAATACAAGTTGCATACAAATAAAGCCCTTGTATTGAGAGAGTGAAAACCCTATTGATATAATATATTTCAAATGTGGTGATGTTTTTTTATATTTATCATGCAGGACCACTGAACAGATTCAACAGAATCCATGAAAGGTCTATCATCAGTGGCATAACTTGTGGAAATCACCTGTTGAAATATCAAGCAACATGACATTGAGGTAAATGTTTACAGTGAACCTTTTTTAATTATTGGTACATGACAAAGAACCAGATGAGAAATTTTGTTAAATTGGTTAAGTGAGATCTTGTCTCTAACTGATGTCCTTCCATGGCTGGATTGTGTATAGTGTGGTATGTTGTCATTATGCATGAAACTGTACATTTAAGCATAGGATTCAGTTAAGAAATGGGTACTCTAGCTCCAAAATACCCATATAGAGCCCCTCTAAATTGGCATAATAGTCAATGTAGAACAAATTTAATTGAATTAAATTTGCTTCCCTTATAAGATTGCAATCTTGTTCATTATAACATGATTGATGGCAATTATGATCTCCTAAGTGACTTATTAGGAGTAGGAGTGTCATGGTCGAGTGGTTTAAGGTGCTTGACTGGAGATGCGAAGGTCGAGGGTTCAAATCCAGACATGGCACTAATATCCTTTGGCAAGATATTTACCTGCACTTGCTAATCTCCACCCAGGTGTTAACTGGGTACCCGGTAGGATGCGAAAGTTCATGTGGTTGGATGAGCAAGTGTGCGCTTGTATAATGGCGACTGGCTGGAATGCTCCCCAGGGAGTGGAAAAGGTGCATACATTGTGTGCAGGTAAGCCTGAATCCGATGACCGGGGTAATAATATATATGTAAAGCGCTTCTAAGGCACATTGTTGGATTGATGTATTGGGCGCTATATAAAAAGCGGAATATTATATTATATTATTTTATCTACTTTTTTCTCTCAGAATCCACAATGAAAGTCAAGAAACAGAGTGCAACGCAGCGTGCTGCACTAACGAGACAACGGATGCAAAGTTCAAGGATTGCAGGAGGTTCATCAAAGACTCTTGTCGCCAAAGCAGACTACCACCAAGGACATATCATTTTTGGAGTTGCGGCAGGGCGACAATGTACATGCAATGTACTTCAATTTCTAGTGACTGCTCAAGACACTAATCCAACAACTTGGAGTAACAGTGATGTGAACTGTATTCTTCATAGGGGTGCAAATACTTACCAAAATGAAATTATGAAAAGGAAATCAAGTAAAATCTACTTCATGATCAACGAGCTACCAGAATATGTTAGACTTCACCATGTTACTTACAAAGTAAGAATAGCAGATCCACTTGCCGGAAATTTAGTTCACACAGAGTCATTTCCAGAAAACGGACAATACTGTCTCTCTGATGCAATACTACAAGGCTCTGTGAAACATCCATGTCTGTTCATCACCATTGGCTCAAAGACACCATCTTCTACAATTGGACTACTACATGCTGGAGAGAAATACTTCTTCTTTGACAGCCACAGCAGAGATGATGAAGGGTTAAGACATTCAAATGGCTCTGCAGTTGTCCTTTCATTTTCAAGAATTGAGGAAGTGGTGAGACACACTCATGAGTTGGCAACAAGTATTGGTCTAGCACAGGATATGTTTGAAGTGACTCCAGCGATTGTATCATCATGTTTGCCATCAAAGCCATCATGTTTGCCATCAAAGCCCTCATGTTCAAAGAATACCCTGTTTGACTATTTTTGTGATCAATCAAACAAACAGGAAACCTTCAAATCACAAGACAAAAAACAAACAGTCCAGCAAAAGCAAACCCAATCTACCAAAAAGGGTCTCTTGAAGACAGCAAAGAAGAAGAAAATCAAGACTAAGGAAAAGGAAAAGCTACGAAAGGCTTTCTATCGCACAAAGCTATCTGAGGAAGGAAAAACAATAACAAAGGGAAAAGAAAAAGGGCGAATGCTGACTTTGAGGTCGAGGAAAACTGCTGTTCAAAAAAAAGAAGAAGCTGAGAAAGAAAGGAAACGGAAAGCATCTCTACGCAAGAAACTAATAATGGAAACTCCTGCTGGGGTTAAGGAAAGAAAAGCTGAGAAAAAAAGGAAACGGATAGCATCTCTACGCCAGAAAATAAGAATGGAAAGTCCTGCTGGGGTAAAGGAAAGAGAAGCTGAGAAAGAAAGGAAACGGAAAGCATCTCTACGCCAGAAAATAAGAATGGAAAGTCCTGCTGAGGTAAAGGAAAGAGAAGCTGAGAAAGAAAGGAAACGGAAAGCATCTCTACGCAAGAAACTAATAATGGAAACTCCTGCTGGGGTTAAGGAAAGAAAAGCTGAGAAAGAAAGGAAACGGATAGCATCTCTACGCAAGAAAATAAGAATGGAAACTCCTGCTGGGGTAAAGGAAAGAGAAGCTGAGAAAGAAAGGAAACGGATAGCATCTCTACGCCAGAAAATAAGAATGGAAAGTCCTGCTGGGGTAAAGGAAAGAGAAGCTGAGAAAGAAAGGAAACGGAAAGCATCTCTACGCCAGAAAATAAGAATGGAAAGTCCTGCTGGGGTAAAGGAAAGAGAAGCTGAGAAAGAAAGGAAACGGAAAGCATCTCTACGCAAGAAACTAATAATGGAAACTCCTGCTGGGGTAAAGGAAAGAGAAGCTGAGAAAGAAAGGAAACGGAAAGCATCTCTACGCAAGAAACTAAGAAAGGAAACTCCTGCTGGTTTAAAGGAACGAGAAGCTGAGAAAGAAAGGAAACGGATAGCATCTCTACGCAATAACCAATCAAATGAAGTAAAAAAACAGAATGATGAAAAAGAGAGGAGGAAAAAATTTCTTCACCGAAGATCTTTGCCAGATGACGTGAAAGAAGTGCAAAGTGAGGCAGATAGACTAAGAAAACAATCTGTTCGACAAAGGACTACTCGTCAAGCGAAACGAACACTTCAAGTAAATGACAATATTCGAAAGAAACAAGCACGTCATCCCTCAACACTAGAGAAAATAGTCTCCACTTTTCTGATTCACAAGAATGAAGCTCCAGTGTATGTGTGCACAAGCTGCCATAGACAAATGTACAGGCAATCAGTCTTCAGTTTCCGACAAAGTTCCTACAAGGCTAGCATAAACTTCCTGGAAAGATGCACAACTAAGTACACAAGTTTCGCTGGACTTGAATGGATATGCAAGACTTGTAATAACTACTTAAAGAAAGAGAAGGTACCTCCACAATGTGTGTCCAATAAACTTGAAGTGGCTGATGTACCAGATGAACTAAAAGATCTTACAGAGCTCGAGGCAAGACTCCTAGCTCAACGATATCCATTCATGAAGATACTGGCACTTCCAAGAGGAAAACAAGCCGGAATAAAGGGTGCTGTTGTAAATGTCCCTGTGATTGCAGAAAAGGTCTGTAAAAGTCTCCCTCGGACTCCTTCACAGGCTGGTATCATTCCACTCAAGTTGAAAAGAAAAATCCAGTACAAGAGCCATGTAGCTTACCAGAACATTCGTCCTGGAATGGTTCAAGCTGCTCTTGGAAAATTAAAAACGATCAACAAATTCTACTTATCAACAGTGGAAAATAGTGAATGGGAGGAGCAATGTCTAAATGAAGATCCTGAGGTATGGAAGGAACTTACAGAAGTAGTGGCGGACAAGAACATTGGTGATACGGAAATTAGAAATCTTGACGAGGAAAGGTCAAAACCAGCAGGAGAAAATGATGACAAAAATAAAAATGAAGAAATAGACATGGACGAGGAGGAAACTGATCCCAGAGATCGTCTGCGTGGGATCAAATATGATACCTGTGTGCAACCCACTGATCCTACAATGAGCTCAGACAGCATCTACAGCATAGCACCTGGCGAGGGAAGAAAACCAATATCTATCATGATGGATGAACACTGCGAGGAGCAAGCATTTCCTACGTTATTTCCAACTGGACAGTTTGGGTTCCAAGTAAACAGATGCACTAAACTATCTGCCAAAAAGTATTTCAATGCAAGACTTTTGAACAAGGATTCAAGATTTGCTAGAAATGTAGAATATCTCTTCTTCGCACAGTTCATCACAGAGTACAAACAAGTAATGGACAACATTTCTGTTGCTCTACGCAAGGCAAGAATCAACACAGATGATGGAGAAAGGGTAACAGCTGGACTAATTAAAGATCCTCAAAGACTGAATAGAATCATCTTCCATGATAAGGCCTACAACATGCTGCAAACTGTCCGAGGCTCACCTCCATACTGGCAAAGTGTCATGTTCAAGATACTGGCTGGAGTGAAACAGCTAGGACTTTTCACCTGGTTCCTTACCCTTTCTGCAGCAGACCTCAGATGGACAGACACACTCCAAGCCATTGCTCTTCAGCAGGGACAGCGATTGTCAGATGATGACATCACCAACATGTCATGGGAAGACAAATGCAAGCTTCTTGGATCCAATCCAGTAACAGCGGCAAGGCATTTTGACCACAGACTACAATGTTTGTTCAGAGATGTTATTCTGTCTGACGTGAATCCACTTGGCAAGGTGAAAAACTACATGTATCGCATTGAATTCCAACAGAGAGGTTCCCCTCATGCTCACTGTGTGCTGTGGGTAGATCAAGCACCACGACATGATGACACCGAGGAGAATGTGTCAGAGTTCATTGATCAGTATGTCACCTGTGAACTTCCTTCTTCAGATGATGATGAGCTGATGCATACTCTAGTGTCTACTCTGCAGAGGCACTCACACTCTGCATCATGCCGCAAAACTGGGAAGAGCTGTAGATTTCATTACCCAAGGCCCATGGCTTCTAAGACAGTGGTGGCAGACACACCTTCTGATGAGGATCCAAAAGAGAAACAAAGAATTGTCAAATCTTCTACAGAGATACTGAACAAAGTAAGAGATGCATTAGAAGGAGAATGCAGTGACAAAAGCACAGTGCAAGAATTACTTCATCAGGTGAACATTTCCGAAATTGACTACAACCAAGCTCTAAGTGTAAACTTGAAAGGAAAATCCATCGTGTACAGAAGACAACCTCAAGAAGTCAATATCAACTCATACAACCCAGTCGTCTTGAAAGCATGGCAGGCCAATATGGATCTTCAATTTGTCTGCAATCCATATGCCTGCATTCACTACATTATTTCCTATGTTACAAAGGATGAACGAGAAATGGGACAGGCGCTGAAAGAAGTAAGCAAATCCTATAAGGACTCAGACATTAAGCACAGAATGAAAGAAGTAGCATCCTGTTTTCTTAATGCCAGAGAAGTCAGTGCACAAGAAGCTGTTTACAGAGTGCTTGGTCTGCCACTTCATCGTTCCACTTTCCAGACAGTTTTCATCCAAACAGATCTTCCAGAAAACAGAGTTGTCTTCTTGAAACCCAAAAGTATTTTGGAGAATCTCGACGAAGAAAGTGAGGATGTGTATGCCCAAACCATGCCTCAGAAATACGCACATCGGCCATTGATTCTGGAACAGATGACTCTTGCAGAATTTATCAGTTGGTATGTTTCTTCGTACAATACGGTACAGGAAGAACCACAAGAATCAGCAGAATTCCACCCTGATCTTCTTGAATCTAGTGCAGCAAAGGCAACACGTATCAAGTTATTGGATGGCAAGGGCTACATGATGAAACGCAAGAAACCACGCATCATCAGATACCACAAGTTCAATGAAACACAAGAGGAAGAAAAATACTGCCACCACATGCTAATGCTCTACCATCCATGGAGAAGAGAAGAACTTGATCTAAAGAATGGCCATGGGACGTATGCTGAGCATTATCACTCCATCTCCCAAGACATCTTGTCAAAGCGATCCAGTCTGGAATCGTTCACTGAAATAATCGAGCATGCTATTGAAGAGCATGAACAATTAGGACCACCAGAACATGCCTGGGATACTCTCGATACAGCAGCCCAGCAGGAAAATGCAGAATCCCAGACAGATCCTCCTCAAGACCACCCAGATCATAGTTTCCTCCAACCAAGTTCCGATCAGACAGTAACTAACGTTCAGGAGTCATGTACTGGCACTACCATTCCACTAGCAATTGAACACAGGCCAAACTACCTTTCTGATGAAGAGTACAGGAACAGTGTACTTACTCTAAACACTGGGCAGTACAAAGTGTTTTCTTACATCAATAACTGGTGTGTGGATTTGGTGAAAAGCTGCAAGACACACATTGATCTACAGCCAGTGCAGCTCTGTGTAACAGGAGGTGCAGGAACAGGCAAATCACATCTCATATCTACCATTTACCAGATGGCTATTCGTACGCTGAAACATGAAGGAAGTAATCCAGAAGCAGTGAGAGTGCTACTGACTGCACCAACTGGTACTGCAGCATTCAACATCCAAGCAAGCACCCTGCACTCAACATTTCTCCTACCACTGGGTCAGACCAAAGTCTACAAAAAACTGAGTGATCAGAAGAGGAATACTCTACGCTGCAAACTTGCTGATTTGGATATCTTAATCATAGATGAAATATCCATGGTAGGGTGCGATCTTCTGATGACAGTGGACCAGCGCCTTCGAGAAATCAAAGGCGTCAACAAAATCTTTGGTGGCACATCTGTTCTGGCATTTGGGGATCTATACCAGCTTGCACCAGTTTGTCAGAAATTTGTGTTTGAAGATGCTGCAGATTTATTTGCAAGATTGGCCGGCTCCCTTTGGCAAGACAACTTCCAGTTTGCTGAACTTGATGAAATCATGAGGCAAAAGGATGACAGAGCCTTTGCAGAACTTCTGAACAGAATCAGAGTAGGAGAGCAAACACAGGAAGACATGACTACCCTTGAACAATGCATCATATCACCTAGCGATGACAACTATCCTTCAGATGCACTGCATGTATTTGCTACAAATGCAAGAGTCAATGATTACAACACAGAGAAACTAAGCAAGGTAGAGGGTCCAATCAGACAATGTATAGCGGTAGACAAGAAGCCTAGTTGTCTCAAGAGTCACGTCACAAGCACAGATGCTAGGTTCACAGGTGGATTGCCACATGTTTTGGAATTAAAAGTTGGTGCACGAGTGATGCTCACCAGAAATATGGATGTTACAGACGGACTTGTAAATGGTGCACTTGGGACAGTTGTTGATTATTTTGAATGCCATCCACCAACAAGTAATCCAAAGGCAGTCCTGATCCAGTTTGATAACTCTACAGTTGGTTCAGCATTGCGATCATCAATTCACTATGGTTCATCACGACACACTACAGCAGTACCAATCCAGCGTATTGATGTCAAGTTCTCAATCTCTGCAAAAAAACAAGGCTTGGAAATAACAAGGTGCCAGTTCCCCCTGCGACTCTGTTGGGCAACTACCATTCACAAAGTCCAAGGACTCACGGTAACAGATATAGTTGTTTCAATGAAGAGCAGATTCGCAGATGGTCAATGTTATGTGGCTCTAAGCAGAGTCCCAAAACGCTCAGGTCTCCATCTCTTGGATCTGCATGAAAGCAAAATCAGAGCAAGTACTGCAGTGAAGGCTGAAATGGAACGAATGCGCACAGATATGCTGTTACAAACAACATATGATGACATCTGTGCAGCACTGACAGATGAAAGCCAACCTGTGCTAATAGCAGTTCAAAACGTCAGGTCACTACCTGCCCATCATGATGACTTGAAAAAGATGCCTGGCCTTGAAAACTGCATTGCAATTTCTATCACAGAAACGTGGCTCACTTCAAAACACAGACAAAGCACCTATCCTCTTCAAAACTTTGATCAGCTGAGGAAAGACAGATCTTCATCAAATCCTGGAGGAGGGCTGTGTATGTTCATCAGATCTTCTTCAACATACAATCTGCATGCGATGGAATGTTACATGCCTCAAATGGAGATTCAAGGTGCAATCATCAAGCCCCTGACCCATCCTCCATTTCTCTTGGTGAATGTCTACAGAAATCCCAAGTCAAGTATGAGTCAGTTCACAAAAGCCTTCTGTCATCTCTTGGAGTTAGCCGACGCAACCCAGCTGCCATCATTCATAGTTGGTGATTTCAACATCAATCTCCTCACATCCAAGCACAGCCATGCAATACAACAGCAAATGCAATGTTGCAGTTTCCACCAGGATGTCAAGAAACCAACTCACACCAGTGGCTCACTACTGGACCATGTCTACTCCAATACCCCTACCACCATCTGGCAGAGTGCAACACATTACAGTGATCATGATGTTATCTGGATTCTTGCCAGTTTTTGAACAAATGGTAAATCTATCTATGATCTCAACAGCCTATCAAAATCAAGGTTTCCATGGTTGTTACCATTGATGGCAAAATTACCATCAATGTTAAGTTTTGTGCAACGGGCCCAGGTCTGTTGCTAATACACAAAGAATTTAGCTAATATTTCTTGAGATATTAAGAAAAGACCATTTGAACAATTCAATTTATCTGATTTAAAAAATATTATCTTTTTAATAAGTATTTGGTGCAAAAAAACTTAAGCTCACTTTATAGCTCACCTTTCTCCTAAACAAATTCCAACACATTCCATGTTGATAAGTGGAGTGATGAAACATATGTGTCTTGATATATTTTTAAAGTAGACAATTTACAGAATTATTAATGTGTCCATTGACCTTATTTCCAGCCTTTACAGTTGGCGATCTCCAAATCAGCCTCTTCACTCAAAGCATAGCCATGCCGTACAATAGAAGATGCAACGGAGCAGTTTCCTCGAGGATGTCAACTAGGAACCAACACACATTAGATGCTCACTACTGGACCATGTGCACTCAAACAAATTACAGTGATGTCATCTGGATTTGTGCCAGTTTCTGAAGTAAAAATGGTAAGTCCTATAACCATGTCTATATTCATCTCAGTGCCAACTTCCCCATTACATAAAGAAGGACTGGGTGGTAAAGAGGTCTGGATGTCTATACTTAATGGTAGAAGCAAAACAGAATATCTCTATGTATCAACTGAAAGAGTGATCTCTCCTCTATAATGGCACATACATACTTTTACCTTGGGGCTATGTGTGCATGTCAATACAAGTTCTATGAGGGCTCTCTGGTTAAGATTTTAAAGAGTAAAAACATTTGTATGAGGGGCCTCTGATGACAAAAATGAAACATTATGATTTAATACTAGAACAGATACATGTCAGCCAGCACTTAAAGGGCAAGTCCGCTTTAAAATAACTTGCTTTCAATAGAAGCAGAAAAATCTGACAAACCAATCAAAAAAAGTTTGAGTCAGAAAAAAGTATCAATTCTTCAAATTTCATAACAGTTTTTGTGAAATGTCATGCACGCAATATGATACAAATCATATAACCTGGATAAAGGCATAGGGAAATCAAGCTTTTTAGCCGGGATAAAAAGGAAAATTAATGGGATAAAGATATATAAAGTATTTGATAAATAGTGAGGCAATGACGTCACAAACTGATAACCAAATTGGCAATTTGTGTAGTGACTTTAAACTGATAACCAAATTGGCAATTTGTGTAGTGACTTTCTAAGTTCCATAGTTTGTCATACTTTAACATATTTCATAACTTCCTTATTAGTTTTCTGATTTTACTTGCTGTTTTTTCTTTTGGTTTTCATGCATCTATTAAAAGTAAATTATTTTTTGGAGTGGACTTAGCCCTTTAACAGTAATAACAAAATGTTAAACTTTGCGAAAATACATCAACACAAGTGCAAATAAGTCAGCTTGGTCTTTGTAATCTATCCTTGGGTTCTAATGAAAATGCGATCCCCAGCTATTTTTGCATACATATTGAGCCCCATGACCCTTCACCTCATGACCCTAAAATTTACTCAGTTCATTGGCTATGCAAGAAACATACATGTCTTGAGTTTGCTGGTAATCCATCAATCGGTTCTAATGATAATGTGATCACAAGCCATATTTGCATACATAATGAGCCCTGTGACCTTTGACCTCGTGACCCCCAAAATCTAATCAATTCAACAGCTCTGCAAGATACATACATGTCTTGAGTTTGCTGGTAATCCATCAATCAGTTCTAATGATAATGTGATCACAAGCTATTTGCATACATAATGAGCCCTGTGACCTTTGACATCGTGACCCCCAAAATCAAATCAGTTCATTGGCTCTGCAAGATACCTACATGATTAAAGTTTGGCGGTAATCCTTCAAATGGTTCTTGAGAAAATGCGATCACGAGCTATTTTAGCATACATAAAAAGCCCTGTGCACTTTGACCTTTAACCTCGTGACCCCAAACTCTAATCAGTTCATTGGCTCTGCAAGATACATACAAGACCTAAGTTTGGCGGTAATCCATCAATTGGTTCTTGAGATAATGCGATCACGAGCTATTTTAGCATACATAAAAAGCCCTGTGAACTTTGACCTTTGACCTCGTGACCCCAAAATCTAATCAGTTCATTGGCTCTGCAAGATACATACATGACTTAAGTTTGGCGGTAATCCATCAATTGGTTCTTGAGATAATGCGATCACAAGCTATTTTTGCATACATAATGAGCCCTGTGAACTTTGACCTTTGACCTCGTGACCCCAAAATCTAATCAGTTCATTGACTTTGCAAGATACATACATGACTCAAGTTTGGCGGTAATCCATCAATTGTTTTTTGAGATAATGCGATCACGAGCTATTTTTGCATACATAATGAGCCCTGTGAACTTTGACCTTTGACCTCGCGACCCCAAAATCTAATCAATTCATTGGCTCTGCAAGATACATACATGACTCAAGTTTGGCGGTAATCCATCACTTGGTTCTTAAGATAATGCGATCACGAGAACGGGACGTACGGACGTACGGACGGACGTACGTACGGACGGACGGACGTACGGACGGACGGACAACCAGAAAACATAATGCCTCCGGCTACTTTGTAGCGGAGGCATAAAAAGAGGATCATGGTGGACCAACGGGCAGCGCTTAGGCATTGTTTCTATATAGAGGGAGCAAGTAGCTACTAGTAGTACAGTGGGGCTTTAACATGGGTATTAAAGATCCTTCATCATCATCATCTTCATCAGTGAATATAAATATGATGACGATGATGATGATTAAAGATCCTTCAAAGAAACTCTTAAAAGTGGTCTTTAGTCATGTGGTCCTCACAAACAGATTCAGGTTTCAATGAGAAACACAAATGAGGGGGGAAATGTCAGTCCTTAAAAAGAAGTGGTATTGATTTACAAGTTGTTGCTACATGTATGTATTTACAAGTTAACCCTCTGGTAGATTTGCTATAGCATATTGGTTTGCTGTCAAATGAAACTCCATTTCATTCAAGCTTGTTTATATTCATAGAAAATTAATGATAATTATGATGATAATTATGATAGCTACATTCATATTGTACATTCATCCATCGCATATCCATCCTATGTTGCAGTCCTCTTCCTTTCCTCTCTTCTTTTCTCTTTCTCCAAGCTCTCTATACTCCTCTCCTCTTTGTCTATCCCTTTCTTCCTTTCTTCCATTTATAATGTATAATTGCACATGTGTATTCGGGCGTACCCATTACAAGCTCTGCTTATCGGGTTTCGTGCCTTCTTCCTTGTAATACAAGTTCTTTGATTATATTTATGTTCCTACGTATAAATTGTATTGTTTGAACAGATGTCAAATATGTTGTCAAATTGAATGGAAGAAAATAAATGTTCATTTGAATTGAATTGAATTGAATCCTAGGGGATGCTCAAGGTGCAGGTATACTATTATTTACCCTGGCCTTCGCCCAGCTGTACATAACATTGCATGGATGGGCAAGACAGGCTAATGTATCAGATCAAAAAATTGTACTTCATGGTGATCACCACCAGGATCAAATATACAGCAGTATCTGTGTGAATAGAACTGAGCAGGGCCCTGTTTCATAAAACTTGTTATCAATAAAGAGATGCAATAATTGTTACAAGCCACTGGAAATCCTTATATTTGATTGGCTATTTATAAGCAGATTTGGCTCTTGTTACTGATGAAGAGTTTTGTGAAACAGGGCCCAAATGTGTATTCGCTGGAGGGAAACTAACCTGTACTGAATGGAATGAGACCATTGGCTAGCAGGAGAACCCAAACAAAGCCACCGCATGCTCCACACATCAAAAGCATCAGGATGGCCTTCATCTTGCCACCAAGACGATCTACAAATCTGCATTTTGAGTAAGAAATAGAGTTGTTATTAAAGAGAAGGTCGAGTTCTGGGAAGAGGTGAAACATAATTTGTGAGCGTTATCATTCTTATTATGCAAGTGTGGAAGAACATCAGATAAGACATGTTCCATGTAAAGCACGGCTCTTCAAATGCCTTTATGTTCTAAATATGTCATGTAAAATCGTAACAATCCAGGGTAGGATTTTAACGCCACATGTTTGTGTAGTCCCATATACAACTTTCTGTGTACAGTGTTTGTAACTTTACCAATTCTTGGCAAAATTTCTTATCATTTTGATGATTCCAGAACCTTGCAATACACACAAATTCTTATATGCTAGATGATCAACCTTTTCTGATCGATTCCACAACATTTCTTTCACAATGCAATCGCATGACCATAACTGTTCTTTATATTTAAAGCTGTATGACATTTGGGAGAGGGAGGGAAAGATAGCAAAAATCATGCTCTACACACCAAGACCAGGGGTTCCTGACGGTCCAGATTTGATTTCCATGAAAGCTAAAAAGGTCCAAAACATGAGATGCCATATGCCGGAAAATTCTTATGCACGATCATATACTTCAATTTAATGTAGAACAATGTACAATTGCTGGAAAGTCAGACACGACTGGAACATTCCTCAATTTTGTTTCTGACTCAGAAGATCTACTCCTTAAATTTATAGTAATGACACTTGTATACTGAAGAAAATGAGGCTTGTTTTAGGTCTGTATTTGATTGTTTAACAGTTTTTAAAAAAAGCCCTCCTGCCAAGTGCTTCCACTCCTCAAAATAGAGTTTCATGAAATAGAACAACAAATTTCCCATAATTTGATGGATTTTTTTTTAAACTTTCAAAATGTGCCATTTTTATTGTTTTATTTGATAAATACGACTTGTCACAATGTACCAGATTATCAACTTTTAACTGCAAAAATGTACACTTTATTCAAAAGGAAATGGGTAAAACTATATATTTCTCAGTGGCAGACCCAGGATCTTTTATCGGAGGGAGCCAAGCCAACTTGTACATGAAGCACACTCCGAGTGCGTAAAAGCTTTTCCTTATGGGTGGAGTCCAGGGGCAGAGCCCCTGCCGGGGGTCCCGGAGCCAAAGAATGCTCTTGAGTTTAATCAATTCAGAACCTTTAAAGATAACTGTCTTGAGCGATACAGACACTATGATACAGAATGTGTCATTGGTTGGGGTAATTATAACATGTAGTTTAAGCTTAACATTAAGTAAGCAAGCTTTTGTCTACTCCTGTGGACTTTCTCCAGCCAAGTGATTATTCACACACTTTCTTTCTGCTGCTTCGAGATCACTGGAGTGAAGATGGGGGACAATGAATTGCTTGAGTGCCTTATCAGGGAAGGATTAATCCCTGGTGTCTTTCACCTTTCTTGACCAGAAGGGCATTTCAAACTCAATGTGTACGTGCATCATCCTATCAAATGAAATGGAATTCTCAATCTGAGGGTTCTTTTGTGCTCTTTTAAAATGCTTGCCTACTGAATTTTAAAGTTGTCGGTAGAAGCTTTAAACTACTTGTACCACACAAAGGGTTGACTTGGGAACCACTTGTACCTTAACAGGTAGGGTTTAAAAGGTTACAATGCAGTTTTCCACTCATTGAGAAGTCTCCCACAGCAAGCCATGCAAAAGAAATTTGTTGGACTTTCATCAAAAACATAAAATTCTTGTTTTACTTACGTGCCGAATATGATGCCTCCGAAGACCCCAGCCAAATTAGAATAAAACCCAATCCAACTTGAAACAGTCTGAAAAATTAAACAATGTAATACAATATTTAATTGTAATACAAAATATATATAGACACTATAACATTTTACAATATACAGACCTGCCAACCTCTGCCAAAAAACTGTATTCTTCAATCTCAAAAGTTGTATTAAAAAAAAACACGGATCAATGCCTCTTACAGTTCCTACATACAGGAAGAATTTTTTTATGGATCATTGGTTGAATATGCATGATTTTGTCATGAATTGTGTGTTCGATGAACCAACGAACATCTCCAAATAACCGATGTGAGATGCTTGTAGGATACTTTACAGGAAAGAAAGGGAATTTTGCCATTGAAAATGGAAAAAAAAGACAAAAAAAGTGAAAATCATATTTTATTGAGGAAAATCGTACTGTCGTATTTACTTCTAAAAATTGTACGAAATACGATTAAAACGTACTGGTTGGCAGGTCTGCAATATATGGATATGATCATATCTTCATTTTGTAACATATCAATGAAATCATTGCTGAAGGTTTCTCTCTTTGTACGACACACAATAACAAATCTTGAAACATGACTACCCCAAATGAAAAGGAATGTTAGCCAAGCAGTGGTCTGAAAATGTCAATGTGGCTATGAGCCGTAACTTGCCAGATTCTTGTATGCAGAAGTTGAGAATTCCAGAGTTTAGTGTGTGTGATCAAATCATAACACAATGTCTATTGCAACTTCTCCACCACCATGTTTAATAACACAGTCTAGTGTTTAATGCTAGGGTTCTGTCTGGTTCATATTTGAACGAAAATAGAAGCAGCAGCCTTCAATAGTACATGTACCAAATAAAACACATTTCCACCACGTCAATGCTTTTAACATACCAACACCTAAGTTTGAATTTCAAACAACTTTTCTGCTTTTTATTGAAACCTGCCTAAAATAACTCAATAACTTCAACTGCCATCTACATCAATGTAAAGGCATATCAAGTGGAATATTCTTCTCAAGATTTACCTGACTGACTTTGTTGTCGAATATAGCCACAAGCTGTGTGTTCCAGCTGTTGAAACACCCTGTAGTCATACCAAATATAAGGGCTGGGATCCAGAACTGTTTCTTTCTGTAAGATATACAATATTACAAAATGCACTGATTGATTTTTCAGATAATTCTGTCATGTGTTAGATTTCAATTTGAATTAGAAATAGAATAATTCCAATGTTATAATATCCATAAAGCTTAGCAACTGATTGAATGATGTATATCTTGGTCACATGCAAAATAGCCATCAATCGCTAACTTATCTTTGTGTTAATTACAGAGCCCTTTTCACAAGATTGCTTTTTACTCGTAGGTTGCATCGTAGGTTTCCCCCCTCAACAAGGCCCCCCTTGAGTTTAAAAAAATAAGAGGATTTGGGGGGGAAATGGTATCTAACAACATTCCCCCCTTTTGAGTAAGAAAAATTGGGGCAGAGCTCTCGTTTGGCCCCAATTGTTCCCTTCTTTTCCCCAATAAGGGAAAAATCAAGAAGAAAAAAATAAAAAAAATATCGGAATTGTCTGAATGCAAATTGCATAAATAAGTTGTTGCTCTTCTAGGGAGAAGATTTCGCATATGAAATAGGTTTGTCAACCACTATATTTGAGTATTTTTAAATAAATGAGTTACATCTGTTCTCCTGTTATTTTGCTTCCATTTCCAGCTTTGATTATCCATCATTGAGAAGTTGAGGTTTTATTATTGAACTTAAAAGTCTTTCAAATGAGAGCTTGTTGCATGATACATGTACAAGATTGCCTGGTATGTCACATTATCAAGAAAATGGCTTCGTCCATGTCATGCTAAAAAGCATTATATCATGCCAAGTACATCTTGAATATATCTCTTCACTTATACATTTTCATTTTCTGAGGAATATAGTACACCAATAGGAAGGAATAAATCTCAGCTTTCATTGATTACCATGGGTTATTAGGGGTGTGGCTTCCGTTAAGGAGTACACCACAGTTCATTCACAAACCGTTAAAAGCAAAGTATCAATCCACTAGTTTACAAACTATCTATTACTCATTGGGATCAGGATCAAAAATTTGAGGGACTATATGCAGGAGCCCCACATATCAATTGAGAAGTTTTGGAAGTCGATACTAGGATTTTGGGGCCCATGTATCACAGGCACATGTTAGGACTGAGCTCTGCATTTATTAAGGATGAGTATTTATCAAAATATTTATGGAATGAGAAAAAGTCATATAAGATAAAACTTTTACATGAGAAATGAAGGACATACTTGACAATTTCTAGTAGTCCTGCTTTCAGGTCTTCTCTCTTGGCAATGGCTGATGCAGTAGGTGGAGAGATGGGTGCCGATGGAAAGTAGATCAATGCTACTACAAATAACAGCAGGGTCCATATGAATTCTACAAGCGCACAAATATGAAAATAAAAACATTTTACATGATTTTATTCCATAAAGGATTGTTCAAATATGGTGTGGAAAACTGCCGCGAAAAAAGCTGCCTCAAGCTGAGTGTAAATGAATGGCAACAGCACATAACGAAGGACTTGCGTTTATTCACTGAGCTCTGAGTTATAAGAAATAAGAAGAGTATTGCACATTACATCATCATTATTTTTTTTAATGTGGCGGTTTTGCAGCGTCATATCTGGACAAGCTTTAAAAGGGAAATTCAACCTTAATAGCAAACAACTCTAAAAGAAAGCAGATTGGTGAAAGTTTGAACTAAACTTGATAAAAAATAAGAAAGTTATGAATTTTTGAAAGTTGTAATCACTATACGTATGGACACCTCAAGTCAGTAATGTCACTTTGATGTAGTGCTAGATAACTGTCCCATTTGTTCTAACACAAAAAATGACTAAAATAATATACTCTCCATAATATAATTTTAAGTAATGCCCCGAGGGTGACGGCACTTGGAAGAAAAACAGAAATTACCGGTAATTATATTTTTGTACACAACAAACGGGAGAGTTAATATTCCAAATAGTATTAAATAATATTGAAATGTTTGATCGAAATCATTTTATCTCACGTTTTTAATGGGACATTAAAATGGGTCTGGACTCAAACAGCATGCTCATATTTTCACATTTCTAATCCTATAAGAGAGGTACATGTAATTGGATTTCTCAGGATCGTGAATTTCTTTGCAACCATACAAACACTGGGATAAGAAATCAAGCTTACCGATGAAAAGCAGCAGCTTAATTTGTCTGAGGCATTGCTGAATTTCAACTGGGTCGTAATCAGCTAAAAATAACACCAAAAGTAATACAGTTTACTTGTTAATTTTCACACCACCTTATAAAATGATCAGTAATGGAAATGTGCTTATATATATATATATGTATTTAGTCTCTGTAAGTAAAATAATGTACATATCTTTCAATTAAAAGTATATCTTGAGAAAAGTTGTATTGATTTCTTTCTTCTTTTTTCCCCCTTTTTGTTGTTGGTTAAATCATAATATGAAGTCAGTCAATCTACATGTCAAACAGTCATGTAAAGGAAAAAACCATGACACTCACACAGATGTGATTTTACTCAACTCAGAGCAGGAAAGAGAGGATGTTTGAATAGGTTCCACTTGGGGGGGGGGGGGGGGGGAGTGTATATATTTATTTTGTCTTTGTGTCTGTGTGTCTGTAAAGTAGCACTATTATGTAGTCAACTGATCTACAGTACTACAGTACTACAGTACTACAATGTCAAATCACTCAATGTTCACGTAGTACACGTTCATGGTTTTTCTTTTTCTTCTAAAGCTCAGGAAATAGAGGATGTATTTCAGGGGGATCCAGTTATTTTGTTAGTACACATCACATGATTCCATTTCCCCTTTTTGTCATTAGATAATGCTTTTTATCAGAGTGGTATTGTTTATACAAGATACAAAGTTTGTTTCCAGGTAAAATACACCAACCGTCAAACAAAAACACCTTAAACAAATATTGCACTTTTGGAAGAAAAAAAAAGTCCTTTTAACATTATTAAAAGGGTGTGGAAGTAGTTTACATGTTTTAAAAGATTTCTGAAGCAAAACATCCCTATTCCCTGCATTAGGTAAAATTATGAAATACCTTTTCTCATGTCACATTTTACATTGAAAATATTAGGTAAAGTAAGTGAAGAATAATATTCAGTAAAAATAATGAAAATGTTATTGTTATCCATAACCTTTCAAATATCTCGACAATCATATTTATCATTATAACTAGGAAAGTAATTTCAAGGGAATTTAGTGAAACTTTCACCTCCAAATCAACATGCTTCCAATCACCTTATGGATTTGTTTTATATCTTTTGAAAAGTCCCTTCGAATTTAATCAGTCCCTTTATTCAGGCCATTCTGGGGATAGTACGTGAAAAGAAGGAAGGAATTGTGTTCATACTGCCTTACCTGGGTTCACTTCAAGATTTTCGTCTTCTGCACTCAAATCAAAAGGGGAGCTGTACAAAGGCAAAAAGGGTCAAAGGTCAGTATTATATAAGACACACATGCATTCAGTAATGTATCAAAACAACAGAGTATTCAGAAACTGCATTAGAAGAAATACATTGGACATACGCAATATTCGAAGTGACTTTAAACAGATGCAGCCCTGAAAATCTTCAATATGAGTCAGAGACATGGAATATGTGATGAAAGGAAAATGTTCATAGAAATACACAATATATAACACTCCTGACGACGGATAGTCAACCTGTTCGAAACATCGAGCCACTCCCACCACCCATCCTCTCCAACCGGCTAAGAAAGATAACCAACAGTCTTTTTCAAGACTACACCAACAGTTCTTTTCAGGACTACACACACTCAAGGAAGATTACAGAGAGTCCTTTTCAGGACTCCCCAATCCTCCCTCTCTCTCACATGGTGCAACAGCAAGCCTACTGTATACATAATATCTATTTCATAAGACAAGGTTTTCATTAACTGCCTTAAACTATCCAATCAATACACTTTCCATCAACATCATAAAGTGGATACATGTTCACCTACACCATAGGATACTATCTTCAAAATATTCATTTTTATAGAGACTCACATTGTGCTTGAATTTGTGTTGACTGGCAAGATGTCCGACACGACCTGAGGTCCAATGAGGAATGATGCTGCAACCCCTAGGTAAGCCATAGTGGATGAGATAGCAGTGGCGGTCGTTCTCTCATTGGTAGGAAACCATACAGCAGAGATGGTGGTCACACCGGCCATGAGAACAGGGGCAGAGAGGCCAATAATCACCTGACCAATGTTAGCTGTCCTGCAAAGACAAAAAGACAGATTTACTATTTGTTAAATGTCTTCAAAACGAAGAACTTGTTCTAATTGGTAAACAGACATTTGCTCTTGGCCCCGTCTTACAAGAGTTGATATCAATTGCAACTTATTTGCGATTGACATCAATCGCCCCTATGTACATAAGAGATAGGAGACTGCAAACTCGCGATTGATTGGAGGACTTGCGATTGATTTGGATCAATCGTAAGTCTTTGTAAGACGGTTGGGTTGGGACTAGTGGACTCTGGTGTTTGGTCCAGGTCTGAAGTAAGGAATTCAGTTAGTTTTTGAAAATAACCATGGAGGATTTACTACATGTACAAGAGCAGAGCTGCCAACCTCCAGAACCGAAAATCAGTAATCACAAGGCTCAAAATCAGTAATTTTGGGTATAAATCAGTAATTTCCTATGCGGCGCTATGACTCTAATAAAAACGACACGCCAACATTGCACAGACACATGATTATCTGACATTTTTGGTGATTTTACTCACACAAAGTTGTTAAATAATGAGTTTCATATCATCACAACACAGTCTTCCAGGAAAAATGGGGGGGGGGGAAAAATATATTTAAAAAAAAAAAAAAAAAAAAAAAAAAAAAAAAAAAATTAAATCCGTAATTTTAAACAACATTCCGTAATGGTCGTTAATTTCCGTACCAATTACGGGAAATCCGTACTAGTTGGCAGCTCTGCAAGAGTATTTGTCCTATAATATATGATAGCAACTCTGCAGATGGAATTCACTTTGCATAGAGCAAGTGCCGCTATGTTGGACAAGCCTCCAACAATTTCCAAGGAATCACAGGCACCTTTTGTTGGAGTTACGGTACGCATGAGATTTGAATATATCACTAAACAAGTCAATCAAATGACAACAGGCAGCATACACATACACAGATGTAAGTAGTAGAGGTGTTGTGGTCGAGTGGATACGTCGCCGGACTGTCGATCACAAGGTCCGCGGTTCAAGTCCCGCCGCCGCACTAATGTCCTTTGGCAAGACATTGATCTACATTTGCCACACTCCACCCAGGTGAAGTAAATGGGTACCTGGTAGGAATTTATTCCTTGAAATGCTAGAGCGCTATAATGGCAGCACAGCTAAAGCAGGGGTAATAATATCCAAGTTTGGAAGCGCTTAGAGACTTAATTGTGATTCGCGCTATATAAAAGCTGAATATTATTATTATTATTATAAATGTCTTTCTTACCATATCATACTGTGGACTGGTACTGGAAGACATCTTATTCCCATCCCACATACTAAAGCCCCTGCTGCGAGCAACACAGATACACGAAGACCTGGAAATGGGAAAGTACCGGTACATCATTACAAAATTTGAAGTTATGCATATTTCTTCACAGTATACTGTATTATCAGGTTCCAGTTGCTATGCAATCACATAACAGAAGAGTATTGAAATTGAAACACAGAGATAAATAAAACGGGGTAAATATTAAGCCCAAGAAAGGAAACACAGATGGAGTGAGAGAGAAAGAAAGCCATGGAGACACAGATAAGCATGAATGGAGGGGGACAAGGTCACAAGGAATGGTAAAACAGAGAACATGATAACTTTTACCCTTGCTTGAGGTGAACATTGTAAATGGTGTTCTGGAGTTCCTTTCATTGATTAGGATGGAGATTATTCAACCAAATTTTGGGTTGACGATCCATTTCATTCAAAATTTAGACAGAGGCAAATTTGACTCGAATCAGCTGGCTGCATGTAGCCAGATTTTTACTGACAAAGGTGTAAAATTAAAGAAAACTTGATAGGCTTTACATATTTATAAATACCTTATAACTAAATTGACATACACACTGTATATCAACGATTGTAACAATAGGTGGAGGATTCCTTTCTTGTGATACACACTGAATTATACAGTATATCATACTTCAAATTTAAGGAGTACAAGTGTAGTGATTAATCTGTTTTAAAATACCATAATTTCCTTTAATTGATATAAAGCGCAGAGCTATTTCAGTATAAACTAAATGAACACAACCTTTCATATTCAAATCGGGTTTACTTTCCTTTCTTGCTTTACACTACATGTTTGTACCTTTAGTATGGAGCAACCAGGTGAAGAAGAATACAGTGAGGGAAAACACAATAGCACCCCAGTTGGCAAGAAGGGCAAAGGTACTATGCTTCCATCCCAAGACTACACTGGCTGAAAAAGAGAGAAAAATACAACATATATCATGATACTGAATGCTTGAGCGCCTATTTATGGTAGCTCAGCTAAAGCTGTAATAAAGGGTAATAATGTGATCCGGGCCCTTTAATTAATACTGACGAGGCCACCCTGGGTAAACAAGACATATATAATTATCATTATTATTATTACCAGAAAGTCTTAACTTAAGTAATATAAAGATAGTCATAGTGTTCACAGCATATAGGTATAGGATAACAAACCATTCTTGAGTTTTTAAAAAAATTATCAAATTTTGTAACAGAAAAAAAAAATGTGAATGAATTCATTAGAAATGCTCAAATTTGAAGCACATTAAATTTGGTGAATATTGTCAGGTTTCTTTCAGGTTTGGTAGTTGTTACGAACCAGCAATACATTCGGCTTGTTACATTTTTATTCCACATTTTAACAACCACCATAAACTGCCATGCCACCATCTTTACATTGGATTTACCACAAATAAAATTTCAAGAGGCAGGTTTTCAATCATACAGCTTTTTTAATTGTTCACCTTGATAAATATTACTCCTGTAGGCTAGGATAAACTCAACGGTGACATTTGATCACCTGATCATCAGTATGAAATGGAAAATCTTATTGATGTAATTGTGACTTCTATAAACATCCTCAAGATCTTTGAGGTAGATGAAGAGTACCTTGCTATTACCAAATCCAACTGCCTCCAAAAAGCTAAGGACTACACGTTCATTATAGTGTCACATTTCAAAATTCAACAAACGTACAGTACGTATCCTTACTAACCCATAGTTTATTATCGAAATCACTTTTTGATCGTCTGTTGACGACAAAATTTCAAGAGAAGCAATGTGTATATTTTTGTCATTTTTTGTTTTCTCTGTCAGAGCTCTAGTGTTTTTCAGAGAATAGTTGCTGTCCAATGCCTTGTATTTTCTTCAGTCCCATACAGTCATATGATAAGCCGAGGGGTCAGTGACACAAAGATGTAACTCCAGGTTGGCCATTTTGAGAAAAAGTGATTACTGTATGTGTCACTGAGCATTTACCAGGGGCCCTGAGGAGTTAAGTCTATGTTTCACTAGCCATTGACTTCAATGGGATGTTGGGTGGAGTTAAGTCTTTGAGTTTCCTGGAAAGCCCCCATTTTTTTTAACACTTTGATATCACATACTCATTTTGGCAAAATATGGAGTTCTGTCTTTGCGTCACTGAACCCTTGAAATGAGACAGGGGAAGTACAGTAGTCCATAAGAACTTACCAGTGTTTTCAATTGGTCCCCAAGTGTTCCAGCCACATGATTGGACTAGGGCCAAGAGAGAGAATACAGCCAGGATGAACCACCTCTCTGTATAAACCACATACTCCTTACGACTCCTGGTGCTGCTCAAGAGAACGCTGTTCAGGTCCTCCTCGTCTCGATGTGCAATTACTCCATTCGTACTGTGCTCAATGGATGTGAGGAGTGCTCCGTTGTTGGAGTGATCGTGTGATTCCTCCGAGTGGTCATCGATAGCCTGAGATAGGAGTCCAGTCTGATCCTGTTCCTCATTGCGCCTGTGTCTCTTTCTCTCAGACATTGCAGCTCGAGTTAGAATGACCAGGGCTTTCAAAATATTTGTCACCAATGTGTATTTAACCACAGACTTGTTTGAACTTTAAATCTCTAAAAAACTCATAATTGTTTTATTCAAAGTTATTGATATATATACTCATATATATTTGCACATCAGTCACCCTTAAAAGAACTTTACTGGCTTGGGTTTAAAAAGCCACATACAAAGCAATGAAAATGTACCATGTTCCAATAGAGGATATTTGCAAAATGACTTAGCATGATCCCTTAATTTGGCGCATGTTGCTTTAGCAGAGGACAGTTGATCTCCTTAAAAGTACTTGGCCATTTTATAATCACATTCTGTAGGCAAAGAAATAAAAGAGAAACAAAAGGAGTGGTTTGATTATTGATTTCCTGAAAAGTTTTAGTTCTCTTTCTTTTGATTAAATAAGGAGGTGTCATTAGGGAGGGGTGATACATTTAAAGGGCAATATATAAATATAGGCATGTATAAGAATTAAATCAATTAATAAATTCAATAAATATTTTAAAATGTCAAATAAAAATAATATACAATTGCTTTCTATGTTTAGAATTCATTTTTTGATGTAAACTAGTCATGCATAACAGTCTTTACAAATGAAATAACGAATAAATAAATAAATAACGGAGTAGGTCTATCGCCTTAATGCACCCTTTCGGTATAAGCGGGTGGGGGGCTTTTCTGAATTCCATACATGAAAGAAATGGATATCATTTGTTGTTATGTTAATAAATAAACAACTTATATGCAAGACCCCTGGTGACTAAACACCTTTATTTGACAGTTTTAAATATCAAAGTAAATTATTTGATGGTGTCTCTTGAACTATTTATTGATTTAATTTGTATAAACCCCTGATCTGCAAGACTCCGTAAAAACTAGTTTATTTAATTTTTAATCCGTTTCTATTTTGATTATTTGAAATGAAACAACTTAAATTTCTATTCCTTAAATTCTATTATAAACGACTGATGCGGAAGACTAGTCAACGCACCCTTTCGGCAAAACCGGGGGCCGGGGGGGCTTTGGACTAATGGACGGGTTCCAGTCAACGCCGAGGAGACGCGCCACTCCCAACGCACCCTTTCGGCAAAACCGGAGGGGCTTTGGATGAATGGTCGCGTTCAAGTCAACGCGACGCGACGCTACCCACCCTTTCGGCTTAAGCCACTCTACGAGTATGAGTCGCTAGAAGAGTCCACTAGCAAACTCCAAAGGAAGTTTGCAAGGTTTGTCGGGTGCAGGAATGGTAAATGGGCGATTACAAACACATCTTAATTTTTAGGTTCTGCTAACAACACCACTCTTTACGCAGGCGTACGCGTATGGGTGCCAATTAAATTAAGGCTAGAATGTGATTAATATCATTCATAAATATTGAAAATCATATTTCAGTAGATCTAGACTAAGTTAAGGCCTTAATTCCCAACTAACAATTGGACGTTTTCTGAACGTTCTAAAAAGGTTCCAAATTGGTTTCCTAAACGTTTTGTGAAAACGTTCTAAAGACGTCTATTTGTGGTAGGTTTTGGACGTCTTTTGGAACGTTCCAAATGGACGTTTTTTGAACGTTTTCTAAACGTTTTTAGAACCAATAAAAAACCTTTTATAGATTTGCTTTTAAGTGCAAGGACCTGCAGAAAACCTGTCGGACGTTTGGGACGTTTTAAGAACGTTTTAAGAACCTTAAAAACGTCCGGAAAACCTTTTATGAACGTCTAGAACGTTTCCAGGACGTTTAAAGAACGTCTCGAACGTCCAAGAGAACCTTTTAAGAACGTGTAGAATGTACTGGAAACGTTTTGAGAACGTTCAGAAAACCTTTTAAGAACGTCTAGAACGTCCTGGAAACGTTTTTAAAACGTTCGGTAAGCCTTTTAAGAACGTCTAGAACGTCCTGGAAACGTTTTAAGAACGTTCAGAAAACCTTTTAAAAACGTCCAATATACAGTGAATTTTTAATAAACGCTAGGTCACACATGTATTTGATTGATTTTATGAATTTATTATCAAACATATTTACAAAATATGTACAAAGGCTTGGCAATACAGTACATCATGTATATTTGAAAAAGAGTATTGGTATTTCCCGAAGTGCCCCCGAAAGAACATACAATTCTAATATTCAGAAAAATTGTTATTTGATCAATATCGGTTCACAACGGCTGAAATATCCATAAATATATTTTTATTCAAAATATTAAAAATGCTTGAAGACTACTTTGAAGAAAACAAATCTGAATAGTTCTTTAAAAAGCAATTGATATAGATATTTAATTATTATTTTAACAAACATTAAATGCAGAAACTGAAAGTAACGTGTCATTTTGAATAATAACAGGGGCTTTACTTGGCCGTTTGTAATTATTACTTTGCACCGTGATTGTGCAGGTTTTGGTTTTAAAGTTAAGTTTGACCAATACTAAACTATCCCTTTAAAACTATAGATACATAACACATGAACAATCTACAAATAAAACATAAGAAAATGATAGATGAGTTGAAGATATGCCTCATTAACTGGCAAATATGAATACTCATATAATTCACGGGTCTATGTCTCTATGAATATACAAGGCAAGATAAAATGAATAGTGTCAATAATTTGGCAGCACACATATAGCAACTTTGGTAACACACTTTATAAAAGCAATTTGAGTTATTTACAGAACCTGGCAATTCATGCCAAAAAGATGCCCCAGCAAATGATTAAGAAATCTTTCTATAATAAGTCTTGATCTTTGGTAAAACCAAATAGTGGATTGAATTTTTTGTGTACTATATCATGTGAATAAATTCACCAGAACCTTTTAACAAAATGTCACACATTATCATTAAATACATGTGAATAACCGATTTAGCTACATGTATGTGCCTCCACCCAGGATTAGCTTCATCATCCGGTGCAAATTATAACTATTCAAAAGAGTACATGTATTTACTTTCTCATCAACTTCTACAAGTGATAAAAATGTGACTATTTTAAGAAGTCACATTTCAAGTGAAAGTACGGCAAAAAAAAAACAAGGAAACTACACTCGTTTCAGCTCTACAAATTGGCAACACTGATGACACCAACTGTGAGTAGCTATCCATCAACTTTGTACTCAAAATTTCATATTTTCTAAATTTTCCTTAAAGTTACACATTTCCACAGCTTTTAATCAGAGTATGTTCAGATTACTAATGACGAATAGCTTTCTACACAACATGCATTGACTATGGGGGTTAGAAAATGTGAAATTTTGTGTACAAAGTGAATTTAGAGCTACTCAAGATGTCATCAGCATTGTCAATTTGAATAGCCGAGAGTAATTTACTAGAAAATGTAAAAAAAGAGTAGTTTCCTTACTTTGTTTTCCTTACCGAGTTTGCCCATTTCTTATTTTTAACTTTGTTCCAATTTGTCTCCTTTGATTGAAGCAGTGAAATTTCTAGGGTAGATTTCCCCTTTAAATCCGAGTAAAAAATTGTCCTTTTGATCGACCAAAGATTTAGTGGGCAGGTCAAGATTTCCCAGAAGCCTTGCATTGGACCATGCATCTTACTTCAAATATAAAACCAACACAAAACACATGAACAATCTACAAAAAGCTATTTATAATAAACTGATAGAAATGAGTCGATATGAATTATTAACAGGCAAATATGAATACTCAAATTTAAGGGTCTATGAATATAGAAGACAAGGTTATAAATAAACAGTGTCGAGAGTTTGGCAGCACACACATTGGTTTCAGCATCCTTACAAAAAGTAGTAAATTTACAGACCTATACAACTTTGTCTTGCATTCTCAACAAGATGTTGGCAATTCAATCCAAAAAGATGCACCAACAAAACTGTTATGTCGCTGATAAAGTTTCTCCATTATTAGCTGAAATGGTCAAATTTGGTTTTAATATGAGTTTTAGGATTTTTGCATTGCCCCTGAATGAAGGTATCTTAATCTACCTTGAATGAAATTTTGGTGTTCACTGGTTCGATAAACGGCTCCCTCAGATCTTCCACATCAACGGCCGCTCCCGATTTTGACAAAAGCAGTTTTTGTACCAAGTGCGTCAGCTGCTGCTGCCCTTCCTCCAGCCTCTGTAGCGTACACAGTACCTGCACTTGAAAATTGCCTGAGAAGAAAAAAACAGACACATAAAATACATTATAATAACAGTTCAAGTCATTAAAAAGTTTGAGAGCAAATTAATAGGATATTTTGGCGAGATATGTTTGATAGCTGTCCAATTTAGTCACTTCAGGAATATATCACCCAGCTTCAAAGACGACACCTGTGCAGCGCTTCCAACAAAGTATACATACTGTAAGGATTTAAAAGCGACTCTTCTGTAAGAAAACTATACCCATGCCTTGTTGATGAAATAAATTACATGTACGCCGAGATAATCTGCCTCTCTTATCCAATCCAACAGTATTTTAGTGTAGCAACTTAGTGCAAATGTTGTTTTGTTAGTTTATACGCTCTACAGTATATGTTCTGATGATAAAAAAACCCTCAGAAACTTTCGTTTTTGAAATGCTATCTGAAAAAAACTTACTTTCCGAAGCCCGAGCCCTTGCTGGAGTTGTGGGTTGGAACTGAAAAATGCGATGTGGACTTGGACTTCGCATTCGGTTTCGGCATTGGTATCTCTGCTGCCACAGCCTTAGTCGTTCCTCCGCGTACATGTTGTTTTCTTGAGTCCTAACCGATTCAAGATCTGAAAAACAGAGACACATTGCAGATGTTAAAAGGGATATCAAGACATGACAAGAATTCTCATAAACTGAACAAACTTTTGGGTAATGCAAACTTCTTGTCCGAAATTTATGTCTAGATTACAAATTAATTTCCAGTTTTGCCGGAATGGTGCCACATCTATTAATCATCATTTTGCATGGCTGGGACACAAAGCAGGTCTAGCTATCCCAAATAAATTATCTTAGGTTTTCATCATCTGTTGGATTTTGAAGAAAACGAGAAATAAGATGTAAATTATAAGTCTCTAACTACTAACCATCAAGAGACAAATACTTACTAGCGTCACTTCCGGAATCACTAGAAGATTTGCTAAATCTCTGGGGAAGACGTCTCTTTCGCTTCTACACAGCATCATCTTCCGATACCAGGTTTGACGTGTCCTCTGCCTTCCTGGCGATGTTTTTGCGCTTTCACATAGTTGCCTGTATGCAAAAATAAAACAAATCAATCCTCAAGTTAATCTACGTTATTGGAAATCAATTTCTTTAAATAATGTGTCATCTGAACTAAAAAGATTTTTTTTAAAGAGACGAAATTGAGAACAAGATATAGATCTAGGTCTCGATATTTCTAAAAAAAACAATATCCATACAAAAAAGGTGGTTTGGGAGCTATTTCAATTGCCTAAAAAACAAACCTGTTGTAATAGGGGGTGGGATAATATAAAGTTGCTAAATGGTGGTGGAGGGAAAAGCATGGAATGTTCCACTCCCGTGGGATTTTAAATGCTATTGAGGGAAGAGTAAATAAGTCTAAAAATGAGCTGGTAGTCGAGGGACTTATTTTCTTCACGAAATAGCATTTTAAATCCCGATGGGAACTGTCCATGATTTTTCCAGACAGTAAAGTTAACAACTCAACTGTTTTAATCATCCGATTACCATGTAATGTAACGAGCCATGCGCACATACCCACTCCAGCAAACAGTCCATGCTATTATGCGTATTGACCTCTAGCACTGCACTACGTGTTAATAATAATAGGCAGCATTTGCTCAAAAGGAATAGTCAATACACACATAATACACAAAATATCATGCCGATGCGGCTGTAAGCAAATTTTGAAAGTAGACAAACAATTTGAATTTCTAAATTGTTCTTTCTAACAAAATAACATGGGTAAGTTGAACAAATTGTATTTTATTACTGCTATTTAGGTGTCATCAATTGTCACTATAAAGTACCGATTTTTAGTGAAAGAGTTTTGTACAGTGGTGTTTGAAATGTTGAGTATCAATAGCACAGCTTTTAATACACACAGCCAGGATAGTAATGCAGCTATGTATGCACTAACTCCAAGAAGCTCCGACGCCGGCATCGGAGCTTCCTGGAGTTATGTGTGCACAATGCACATACCCTAGCCTACCCAATTACCATACCAGTCAATGCAATGAAAGTTTCAACGGCCTGCACATGCGACATAGAGTCTGCCGTACTTTTAGTTTTAATGCAAATAATCAATATTTTATTTCATTTTACATGCTTCAAAATCAATCAAACAAAGCTTAAATTCCTTACAGATATCAAAATGTTAAAATAACGCTTACCTCGGTGTCGCAGTCTAACAGATTATTTGAAATCTCGAAGTCACGTCATCAAGCAGTCAACTCGTCAGTCAGTTTAAAACACGCGGCAAGCTCTGGAGCGAGCGCGCCGCACCGGCCGCGCCGCGCCGGATACGATTCACTGACCTATACAGTGCTAGTGGTACGATTATATACGGTGCGTACGCACTTTGTATACACGTGGTTGAATGGAGCATATAAATGACGTAGCGCGGTCGGACTGATTGGGCTGGGGGGGGGGGAAGGGGCACAGACATTATGTGAGGGGGAGGGGTCACTCCTTATGTATTTCTTTTTTCTTCAAATAATGTCACCTTATGTTTTCTATTTTTTTCCCTCAAAATTATTGGGGGCACGTGCCTCGATCTGATCCCTCCATCGCTACGCCACAGGAGTGCATCAGTTTGACATACCTCGACCCCCCCCCCCCCATGCGTATGCATGTGGCCTAATTTCGCCAGCTGGTATTTTTTAAGAAATATTTATTTGGACATAAAAAATAAATTCAATAAAATACGTCTGAATAAAACGTTCTGTAAACGTTTTACCTTTACCTTTACCTTTACCTTTACCTTTACCGCAAATACTGGAAAAATGCTGAGACAGCAGTCGAGCTTCCAGGTCTATCTTCTTGGTCTATCTTCTTGTACTCATACTCTTTAATAATAATTCTCATTATATGCAAGGAAGGCAGAGGGACAAGAGGTTGCATCTTGACTGGACAATGTACCATGTACAATGTCCCAGGAGCAAAGAAATTGAAAAAATCAGTTCGAGTAATGAGAGATATGACACTGTTCCTTCCAGCAACGATCAAGCCTGGTTTTGAAGGCATCTATGGTGGGAGCCTGAACTACTACTTCAGGCAGAGAGTTCCAGTCGTCAATCACTCTGTGACTAAATGTGTTCTTCCTTACATTTGTCCTACACCTCGGCTTTGAAAGCTTGAGACTATGCCCTCTTGTTGGTGTGTCTGCTAGTTGGAAGAAGTGGTCAGGGTTGAGTCTGTCATGCTCATAAATGATCTTGTACACCTGAATCATGTCTCCTCTCCTTCTCCTGTACTCAAGGGATGGCAAGTTTAGGCATTTAAGTCTCTCTATGTAAGGTAGGTGTTTCATAGTGGAGATCATCTTTGTTGCTCTCTTCTGTACTCTCTCCACAGCTTTTGCGTCTGAAATGTACCTTGGCGACCAGATTACATTTCCATACTCAAGGAAGGGGCGCACTAGTCCCTTAAACAGCTTGGGAATGGTGGATGTGTCATGACACTGAAAGGCACGTCTGATGCTGATCAGGACCCTGTTGGCCTTGTTGATGGCATACAACACATGGCTGTGGAACTTCAGTTTGTCATCAACAAGTACCCCCAGATCCTTTGTCTCTTCAACTGTACTCAGGGCTGAACTCCCTATTGTGTAGGCTTCCTGACAGTCTCCAGATCCAAGATGTAAAACACAGCATTTTCTTGCGTTAAACTTGAGTTGCCACTTTGAGGACCAGTCTGTCAATGAGCACAGGTCAGCTTGGAGAAGTTTGCGTTGGTCAGGAGTAGAGACGCATGAGAAAGCCTTGGTGTCATCTGCGTAAATTCTTACAGTGGAGTCCAACACCTCAGGGAGATCATTGATGTAGAGAACAAACAGTGTTGGGCCGAGTACGCTGCCCTGGGGCACCCCGCTCTTCACGTTGCACCACTGAGATCTGGCATTATTTACCACCACCCTCTGTGTTCGGCCATGAAGGAAATCAGCAATCCATGTTTTGAAGTTCCCTTGGATCTTGTAAGCATCAAGTTTTGACAACAGCCGTTGGTGGGGCACGCTGTCAAATGCCTTTTGAAAGTCTAAGTAGACAACATCAACTTTTTCTCCTTGATCTAGCCAGGTAGTCCATTCCTCAAGAGTGTGGAGCAGTTGTGTAACACATGATCTACCTGGGACAAATCCATGCTGAGAATCACTGAAAAGATCATGTGACATCAAATGTTCAACCACCTTATCTCTGATGAGAGATTCCATGATCTTACAGGGGACTGATGTCAGGCTTATTGGGCGGTAATTGTTAGCATCCAACTTGCTCCCCTTCTTGTGCACAGGAACAACGTGGCTAATTTTCCATGCTGAGGGAAGCTTGCCCTCTTGAAATGACTTGGTAAAGATGATGGCCAATGGAATACACACTGATGCTGCGGTTTCATGTAAAACACAGGGATGGATACCATCCGGTCCAGCACTTTTGAACTTGGAAAGCAAACTAAGTTTGTGATGTACATCATCTGCAGTAATGACAAGTGCTGATAAGCATTCGGGAGGTTGCCTAGATTCCAGAACTGGTATAGCAGAAGTGTCCTCGTCAGTAAAGGTTGTCTCAAAGAAAGTGTTCAAGATATCTGCTTTCTCTTCATCTGATGTAGCGAAGGTTCCATCTGTCTTTCTGAGGTCAGGTAGCCCACCTCTTGTTTTCAGACTATCTTTGGCATATCTCCAGAATGCTTTTGGATTTTTCTTAACATTCTTTGCAAGATCCCTCTCAAAGTTACTGCGCAGCTCTTTAGTGAAAGATTGGAGTGTCTTTGCCAGTCTTCTAGCTCTTGATATGTCTGCTGGGTGCTTGGTAGTTTGGGCTTGCCGCCAAGCACGATGCTTCTGTGCTTGCAGTTTGAGCGCTTGTTTGTTCATCCAACAGTGCTTTTTCTTTCGTCGGCGTGAAGCAGAACGCGGGATACATTTCATCATCTTTTCTGTTAATGTTGTGTGAAAGAACGACCAGGCCTGTTCAGTATCCATATCCTTCAGAGTCTCTTCCCACTTGACTTCCTCAAGCTCCTCACAAATGTCATCATATCGCCCAATGTTGTATTGAAACTTTGGAGGTCGTCTGTCTGCTTCTGGAGCCGATAAGGTGATAGTAAAACAGAGCCCAAGGTGGTCACTCAGCCCCAGTGGGGGCAACGAAACAATTTCATCAATCAAGAACTCATTGTCTGAAAACACTAAATCCAGGGTGCTGTCTCTCTGACCTTCCCTTTGTCTAGTGGGAAAACTGACATGTTGATATAGGAAGCAGTCGGCTACAGTTTCCATGAACTCTTGATCTACCTCACTTCTTCCAGCATAGGACCCCCAATCAATGTGAGGATAATTGAAGTCCCCGGTGATCAGAAGATTGGTTGAGTTCATATTAGAAACCTCAAGCATCAGATTGCGTAGCTGAAGGTGGTTGTTGACAGAAGGACTTCTGTATATGCATCCAGCGAGTAGTTTCTTGGAACCAGCAAGTCGCAGTGTGATCCACACAGACTCATCAAAATTTGTTTGAATGTCACAGTCCTGTACAAGATGGCAAATTTCATGTGATACGTAAATTGCAACACCTCTCCTTCCATCTGCAACATTTGAGTGAATGTCATATCCATCCAGGAAAAAATCCTGTTCACGTACTGGGTTCTTAACATTTTTGGGGCAGACCTCAGTCAGGAAGACTAAGTCCACTCTGTGCACTTCAAGTATCAGTAGCAGTTCATTCCGTTTATTCAAAAGGGAATCGCAGTTTGTGTAAAACACCTTCAATTTGCCACTCTTCTGGAATTGTGAGTTTGTTTGTTGTAGCCTGGATATGTCATCATCGTTCACATGCCAAGAGCCTCCATCCACGGTTGTAGTTGTAGAAACAGGTGAGCATTCACTGTCACTACTACTACTACTGGTAGTAGTAGTACTTTCATTCTCACTTCCCTCTATTTCGTCTACAGATAGTTCATTGTCACTCTCCTGATAAATCAGTGCTATATTGGCATCGCTTCTGCTGCATTCATATGCATAACTACTCTTATGACAAGTACCTCTTTCACCCTCATCTGCAGTGAGATCATCACTTCTCTCCAGATATGACAATGTTACATCGCTTCTGTTACGTTCATAAAAACTATCATCACTAGCATCAGATTCATTTCTACTACTAAAGTCTTCCCTGCTACTGTAAACTGTTGAAGGGTCTAGTCACAGTTCCTTAGAGGCGCTATCCTCCGTGGCCTGCTTCGACTTCAAATCAGGATGGGCTTCACTTTCATGGTTGGGGCTATGAGGCCTGCTTAGTGGTGCCTGATCTTTCTGCTTCCCTGTCACAGGAATACTGGCGTTGTTGGTAGCTGCAGCTACATGTATGGGACGTGGTCCATTGTCCAGGAGTGCTGCACCCATGGTGTGAGATTCAGCTTCATTCAAGTTTGCATGGTCTGATACATTTGCAGGTAGAGCATGGTCTAACTTCGACACGTCTGTCTGCACTGCAAAACCATATCCTTCCTTCCGCTTCAAAATCCTTAGCATACCTGATTTTTGGCTATCAGCATTCTGCTTGTTGTCATGTAATTGTGGGAATTTAACATGCTCTTCTTTCTCTCTGACAGTGGTGGGTGGTGTTGTTTTGAAGTGTACCTCTTCATCCCTTGAGATGTCTACTACTTCGACTGCAGCAGGTTGCTTTGCTCGAGAGCTAGCTGAGCCTGATGAGTAAGGTGATGAATAGCTAGAGTGGTAATTGGTGTCTCTCACATGTTCAATTCTACCACCACGGATTATGCATTTCTCGCCATCAGCCCTTCTCTTTTTCAACTCATCCCGTAGAAGTTTGTGTGTTTTTCTTTCAACAGGTGTCCGGTCTGGGTCAATAAATATCTTGTTGTAGACTCCATGGTGTCTCAGCATCTTGGCTTTGAAGAGAATCTCATCTCTTGGGACAGCCAGCTGAACTAGGAGAACCCTAGGGATGCTATTGTCTCGCTGCTTGTAACCAAGTCTGGTTGTTTTCACAATGTTTATATTCTTGAACTGAAGAACGGTGAGAATTTTCAGAACAAATTGTTGATCATCTTCTTGTCGCTTGTTTTTTGTCTCTGATTTGCTCTCCTCTACATTGTGCAAGATAATGTTGTTCTTCCTTCTGTCTCGGTCTCTGTACTCTTCCAGGATTGGTATTGCATCTGGGATAGCATCCTGTGGTGAATATTCTGCTTTCTGATGAGCAGGGCTGTTAGCAACTGGTCCCCACGTGCGAGGGCAAGCATTCTCAGGGACAGGGAGAGGTGATCTGTATGAAAGATGGTGCAAATCTGCCTTCAGCTGCTCATTATCATTCTCAAGCTTCATTATTTTAGTCTCAATTCTTTGCATCATGTCCAAGACAGGTTTGAAAAGATCGGTCTGTGGGCCCGTGACATGATTAGCTTGGTTCGGAGAGGGAGGTACTGTGATTTCATCAGACTTTATTGAAGTATATGGTGTGTGCAATTTCAGTTTGGCTTCTAAATCACATGTCATGCAGAAGAAATGAATAGTACTCCATTTCCCTATGTCCTTGATAACTTTAGCTTCAAGATTCGCACATCGTGGGCATAGCCAATTCTTACATAATTCACACTGGACTAAAGACCTTGTGCGAGTGCCATGACAACCATCACAACACAGGTCGTTGCTGTCAGACTGTGGTATATGTGTACCGGTTGATTTGTCATTCTCTGCTTCCTCCTTTTTCTTTCCTCTTTTGCTCAATGCCACCGAAGGTCTACTGTTGTTGGCCCTGCTCATATTTTTTACTGCAGAGCTCTGTCGACCTTGACTGCCCATGCTAGGATGACTGGAGCAAATACTTGAGGATTGACTACTATTCAGACTTGTGTCTAGTGACAGATTTCCCTTAACTTGCTGCTTTGAGTTTTGACTGAGTGACCTTGTGACCTTTCCACCAAGTACACATGTGGTGCCAGGCTTCAATGATTTTTTACTAAGCTGTGAAGAAGGCTGGGGGCTTGCGTTGCTAGCCATTTGAAATATATTTGCTGCCGGAAAAGTTACTACTTGGCCTATAATACTTGCAGGGCTGCAGAGACTATAATAGCAGACAGCTTCAAATCCAGCGCATACATGTTCGTGGGAACTTATAACACAAGACCAGATGTACAGTGTACATGTAGAGTAGATCACTAGAAGACATGCGTAAGGATTCTCAAGGCTAAAAAACACCAACAAAGTTATGACAATGAAAATGAAAATGAATCACATGTCAAGCAAGTTACTCATGGTAAAAGCATTCATGAAAAGATAAATTATACTTGCAGAACTACACAACTTAGCTACTGCCAGACTGTCCCAGAGTGATGTCCAACTGCATGTAGGATCTATGAATCCAGTATGTGGGACCAGAGCAAACATTCAATATAGATGCAGGGTGATTCAGAAAATCCACATCAAAATATATCCCTTTGGATGCTGAAAAATCCCTCCAAAAAACAACAGTCAGGTCTAATTGAGTGTAAATAGCAAGATACCATCTACAAAAAGACAATTCCTGTAAGATTATAGAGATAAAAAATGGAATTTTCACAGCCACAGAAAGATACAACCTCACTGCCTCACTGCCTATTCCTTAAACGACAGGACCTATCCAAGAACGTTTAATTTGTAACGTCCAAAAAACGTTTTCTGAACGTCTTCAAAAGACCTAGCTCCGCAGCGAATGTAAGGTCCCAACTTAGACGTTATATAAACGTTTTTTAAACGTTTAATATGGACGAAGACGTACGGAACCTGATAGGAACATTCTGTAAACGTTTTAAAAACGTTTTGTGTTTGCTGGGTTTTAATCACACCTTTAAAAATAGGCTAGACTAGACCTAGAAATCTAGATCTAGACATCATTCATACTCAGTCATACTCATAGACATGCCAAACTTTAATTTAACAGACTAAGTTATGTTTTATAACCAAGGCCAAGCGCATATGTCTTAGTTTTTACTGCACTCACTCCAGCTCCATTGTCACTATGCCTATGGCATGTGCCTAGGCCTTGGCTATGGCTATGCTTCTACTGGCCACTGGCTATGGCCTATGCTATGGCGGCCTAATGCACAAATTAACAATTTTGATGCAAAACAAGGTCTAGTCTATCATGTCTATATGGTTTAAACTATAACATACCGGTAAAAGAATCCAAGCCAAATTTATAATGCAGAGATAGATTGGTATTTAATGCCTGGTAGCCGTTTCACTGTTGCTGCTTCGCACGAAGCAAATATCCTTACATTTAGCGCTTGCGCAGTTACGTTCAATCGGTCTCTGCCTCATTTGAATCACCCGCCCGCGCCCCGCCCACAAATCAACGTTCTTGTCCCTTGTGATTGGATGTTAAATGCCCGCCATTCGCTTAACGTTACAAATATGAGTTGGACGAGATAGCGTACTCTTTTCTGTTTTCTTCGATACCAAAATTGTGATATTTCAGTCAAACCCTCTATTTTTAATGATTTTTTCACTTAAGTATTTCAGTTTAAGTATTTCACTTAAGTATAAGTCTTACTTAACTAAGAAAAATCCTCAAAAAAGTCATATTTTAGGTACAAACTTGATTTTTTTCCTGAAATGTCCGGTCACGTGTCTATTGCATGTGTATGGAACGCCATGTGTGCGTCACCTATGTGTAAAGTGCGTCACCTGTTTAAAGCCTGAAATTTCAGTGTTTTTGGTATCCATTTTTGTATGATTGACAGCTAGGGCGTCAGAGCCGAAGTTTGCTTCCTTTGTTAGGTAATAATTCCGAACCATACAGCTAAGTGTCGTATGACATCGACAAAGATCGTTCGCCGTGTTTACGTCTGGTTGTGGTCAGCGTTCGTAGTATTTCCATGGTTACGCGTTTGCGCGGCCTGGCCTGGGGGAAACTGCCTGGCCTGGGGGAAATTGCCTGGCCTGGGGGAAACGGCAATGTGATTTCGGCGTTTTGTAAAAACACACCAGGAACTAAGTAAGCTCCGAAGGGTGCTCAACCGAGATTTGGTGGTCTCCATTCCTACATTAATTTCTTTGTCAAATAATAAGCACTTTGTCAAATAATTAAAGCACTCTGTCAAATAATTAAAGCACTCTGTCAAATAATTAAAGCACTCTGTCAAATAATTAAATGCAAATACAAGTCCGAAATGGAAAGTTGTAATATGACAATAAAATAACATATCAGTAATAGTTTCATAAATGAGAGGCAGGTTAGTATACTTGCTAACAAAACTGACAAATTTGATAAAAATGGTTAAATCTTGAGAGGATTTTGATCGTTTGATAGTATTATATAATTGAGTTTCCCAAATTATTTTCAGTAACGATGTTGCATTTTTTTTTTTTTTTTTTGGGGGGGGGGTAAAAAAAAATTAGTGGGGGGGGGGGGGGGAGCTTTTTTTTTTTTGGTAATTATTTTTTTAATATTCTTTTTTGTATGTGTAGTATCATATTATTATCAATGTCATGCTTTCAGTCATCGCTTATTATATTCATAATGTATATATATATATCTCTCTCTCTTTCCGTCTCACTCTTTCGTCCCCCTTCTCTCTCTCTTTTTTTCTCTCTTCCTCTCTTCTCTCTCTTTAAGTCTTTATCATCACTCCAACTCTCCCTCCTCTACACCTCTCTCTTTCTCTGTCTTTTATTTAACAAAAATTTGAATTTGATCAATGACTTTTTATGAAATGCCTATCGGGGGTCTACAGTATGTTTGATTTTTTATTTATGTCATATTTTGTGTTATTTCAATTTAAATTTCATTTGTATGTTTGTGAAATGGATCGCAATTCAGCCATTGGCTGCGATGATCTTTTTAATAAGAACCATTTCTATTCTATTCTACTCTATGTATTCAAATATGTTATTCAGAGATGTCGGAAGGGGTCCAAAAATTGGAGAAAAAAAAATCTTTCTTCTTTTCTATCAGTTACAAAAGAACTTAAATGTAACTTATGTAAGTGCATACATCTTTGATGCGGTCATTCTTTTCCTGTTCAGTCCAATTTCATATTAGATCAGAGTGAGATGTAATGGAAAGGGGGTATGACATTGAGATAAATAATTAGAGAGAAAGAGAGAAGGAGAGAGAAAGAGAGAGAGCGGGGGGGGGGGGGGGCCTTGTGTTGGATGTCAATTTTCAAAGCTCAAATAAAAAACTATGCTCATTTTTAAGAGGAAATTAAAGGAATACCTAATACTTGACAGTCAGAGAAGTGAATGACATGTGATTGAAATTTGTATTCTTCTGCCGGTTCATACTTTTTCATTTTGTATATATGTTTCGTACGTTATAGAAATTCTACAAATTCATCATTATTTCTTCTTCTTCCTCCTCCTCTTTTTCTTCTTCTCCTTCTTCCTTTTCTTCTTGTACTTATCATCATTTCTATCATCAGTTTAATGTTGTTATTATTATTATCTTTAAAAGGTAATTCTTTTATTTTTCTTATCTGTCTGTAAATATGACTATTTTTACTAATTAATTTTATACATGTCTGTAAGGGACCCCACTGGAAATAAGCTCTCGTGGGTTATCCTGTTCAAGCTGACTTATTGTTGATTTGTTATTATTGTATAATGTTGTATGTTCGAAGATTGTCGAATAAAACTCAATCAATCAATCAATACATACATACCTCCACACTCAGGCGCGGATCCAGAATTTCTTGGGGGGGGGGGGATTTGAAATTATGCAAGCCAAATATTGGTACGTAATGGTGACACCGGCAGTAGCGAAATGAGCAAAAACGTGTTATTGTTGATGTTGTTGTTGTTGGTGTTTTTTTTATTTTTATTTTTATTTTTTAGGGGGGGGGGGTAGAAACGATCAACGTAACGTAAATTGGCGTGGGGTCTAGGGTCGAAGCCCCGGCGGGGGTCAAGGGGAGGAGCACACAGAAGCTCAGGGAATATAGGCTTTTAATTACGGTCAGATGAGCACATTTTGACACCTCATTATTTTGTGACAAAGGAAGGTCACTATTCTTTTTTCCTTATTTAGGAATTTGCCATTTCCCAACACTCGTACAAAAATCTAGGAAAATCATGTCATTTTAGTAATATTTGTAAATCACCGGTATCGAATTAGAAATAAACCCCGTTTGAATTATATTTTGGGGCATCTGGTACACCCTTCCCCAAGCCCACCCCCCCCCCCCCCCCCCATCAGTGCGACAGTGCCCCCCCCCCCAATCTACACCTTAACTATCTTCTTTCTCTTTTTTCTTTCCCTTTGTCTCCTCTTTTTCCTTTCCCTTTCCTTCCTTCTCTCTTATTTTGTGATGGGGGGGGGGGGGGGGGGGGGGTAACAGCTGGGAGGCAAGGCCCTTTCGCCGCCCGATCTCCTTTCCCCTTTTTCTTTTCTTCTTCCTCTTCTTTCTTTCCCTTTCTCTCCTCTTTCCCTTCTTTCTCTCTCTCTCTCTCTCTCTCTCTCTTTTTGCGGGAGGGGGGGGGGGGGGGGGGGGGGGGCGGCAAAGCCCGTTCGCCCTGGATCCGCGCCTGTCCGCACTCATCGAGTCATCTCTTTTGCTTTGTACAACTAATACATTTCCTAATTATGAGCAGCACAGCTCATTACGACAATCGTGTCTAATGTTTATGAACTTGTTTTCCATTTTAATTGGTAAATTGATATTTAAATGTATTAATACATGTATGTATTTACATACATGTAGGAGCATCAGCTATCATGGCTTCAAGAAATCATGACACCCAGGTTGCGGGACGTGGACCCTGCTCCTGTGCAACCCACAAAATATGATAAAAATAACATATAATTATAGAATGTTGTACTGTAAAACATCATCATAAGAGAAAAGAGGTGGAGAGGAGGAGGGAGGGACAGAAAGTGTGAGAGAGAAACAGAGGGGATGAAGGAGAGACGAAGGGAGGAAGAGGAAGAGGCAGAGAGAGAGAGAGAGAGAGAGAGAGATACAGACAGAGAGACAGGGGGTGGGAGTGAAATAGAAATAGAGAGGAAAGACCAGAACTGAAGAAGAAAAGGAAATTTGAAAAGTAGCAAGTTCAGATAGAGAAAAGGGATGAGAGAGTGAGAGGAAGGATAAAAGTACATGCAACATCAAAAATATGAATGAATGGAAGAACCTGCTGTGCCAATCATCATGACAATTAATATTGCACATAATTAATCTCCTCCATTAGATTATGATTTTCATTTCGCCAATGCTAATTATAACACCAATGACTAGACTGCATTCCTTGAGCTGCCGAGGCACGCGCAGTTGAACTTTCCATGAACTCAAATCATGCCGCAATGCGCATAACTTGGCTCGCTTTCCCACGGTCATTAAACTTGTCGGTATTATCCGAGACCGGAAAAACCTAACCGAGGAATCGTTCGGAAAACCGAGGCATCGATCGGACGCCCGAACGGAAGAGCAAAGTAGACGCCCCAAGTCAAACTAAGGTCAACCTGATTTACGCATCAATTTTCTGATTGGATCAGGGTCCGGGGGCGTTACTTTGTCATTTTTTTGCTAGATTGATCACCCAATGGGTGCTCGTAAACTCATTGTACATGGATGAACGGGATACTTTCTTCGTGCTTCGTCCAATGCACACGGATGTTTCCGAGCCAAAGCTTCGATCGAGCGAACAGCCAAATTCATGTGATCGAGATCGTGACTGTTTATGTTTTTTGTGGGTGTGCGCGCGCGCGTGTGGGTGTGCGTCATGTCAAGCTGATAACAAGGTCGAAAAGGGGCGAGGTGGGGGTGTATGGCATATCCAAAACTGAAGCTGAGGTATGGAAAGTGGAATACAAACAATTGATGTAAATATGTAGATACTCCCTAGAAAATAAAGTACAAGAAAAGCAAACACATTTCGCTTAAATCTAGATCTACTACTAGACAGAAAAATCCGTTTGCTTGGTGGAGTATATAGGCCTAGTTTTGTCTTTAGTTTTGGAATAGATTGATTTTCGGTCTAGATCCACTCCTACTTATCCTACCCCATAATGGTACAATAATATAAAGATCAGGGGGACCTATAAAAAAGGGCTCTTTCTGCGAGAAACTGAAGAAAGGGCCGGGGGTCACCTATAATTATACAAAGGGAAACCTCAAAAACGAAATTATACCGTCTTTTAATAATTAAAAAAAAAAAAAAAAAAAATCCAAAAGGGGGGGGGGGGGGGTTTTAGGGTTTTTTTTTTGGGGGGGTTAATACACATAAAAATACCAAAGGGGGGGTTAACCCCCCAAACCCCCCCCCCCCCCCCCCCCCCTGCGTACGCGCCTGGTCCAAGATATACTGCCTAAGCGTAGTTTGCAGTTGCATGGGTGTGATATATAGTCTGAATATTCATTTTGCAAATATTTTAAAAAGATTTGTGAGGTCCCAGTGCGAAAAATTGAATCTTATAAAGAGGAAAAATCAATCTTGATTTGGTTTTGAGCACAATCATGAGACTGAAAAGACCTTTGATAATTAACATAAATATAACAACTATAAATGAGAGCAAGTTTTCTTTTGGGGGAATTAAAGAAAAGATTGCTCTTTACAGTCGCTTTATAAATCCGGGGGGGGGGGGGTACTCGCTTAAACCAGTAAACGGGGATGTGCCGAAGGGAAGGGGCACTTTTTACACAGGAAAAGGGACAAAAGGTATCAGATTTTATTTGGGGCATTTATTAGAGGTGAAAAGGAGCATTGATGAGATAGGGAAAGGGCTCTCATTTAAAACAAAAATGGAGCACTTAGCACAAGGAAAAGAGGGAATTATTAGAAGGGGAAGGGCACTAATTATAGAAAAAGGGACACTTTTCAAGGTAAAAGGGGCTGCATCTCTTAGATTTAAATAGGGGCAATAATTATCAGAGGTAAAGGAGCACTTATCAGAGGTGATAAGAGGCACTTTAATAACAAATTGGAATGGGTATCGATTAGAAAGAAAAAGGAGCTGCACTTATCTGAAGTAAAAGGGGACACTTTTCCTATGTAAAAAAGGGGGAGCACTCCAGTGCCATTGATTAGGAGAGTTTGGCCAACCCGGTACGAGTTGGACACAAAATGGCGACTACTGCTTTGTTGGGCAAGCACAAAACAAAAGAATATACGCCATGTTGTGACCCAGTGAAACCAAGTTGGCCAAACTCTGTGTGTAGATGGCTCTGGAGCACTCCATCCGGGAGCGCCACCTCTAGGGAAACGTAAGATTATGAGTTTTCCATATACTGGGGATGAGTTGAAAATGCAAAGCATTACGGCAAAGCCGATTGATACCCGTTATTCTGTAAACAACCATAATAGTGTCGAGCGGGCCCACTACTATCAGCTGCTACTATCCGTCCGTTTAACAATCGCTCTTTGACGACACGTTTATTTCTTCTCCTTTTTTCCCTTATTTTCATTGATATTATTACATGTATTATTATTGTTTACTTTTTTAATAACTTTTCCCTGATTTGTTTCTTTCTTAATAATAGGATAAGAGGACATTTTTTTCCATTTTTTGGGGGTCTAAAAAAAATCGGCGGCTGAATAAGCGGGGGCCCGATATTTTGGGCCCGATTTTAAAACCCCCCCTTCAAAAAATCCTGCGTACGCCCCTGGCCGTGCATGATTGTGATGTCTTCCTCACCCATTTTCTCGCTAAATCCCAAATGCAAAAATAAATTATTATATCAATTCGCCAGTTTTTCCCTTTCCAAATGGGTACACTTGGCCTGTTAAAATTACCTCTAGACCTGAGATAGTCATGACAATTATATTAAAATGCGGTTAAGGTATAAAAAACCGCTCACCAGGATGATCATCGATACCCCAACTATATGCGCGAGAATGACTACCGCTAAACATTTAGATACTTGATGCGCATTCACGGACTCCTTTGGGGCACGTGACAGTGAAACCTGTCTATAAAGACCACCCCGGGAGACAATAAAAGTGGCAGAACAGGCAGACTGGTAGGTTCCTTTAGTAAATAGTAGGCCTATGATCTTAAATGTTGCAATTTAAATTTAATGAGAAACCATTTTCAAGAGAAACAAAGCTTGAGGTCTTTGGAGACAGGTGGTCACTAAAGCTGTTTGTGAGTGACCCCCTCCCCCCCCCCCCCCCCCATCTCCGCGGGCCCCTTATTCTCTCAATCCTTCGTTCTTATTATACCAATGAAAAAAGTCTTTCAGGTGTGTCATAGTCTAGGCATAGATCTACTCATCCAGCTGGTATGTGTTTACGAAATATTTATACAATTGTTCGATGATTCATGGCGATTCCTTGTCCGGTAATTGCCCTCACGCGAGCCGCAAAGCGAGCTTGCTAGCTCGATCATCATCGAATCGCGCGCTAGCTGCGCTGGCGCTGGCCCATAGTGTATCCACTGAACTACGTGCTATGAGACTGCAGTACTGCCATCCATCAATGATATGTGATCAAGTATTGAAGTAATATATTGCTCAGCAAGCTGCCAGTTATTTTTATCAGCAATTTATGATGGATAATTGAGGTAAGTTTAACATAGACAAGTGGTGTAAATCCACATTCTAATAATCAGACAATTTAGGACAGAAAATAAGCTGAGCGTTGAATTGGGTCTCAACTTGACTGTCGAATGAATGAACAGAATGCTATTTGTTATTACAGGTGCATGCATGCACACTGCACAGTGCAGTGCTAATGATGGTAGCTGTAGGGTGAGTGATTGAGTTTGTTACTGTTGTTAGCAGTGTGATCTGTGAGTAGGCCTAAGCCATTGCAGGTTAGGGTGTAATTTTACATGCTTTAAATATCTAGAAATTACTAGAATTGATTGAGCAAAGACTCGAGCACTATCAAGTATCATCAAGAGGTCCAACGATAACAAACGTACGTCTAAGACTATAGCATGCTGAGAGTGAGAGTGAGAGAGTAAATGCAACTTTGCAAGACAGGGAGATACAGGGGTGAGGGGCAAATAAGGTACCTGGTCCTGGAAGACTCCTAAACTTGGACTTTAGTCTTATAAGAGGAAATGCTATATGCAGTCTTCTAGAATTCTATGAGTATGACTATATGAGTATGACTCCTTGGTTTTAAACCCACCCCTCACACATAGGGATTTCACAACTTGAGTTAAAATTGATAAATTCCCCTGATAAATCACTGAACTGGAATCTTGAGATCTACCTGGGACAACATTCTTATTACAAATTGAAAAATTAGGGTAAGAAAATTGGTTTGAACTCGCAGTGTTTGGATTTCTATGTTTGGCCAACTGTTTCTTTGTATCCGAGAAAACCTGATATTGCTTTGCCAATTTAATAACTATAAAAGTGGCGATTCAATTATAGTATAAACAGCAAGGAGAGTATCGCTGCATGCAAACCACACTGGTTTTTGTTCTTGGAAAAATAAATCTACTTTGGATATGCTTTTATCATGATACATGGGATTAGTACACAGTACATGTACAGTGTACAGTACATGCCTGTTCCCAAAAGCGTATCCAAAGATGTCCATCAATTGACGTCAACACAATTTTCTGTTCCAAATTACTTTTTCCATTTTCAAATGGCCATTTCTGCGAATACTGCCCATTTTCTGTGATCGCGGAAAGTCATTGGCCATATACATGTATGTGATTGACGCAGATTACTGTACATGTGTGTTTACCGGTACATTGAACCTATGTGAGAAGGTATCATGTTTCAACAAATTTGTTCCAATTTCCTTTCCTACTATCAGAAAACCCCCAATAAAGAACATGCATATTGAGGCCAAATGACATTTGCTGTAACAATTATCTTTATTATCATTCGATTTTCAGCATTTCCACCTCCAACCCCGGTATGGATGGCCGTGATAACTCAAATGTTGGGTCAAGTGACTCGGAAGGAGTTCCTGCCAGGCCTCCCCCAAAGAGAGCCAAGTCAAAGTCCAGAGTCTGGGACAGGGTAGCTCGACTTGCCAGAAGGACCAGAAGCTCGCGGGAAGGAGACAGTGACTTTGCCTCGACGGGAGAAGAAGCAGGAGAGGCTGATCTTCCATCGGAGCAAATGGATCTGAGTGATGGACCTTCCACCAGTTCATACAATGCACCAAATTCAAGGAAGCAGCAGCTCTCAGACTGCAGTTCCTCAAGCGAAGGTGACCTTGCAACTTGTAGAAATACAGCCAGGCTGTCAAAGCACAACGGTTACAATCCACCAGACAATAGTGAAGTTGTTTATCAGCACTGTGTCCGTCCAAGTGCCGTCAAGGCCATGTCCAGACCAGCAGAACTGAAGCTTCAGAGTGAACATGTACAATTACGAAAGAAACGAAATCCAAACAGTACCATAGCTTGCAAACATTCAGATTGTGCTCTGGAAGTGCAGAGGAATCGCAATGACTTTTGCCACTGTCCGGCTTGCTGCTGCTGTCGCCGTGGGAATGTAGGCATTGGCTCAGGCAGCTGGCCAAGGAATAGGTCGTGTCCTCTGCGCATGAGTCTGAGAATGCCCATCCAGTCGTCGAAAGCTGTCCAGTCTCCGTCCTCGTCGCCTCGTAGCAAGAACCTGTGGAAGCGGAACTCTATACAGGGTCCTCTCATGACCAAGTCGGTGTCCCTTCAGAGCGAACGTCCAGGCAGTGCAATGTATGACATGAGGATAGCTAACATGGAGTGCGGGGAAGAAGAGAAAGCTGCATTGAGGGCCAACCGATCGCTTGACATGCTGCACAGTGCTGTCATGCATGATGTCAAGGGATTATCAAGAAGCATTCCATTGTTTTGTGATCGGGATAGGACAATTGATGAACAAAATGGCAATGAACAGAAGAAAAAAGGGAAACCGGTGGATCCATGGAAAGACAAAGTCTCAGGACCAGTTTTCAAGGAAAGATTAGAGGTGGGTATAAAAAATGTTTGGAAATGCAACATCCCTATCCTATGTCCAGATTTTTGGCTAACTTGTAGACCAAAAGAACATGAGGCATGCATTCAAGATAAGGATTTTGTCTGATGATTCTACCAAATTCTTTAAGGAATTAAAGGTACTACATATAACATGTACATGTACCTACATGTACCTTTAAGTATCATGTGTCCTTTAAAATCTTTTATAAAAATTAAAAAATGGTCTCTCTTAATTTGGCCGATAATATATCACAAGAAACCAGGAGGCTTACAGATGACAATCATAGTTATAGGTCAACTACGTATTGGACAATAAAAAATTAACACAAGTAAAACCACCTCTCAGGATCTGAGATATACATGTACAGTTGTACTAGCACTTTGCTAGGAAAGTGTAGCATTGATATGATGTCATGTAAGGGACCAATTCTGTGTAAGCACGCAACGTCCTAACTAGGTAATGAACGTATTTTCAGTGCAGCTATTTCTCAATATTAAGAATTTGATTTATTTTAAACATGAACGTACATGTATTTCACAATATTATAAAAGGGAAGTGATGCTGATGCCGATAATTATAATCCTTTACTTAAAAACCTTCAGGGCAAGGATAAATGATCAATTAAAAAATCCTGTATACTGAACTTGTAATGCTTCTCTTCCTTTTTGTGTAGACAATCCTTGGATGGTTCCGGGAGTTCAATGATCAGCAGAAAAATATGATAATGAAGAGGCTCGTGGTAAGAAAACTTTATTCATTTTTTCCCTCCAAAATGTATAAATTGATGTTTTTGCTCCACGCCCCCAGTGAAGACCTACATTGTACAGTGCGTCCCAGAAAAAAAGAAACCGTGAATTATCAATGTTTTATCATTACTTAATCAAAATTATAATTAATAAATGACACATATTTGTAAAGCCTAGATCCTCCTCTTTCATTTGATGCAACTAACATGATGCATATTTCACCCATTAGTGATTGAAATCAATTTGAAGAAAGGGTACCAAAAAGTCATTTGGCGGATGGTATCTGTATATTAAAGAGAAAATCACATTTCTAGAAAGTTCATTTTCTGCCCTTTCATTATGACACCTCAATCAGGAAAAACGAGCTAGGTATAACAAAGTTCTGTTTGTTTAAAGTAATGCTTGCATTTCCCTAATTTCATTAAACAAATTTGTTTAACTGGCTGCCTGCCCTAGCAACAAACAGAATTGAAAAAAGACTTAACTCCATTTCGTTAACGATCAGCCATAGACAAAAGACTTATGATGCATGGTTGATTGTCAACTAAAAGGAGTTAAGTCGGTTGTGAATTCTGTTTGTTGCCACGGCAAGCAGCGAGTGAAAATGAATTAAGGAGTTTTTTAATTTATTGTTACTCCCTACATATTTGTTTTGTTTTTGGAAGTGTGCTCTTATAAAGAATAAAACCCTTTGCTTCTGTTACAGGGGGGGGGGGGGGGGTTGCTTCTGTACTACCAAAGGAGAGTTTGCTTACGGTAAACATGTTGCTTGTAAATTCCAGTTGAATTTCTTTATATACAGTGTACAGTGTACCTGTATATACTGACCCTACTGGCAATTTTGGTTTCTCCAGGATGTTGTGGGCTTGTAGCACCCAAGTACTGGGAACTGCCACCCCCCCCCCCCCCCCCCACAAAAAATAAAAAATAAAATAAATAAATAAATAGAATAATTTTTTTTTTTTTTAAATAATAATAATAATAAACTAGACATATAATACTTGTTTGGAACAAGTATAGGTGGGCTGGTCAACTAAAATTTGAGACAAAATAGAGCAAAAATAAGCGACATACTGCTTACAAATTCTTAAAAGACAATATCATGTAGATTCATAACGTGAACTAAATTCACCTTCTATAGGCATAACACGCAAATTATGAAGTTTTTGACATGAGGCCTTTAATCAAAATTTTCACTATGATGACGTCATCAAAATGAAAAATGGTTATTTTGCGCTTGTAGAGAATTGTCTTAGCTACAACATATCGAAATTTTGAAGAAAATTGATCAATATTTACAGAGATACAATCAATTTTACATAAATATGCTGACGTCATAATATGCAAATTCGTATTTTGAGTTCCAAGGCCATTGTGATGATGTCACGATACACTTAATGGCCAAATGAGACATGGAATCATATTTCCGACTCATACTCTATCTTAATATGAAAAAAATTGAGGATCCCGGTGCATTCCAAAGAGCTATAACGGATTTTGTATAGGCATGTTTTTGCCCATATATGCTATGTATTAAAAGACCTCGCGCGCACTGACATTTATCTTGAATTTACGCTCATCTTGTTAATAATGGTCATAAAGAGATAAACATGGAATCAAATTCCTTGAAAAAATATGAGAAATATCATGAAAGAAAAAAAAATGGCGATTCTATGTTTTTTAATGGTGTTACGCGCGAAAACGCGCGCGCATGCTCGTACGCGCGATTTTTTATAAAATGCTTAAAATGACCTGAAACGTATGCAAAATAAATTTGAGACGATTTTGAGCATTTAAAAATTTTGCGCGCGCATTGACGCGCGGACGTACGCGCATGCGCGCGTTTCTTGACCTGAAATTGACCGGACTAATATTGACCTTGATCTTGCAAAATATGAATAAGAAATTACTTTCCATTTTGAAGATATGATCATAAGTTAAAATTCACAAAATGGCGCCTAGATGACGTAATCAGTCAAGGTCAAGGTTGAAAACGTTATTTTGATATCTATATATGCCTACACATATTTGTGCCAAATTTCAAGTTATTTGATTGAACCATTTCAAAGTTATCTTGCTAACAAAAAAGTGGGTCGAAATAAGAAAAATAAATAAATAATAAATAAATAATAATAATAAAGGCAATTTTAACAAAATTATGAGGTGGTCTGTATTAAATACAGCCCACCTGATAAATAAATACATTTTTAAAAATGAAAAAAAAGAAGAAAAAACAAAAGAATTGTGTGTCTTGTGCATTTACACTAGGTGTCCTTTAAATACAATATTTCCAGCGATAAAAATTACCTGGTATGACCTTTCCATCTTTTGTATTGAAACCATGACAGGAGGAGTGTGATTTACCTCAGATGCACATGTTATCTGTTACCATGGAACCCATCCTACATGAACACTGCCCTCATAACTGCCAAGATTTGTTGTCATGGTTACCAAATCAACTCTCAACGAAGATCCTGAATTACCTTGATCCAGGTATGACTTGTACAAAATGTTATATACAGTGAATATATGAAGCTCATTTTTTGAATAAATATGTTGATAATTAAATAGAAGTTTTATTTACAAATTACAGGGTGGTGTTGTGAAAACGATGTTATTTTTAGAACAATAAAACAATGTTAATTGTCGTAACAATAAGGACAAGTCATTGGTTTATAATTTGTGCACTGGATGCCTACATCCTAATGAGACTACAATATGCTTGTATTCTCAGTGAGCCTATGTCGGTGTGCTGGAGTGAATCGGGCGTGGAAAGCTCTTGCTGAGGAGTCGTATCTGTGGAGTAATCTCTGTCTTCAACAAAAATGGCGTCTAACCCAAGTAGAAGAACACAAGCAGATGATCAACCATATGGGATCCAGTATACAGGTATTCATAACTCCCACCAAAATCTTCTAAGTTATTGGATGTTTTTTAAAATTATATATGATTATTTGTTTCTTTGTATCTTTTGCATTTTCCCATGATACTTAGGAAACAAGTTTATGTGTCTGTACATGTAGGTCAGTTCCAAGAAACATACATATATTATTATATTCCAGATAGGGAAATAAGAGTGGGATGTAAAACTGCAGATATTTAAGAAAGGATGTCATCTAGTATAATATCAATCATCTTTCACCTTATGTGATATATAATGTGCTACATGTGGTAGGCTACTTAAGTCCAAATCAAGTGTAATGGTAAAGTATTACGGTAACATTGTCATATAAAGAATAAGCATTCTGATCATGTCATTTTTCTCTCTCTCCCTGTCTCTCCCTCTCTCTCTCTCTTTCTCTCTCTCTCTCTCTTTCTCTTACTCTCCCTCTAACTTCCTCCCTTTATATCCACCCCTCTGTGTTTTCCCTCTCTTCTTCTGTCTGTCTTTATCTGTCCATCTCTTTGGTTCTCTGTCTATTTTTCCATCTGTCTGTTTGTCTGTCTGTCTGTCTGTTCATCTGTATCTTTGCCTGTGTTCCCCAGTGGAAACAAGTGTTTGCCGAGCGTTACAGGTTACGTAGGAACTGGTTGAAAGGTTTCTGTACCGTAAGAACCTTCGAAGGTCACACCCAAGGAATCTCCTGTGTCCAGTTTGATGACACCAGGATAGTGAGCGGTTCATCAGACAAGACGATTAAGGTATGAACATACACTTTTTTGTAAAAGAAAGATGTAAAAAGGTATTGTCTGTTTGGGGCCAGAAGGGAGGTAAGTTGTACACTTTTAAACAGAGGAACTGGTTGAAAGGTTTCTGTACCGTAAGAACCTTCGAAGGTCACACCCAAGGAATCTCCTGTGTCCAGTTTGATGACACCAGGATAGTGAGCCGTTCATCGGACAAGACGATTAAGGTATGAACATGTTGTACCAGAGATTTTTTTTTGTAAAATATAGATATGAGAAGGTATTGTCTGTTTGTAGCCAGAAGGGAGGTAAGTGAGACACGTATAGACAGAGTACGTTCATGTGAATAATAATAATAATAATAATAGTTCAGTTCTTGTATAGCGCATAATACGTTATGAAATAACATCTCTATGCGCTTCCAAAGAGCTTTGGACTTTATTACCCTGGCTTTAGCTCCGGCAGCCTTATCAGCGCACAGTGCATTTCAAGGAATAATCCTACCAGGTACCCATTTACCTCACCTGGGTTGAGTGTGGCAATTGTAGATCAATGTCTTGCCAAAGGACATTAGTGCCGCGGCGGGACTCGAACCGCGGACCTTGTGATCGGCCGTCCGGTGACGTATCCACTCGACCACAACACCTCTACGTGAATACCTTTCTGGCTCTGAACAGACAACACATATGTTGGTATAGTTCAGTTTTCCAAATAGGTGTTGAAAGCTTTTTTTTTTTTTTGGTTGTGCTTTCTCTCCTCAACCAAAATAATGCACAATTTTGTGTGAGAGCTTATTCAAAATGATAATTATATACAAGGGGTGATATTTTTCATTTTATAATTGTTCAATTGACAAAATTCAATTTAAATTTATATTAAAAATCTTCAAATCGTCAAAATAGATAACATTGAAATTGTCCCTTAAAGTTTATTGTAGCATTAAACTTGGAAGTGTTATTAGCCTTCATGAACAATTTTTCAATGAGCATTAATTTATTTATTCTGGTGCTAGTAAAACCATTTGTTATCCGTCATGAAACGGACTCATAAAGGCATTGGACATTGAGGAAGTGAAACAATGAAAGAGGAGATTATAAACTTTATGATTTTACAATTTTTACCTGGGTTACTTGCACCAGGTGCTTTGTGTCATGTTGCACTTTAATACAGTATGCCTTGTTTTAGCGATGAATCTGAATCCACGTACCAAATTTTTCATGAAGAATAGTCACCGTAAGTCACCTCATGAAATTCATCAGAAAATAAGAAATTTGCCATGTTTTTCAAAATGATCACTTACCCACATTGTCTATTAGAGCAAGCTCACACTTCGTACAACTGTGTAGGATAAATTATGTGAAACAACACAAGATTCCAAGATTTTTTCTGACTTGTTTTTCAATTACAGATCGATCAATCAATCTTATTTACTGGGTGTAAGCCACAAATATGTTTAAACTATTGAAATTTCTCCCAGGAAGCATTACATTTATAAAAAAAGTTATTGTCCTATGGCGGACTAATGAATATTAATAAGTCAGAATGAATCAGGAGAGCTTGGGTATTTGTTTCTAGTTCATCGTGACTGTGCCATGGACCAGTGATGGCGTGGTGGTAGAGTCGCTGCCCGGCAAGCAGTAGATGGCAGGTTCAAATCCCGCTGGTTCCAAGATTTTTTTTGACTTGTTTTTCAATTACAGATCGATCAATCGATCTTATTTACTGGGTGTAAGCCACAAATATGTTTAAACTATTGAAATTTCTCCCAGGAAGCATTACATTTATAAAAAAACCACAAGATCTTGCATTCGTTGTAGTTCTGTACACACTACTAATGTGGAAACCTTGGTTTTCTGGAAAAAACAGTACATCAGAAAATATTGTATGCTGTCGTGTAGAGTAGGTAAAAATATGCACAGTTCAGATTTCCGATAGATGATAATCATGAAAGGAGACACGATGGCTCAGTGGATGATCAGTGGTCTCGTTACGGAGAGGTCCGGGGTTCGAAACCAAGTCAATGTGCTAGTTCCCTTTGGTATGGCATTAATCCTTATAACCAAGCCCCTCGGAGAGGACTTGAAGTCGTTGGTACCTTGCTTACCTACTTACAAACATACACATGCTTTCTTAGCAGTCGGGGAAAAACCTCCCATCAAAATCACCTGTCAGCCATGTTGTATTCATGTATTTTTTGTATTCAATAGGTGTGGAATATCCGAACGAACTCTCCTTGGTCCGTCCAGACCCTTGTTGGTCACTCAGGTACCGTCCGATGTCTCCACCTAGAAGGAAACCGGCTCGTCAGTGGCTCCACAGACACCACTATCAAGGTAAAACATGTTTCTACACTCACACACTTTAATAACAACAACAAGAAAAAAACAGCAACACTTGAGAGTTGCAACACAGATATGTTCCCATAGGACTAGGTATTATTGGCATGAAATCTTACAGTCTCAAATTTTGATACTATTTCTAGAGGTCAGATACCAAATTACATGAATCAGGGACGTGATAGAGAAGGACTGAAATCAAACGGCACTCCTTTGACCCCATGCTCCAAGCCGCTGAAAAGTTATGTGCTAATCTGCAACTGTTGACCAGGTGGTAAGATAAAAGAGCGCATGAAATTTCAGGATTTTGAATTCCTACATCAGAAAATGGTAACACAGCAACTGTTTGCTGTCCCTTTCAATGATTTCTCATCCATTGTTGAATGTGTAAAGAGTAGAACAAGCGAACAGAAACTTGTGTAATTTCATCCTTTTTTTTTTTAATTCAAAGATATAAAAAATACGCTAAAACACACATAAGCAAACTTAATGTTATTGAAGATTGTAAATCATGGATTAAAGAAGGGGACATTAAAACATGCACATATTAGCGCATTATCCTAAAATATTGAGTTTTTGTCAGGATGTAATTTTTCTTTACCAACTCTATCACACAAAGTATAGGAAGGACGGAGTACTAAATTTGAAAATTTGTTTGATGCACTATTCCCAATACAATCCCCATATCAAGTTTTTGATTTTCACTGAAATTTCGTGGGGACCTAGTGACAAGTTATTCCATTAACCTGTTATTAATGAATGAACTAAAATACTTGGAATCCAGTCTGCAGACATTACTTGTTGCTATGTAGGGCAAGCCTCAGGCAAGCTTTCAGATTGTCAAGAACAACCTTCGTTTGAAAGTATGCATACAATTTGAATATGTTCGTAGACCAGTCTATTTCCCTGGGATTTTGTAAGGCTAGTTTAAGCATGTGGACAAGAGACACAGTGAGACACTGAGCAAAAGTGTCTCCCAGCTTTAATAGTCATACACAGGGTGATTACTCACCCTGGCGACCATCCAACACTCGCTGAGAAAGACGGAAAAGTATCAACTATTATTTTAATAGAAGCCAATTTGTGATGAAACTGATGTGCTGTGATGACTTGAAAGTCATTAGTTAGCAACTTTTGTGTGAGTGTAATCACCAAAAAAGGCAAGGTATTACTTTAACAACATTTTTGCATTCTTTTTCCTTGGCTGTGTCTAAACAATGGGATCCGTCTAATACACAGAGGTTTACGGTAATCTTGAAGCTTGTGGTATATCTATCTCATGGTATATCTATCCCATGACAAATACAGTGTGGCACAGGGAGTAATTTTTTTGTTGCATATAAAGAGTTAACATGTTTTAGATGCTAAATGTGTCACCTCACACCTGAAACACTACAGATTTCTCTTTCCTTCTTCACCATTATACAGGTCTGGGATTTATCTATGCAGGGCAGTTGGTCAAGTATTGCATGCCGAGTTACTATGACTGGACATCATGACATGGTCAGATGTATTCAGGTGGACGATGATAAGGTGGTCAGTGGTTCCTATGATCGAACCCTCAAGGTCTGGGACATCCGCACCGGTCAATGTAGATTGACCCTTAGGTGAGGCCAGGATCAATTACTGAAGCGCCATAATAATCGGCAATTTTACAATTGCTCCCACAACTACTTGGGGATCTTCTTCATAAATTTTTGGATTGGATTTCCAATAAACTTAATATTTTGATATTGATATTTTGATGTAGGATTAGGGTTAGGTTACGTGTTGTATCTGGGGTGGAAGTCAGGTATTTGATTAGTGTTGTGATTAGGTGTAATACAAATCAGTATTGAATTCTAGAATGGAGATGAATCTCCTTAGCTGTTTTTTTTTGCAGTAAATCTAGATAAAAAGAAAAAGAAATTTCTGCTAAGTTACCCTAGTTAAACTAGTTTACCTCCGTGTTGCATACTTAAAGGCATCGTTTAACAATGTTGAATCTGAAATACACGGCCCTGCGTGTTTCAGTGTCTGTGATATGGTTTAATATTGAAGCCCTAAAACAATTGCACTTTAAAATGATCAAGAAGTTCCTCAAAAAAGTAAAAATCTTTGATTGACTGGTTTTACCATACTCGTTTTCCCCAATAGACTGTAATGTTATAAAAACCGTTTGGCAAACGGTTTTTAAAATTTGTAATTTTCTAATCATAAATATCTTGATAATCAGACAGGCGATCGGCTTGTAAAAGTCATGGGATTCCTGACTGACCTAAAGGTTCATAATTATCATTGCAGCATGAGCTAAATCCAGGATTTTGTTTGAGAATCTGAGACAAAGTTACCGGATCCCTTTAATGCCTTCCTTGAGTACCCACTGATAATACCTGGGTTGAGAGAGGGTAACTGCACATAAAATACCAAGCTTTAAGATGTAAGCATGTAAACAAGTTTTTAATTATCAACCTTTTGATGACAAGCGGAAAGAATGCACCAGTCTACTCTGGCTCCCATTTAATACCGTCTTTTGTACCATTTTACTTTGCCAATTTGCAGTGGTCATCTCGGCGCTGTGATCTGTCTTCAATTTGACGACTTAAAAATTATATCAGGGTCTGCTGACAAGACTATCAAGGTAGGATCACATTATTGCATAAGAAGGGACAAATTAACCAATATTTTATCAATCACAAATGCAATTACTTCTCTCCATTTAATTATGAATGATGTTACATGACTTACATGTATGATGTTTGTTCTATTTTTGTTTTTCTTGAATTTTTAAACCACAGTCGTCTATGTACGGTACCCCGAATATCATCTGGTGTTTATTTAATTTGACCACGTGCAATGTTGTATGCTATATATTTTTCAAATTTGCTTGTGAAATGTTTATGTACCCTAATTATCTTTGGTGTTTGTTTAATTTTACCATGTGCAATGTTGTATTCTATATATTTTTAAAATTTGCTTGTAAAATGGAAGCAATTTCTTGTATCATGCTTGTGCATATTACATAACTTTAATGAGCACATATCCAGCAGTTTGTCTCCGTGTATTTCATTTGGTCTGCAATGACCCTTTCTGCTCATGCTCAGAATACAACCGTGAACTGGCTTATTAGGTTGCATACCATACATGTGTATTCATAACCTGTCTAATAATAATATGTAATAGTATAATTCCATTGTAGCCTGTATTGACCTGAATTTCTCTCATTCTACCCTTCTTTGTAGATATGGAGTTTATCTAGTGGATTATGCATGCGCACCCTGATGGGTCACCAGAACTCGGTCACATGTCTTCAGTTTGATGCCAGTAAGATCATCAGTGGCTCGCTGGACAGTAACCTCAAGTTCTGGGATCTCAAGACCGGAGAGTGCACGAGTACAATTGACTGGGTGAATGCAGAGGGTCATACAGGGGTCGTGAGGTAAGAACACCGGTAATAACAGTGAAACCTGTCTATAAAGGCCGCTCAGTGGAGAGAAGACAAGAGGTCTTTATAGGCAGGTAGTCTTTATTTACAGGTTCCTTAGTACATGTTTCAATGAGAAACATTTTTTCAAGGGAAACAAAAAATGTGGTCTTTATTGAAAGATAGTCTTTCTATATACAGGTGGTCACTAAAGCTGGTTTGACTGTATTTAATGGTAGGGGGTTGAACAGGATAGAGGCCTGGTCAGACCTCACCGTCGGAAAAGGATAAACTATGTATATTTTGAATGTACTGATAACTATAATGTTCAAAGTGGTCGGACCTCACAGAAGATTTTAAAGGGTCAGTGACACAAAGACGTAACTCCATATTTTGCCAAAATGAGTATTTGATAACAAAATGTTCAGAAAAATGTGGGCTTTCCAGGAAACACAAAGACTTAACTCTAACCAACACCCCATTGAATTCAATGGCTAGTGAAACATAGACTTAACTCCTGATAGCCCAAGTGCTCAGTGACACATAAACCACTTTCTCTCAAAATGGCCAAAATGGAGTTACGTCTTTGTGTCACTGACCCCTCGATTTGTGCAAGTATAAAATTGTTGGTTTTATCAATCAAATATTATACAATGCTTGAAACCCTGCTGCAGGATATCGAAAACACTTGTTTCTATCTTCTTCCCGATCAACATCAGGTGTCTGCAAGCGGACAGCTGGAGGATAGTGAGTGCAGCGGACGACCGAACCCTCAAGGTCTGGAACATCGACACCAGGGAAAGAATCGTCACGCTTCGTCACCATTCCGACGGAGTCACGTGTCTGCAGTTCAACAACAGCAAGATCGTCTCGGGATCGTACGACAAGACCGTCAAGCTATGGGACTTCAGCGCGGTATGATAAGATGGGTGCGGTCCATCTGAGCTCTCGTTCATTACTCTTCCCCATTTATTCATTTGTATACTTGTGTGGGTGTTGTATTTTGAGTGTGTATGTTAGTGTGAAAGTATGTATGCCCATTTATTCATTTGTATACTTGTGTGGGTGTTGTATTTTGAGTGTGTATGTTAGTGTGAAAGTATGTATGACATATTTATATACCATAGTCTGTGGATACATTTTTATAACTACGTTAGTGCTGTATACCGAAATAATACAAGTCAAAGGTCACAAAGAATTTAAAAGCTTGAACTATTTATGGATTACCCGGTATCGCTCTGTAGATGAAGTATTTTTACCCCAATTTTAAATGTTCATTGTGCATGCATCAGATTATGCTGAAACTCGTATTTACATGCAAGGAAAAAACATTTTGTGTTCATAGTTGCCATGGAAATGTATGTCACTGTCATTGTTGATGCCCTGCCCTGCTTGACAATCGCTCTTGTACCTGCCCCCCTGTGGAAGATCGCTAGAGCACTGGCAATTCTACAAATGTGCTGAGTAATGTGTTTCTTTCCGCCTTGAGCATTTTATTAAAATGGATAGTGGCGCTATCTAAATCTCATGTATTATTATTATTATTATTATTATTATTATACTGTCATAATGGCCTCAAACACAACTCATTGTTAATCACATGCCAGTGCACTCTATGTACATGTATTTATGCCTCTTTGTATAAAAGAAATCCAGCATGCACGAGCAAGTTGGCAGTTGTTATGCAAAGGGGGTCCCGTTGGTGGTTTTTGTTGTAACAGAAAATTCGAAAAAGAAGTGTAAAAAATTGTGATGGAGTTGAAGATATCTTTCATATGGGAATACTTGTTAGGGTTGTTTAGATTAAATGTAGAATATAAATGACATTATCAATTTTAAGTTTTTGTTTTTTTCAAAAGAAGAGTATGATATGGATTCGTTTCTAGTGGCTGAATGCAACTGAAATATATGACCAAGCTGAAGCTGAATATATGGTTGTTTGCATGTTGTCTGACTGTGGAGTATCCCTTTGTCTTGTTCAGTGACAGTTGGTAAATAGGATGTGAAACCCCTTATTCTTAAAGGAAACCAAAACCTTCATACTAAGTTACTTTTATTGTAAAGTTTAAGATATTTGAAAAATATCAGTGAAAATTTGAACAAAATCGGGCAAGGAATAAGGAAGTAAGAGCTCTTTGAAATGACTAGTCACTAGAGGGCGGTATTCAATTTGATGACATCATCTGTGGACAACTCTCCATGCCTTTTGTACATCAAATTTCATGATTTTCCTTCTTTCTTGTGATTGAGATAATGAACTCCCCTGAAAGCAAGATATAGAATGCGAAATGATAATGTACTTCACATGTTATGAAGTCGGATCCAGAACACAAATAAATACAAAGAAAACAAAAAAATTGTGAAATTTTATGTACTAAAGGCATGGAGAGTTGTTCACAGATGATGTCATCAAATTGAATACCGCCCTCTAGTGACTAGTCATTTAAACAAGGGAAACGCTCTCGGCGGTCTCGCCTGCATAACGCAATTCAATATGATAAACCAGAACGTCAATGATGTACATTGTAGTGCTCATCCGCATCTCGCAACAACAAATATCGTGGTACACTTTTGAACTGGTCAAAAAATAAAAATGTGATGCCCTGGAAGGGACATAATTTCATTTCATTTGCATAAAGTACCATAAATAATCAATGGAGCAAAATCTCAAAATTCTGTGTAGAAGTTTAGTGTTCCAAATTTAGCTCTACCAGATAAGGCAAACCAAATCAAAATCGGTCAAGAAATGAGGGAGAAGCAGCAATTTTTGTTATATTTGGAATAAATTTGCATAAATTACCATAATTAATTAATGGAGAACAATTTCAAAATTCTGTGTAGACCTTTAGTGTACCAAAGTTAGCTCTACGATATAAAGCAAACCAAATCAAAATCGGTCGAAATATGAAGGAGAAGAAGCATTTTTTGTGATTTTTAAATTATTTTTGGAATAAATTTGCATTATTATCATAATTAATCAATGGGAGTAAAATCTCAAAATTCTGTGTAGAAGTTTAGTGTTCCAAATTTAGCTCTACCAGATAAGGCAAACCAAATCAAAATCGGTCAAGAATTGAGGGAGAAGAAGCAATTTTTGTTATTTTTGGAAAAAATTTGCATAAATTACCATTATTAATTAATGGAGAACAATTTCAAAATTCGGTGTAGAAGTTTAGTGTACCAAAGTTAGCTCTACCAGATAAAGCAAACCAAATCAAAATCGGTCGAGAAATGAAGGAGAAGAAGCATTTTTTGTGATTTCAAATAAATTTGCATAAATTAGCATAGATAATGAATTTCACGATTCTGTGTACAAGTTTTAAATCCCCCTCCTAGCCCTATCATATGAAACAATCAGAATCAAAATCGGTTGAAAAATAAGGAAGCATTTTGAAAATCTTGATGATGATGCCACAACATAGTCCAAGTCTGTTGACCTGAAATGACCTTTGACCTTGACTTTGTGATCTGAAATTCTACTCACATGATTGGGGATACTTGATTACCCTATAGTCCAAGTTTCATTGACTCAGAACTTATACTTTAAAAATTATATCAAAAATTCAAAAACTTAACCTTAGGTTAAGTTTTCGATGATGATGCTACAACATAGTCCAAGTCTGTTGACCTGAAATGACCTTTGACCTTGACTTTGTGATCTGAAATTCTACTCACATGATTGGGGATACTTGATTACCCTATAATCCAAGTTTCATTGACTAAGAACCTATACTTTAAAAATTATATCAAAAATTCAAAAACTTAACCTTAGGTTAAGTTTTTGATGTTGACGCCGTCGCCGCCGCCGCCGTCGCCGCCGCCGTCGCCGCCGCCGTCACCGGAAAAGCGGCGCCTATGTCTCGCTTTTTGCTACGCAGGCGAGACAAAAAAACTCTAACTTTCTTATTCCTTGCCCGATTTTGTTCAAATTTTCACTGATTTTATTCAAATCTTTTAAACTTTACAATAAAAGTAACTTAGTATGAAGGTTTTGGTTTCCTTTAATAGAAAAAATGAATTATGTGAAGATCATGTTTCTGAAATCTATAAAGGAAACCCACATGTGGTCATAAATGCATTCTTTGTACATTTTAATATAACTATGAAGTTATCTACATCTAATCGTGACAAATATTGAGTAAGTCTAGTTGTGTTAGCGTGTCCAACACATTACCAAGTGTCATGGATCTGGTAATATTTAAATATAAAGTTGAGTTGAACAATTGCATTGTAAAATAAACTGTGGAAACGATTGGAACAGTTTGATCATGTAGCTGGAAGTATTGGTGTATATTATGAGGTTTTAGGATCATCAACAAAAAAAATGATAAGGAATTATAGCCCAGCCTTGCTAAAAGTCACATGTACTGTACACAGACATGTGCACATGGGTCTACAAAAATAAGTGGCATGAAGTGTGGCCCACAACCTTTAGACGTTACATTTTGTAGTTGGATTGAATCATGAACCCTAAGTAGTTCAGAGTTTTCTAAAGGTCAAAATGATTTAGCTTTCCCTACGCAAATTGGCAACTTTTTTTTATCTCCAATATTTCATAGTTAAAACAAAAAGAAGAATGTGTACTTAAATGAAAATGTGAGTGAAAAGTACAACAACAGCAAAATAAACAAATTACCTATTTGGAAACAAAAACTGATTATAAATTTAAATCCCACACTGCCAATTTAGAGACCTCAATGAAGATGTGTTGTTAAATCGCTCCTAATCAGGAATGGCACAATGTACTGCAACATAAATTAACTTAAATTTCTCAATGATTTTTGTACTTTCTGCTTGTTTACATTTGTAATTCAGAGCTTTCTGGATCAAAATATAAAATAAAATAATACTAAACAAGGTGAAACTTAACTGCTATGGGTTATCATGTGCCCCTTTGTATCACTGAACTCTACGTAGTGTAGATAGAGTTCAGTGCCTTGTATAGGCTGGAAAGCTTTTAAGGAGTGCAGAGGGTGTACTGTATAGGGAATCTCAATTTAATTCAGTGACTAGTTGCCGGAAAGGAAAGGTGCTGCATAAAAAGCAGTTTATAATCATGATTGTTTTTATTATAATTTTTTCAGCTCTGATTGGCCTATGTAGTTGTTATGATTATACATCACTCCCTGTATTAAAGTTCTTAGCATTTAGGAGGATAGATCTTTGACACTCTTATCTATTCTTTATACTCTAGCTGACTTGCTTCTCATGTGGCATTATGCAAAACTGGTACCAAAATTATCATTTATGACATCACAATTAAACAAAAATAGTTGAGTCCTATTCTCAGTACCACCAGCATGATGTATATCACTTAGAAAATTTCTTTTGATGAAAACTATATTTTGTTTGTAGACTACCTGTAGTTGGTACTCATTTATACCAGTATACAAGTTGTAAAGTTCAATGACCTTGTTATTGGGCTGTCTTTCTGTCAAAATGCCATAAGACTTTTTGTGCTCAGCCCAGAGAGGAGGGTTCAGACATGTTGAAGAAAAGTAATTAACTGTTTGGATATTCATAGTATATATTTACTGCTCAATTGATCACCTTGCCTCCATTGTGGAAAAAGTCTTTAGTATATTGTCTTTAGTAGGGATATGGTCTCGCATTTTTTTAATCTCCCTGTTTCTCTCTCTTGGATTTCTTATTCTTTTCTATTTTAAAGCCCATCTGCATTAGTTTGGTGAGGAGGGGTTAGACCTCCCTGCACGGTCACTGACAGGTGCTTGACTCATCAAATCAGCTCTCAATTAACATAAGAAAAAGGGGACCATGGGGGACCAACGGTCACCGCTTAGGCATTGTTTGCTATATAGAGGGCGCAAATAGCTACAAGTAGTGCAGTGGGGCTTTCCACATAATATTTGCTTTAAATGTTTGCAATTCCATGCATGTATTCTTCATTCAAACTCTCCATGCTAAATATATCAAGGGTTTGCTAGGTTAGTTACCAAAATAACACACTAGATGAAGCAAAGGTGGGGTAGTCTCTGGATGCATGTATAATAAGCCAGTTCATAGATGCAGCCCGAGCATGAACAGATAAAGGTCATTGCAGACCAAATTGTGAAATACACTGAGAGAAAATACTGGGTATGCGTGCTCATGAAAGTTACATAATCATTATTCATTTATGCACAAGCAATGTACTCCATGGTACACATGTGGAAGTATTCTTTGAAAAGGGGAAACAGGCTAGTTATGTCGCACCTCCATCGCTGTAGGAGTTGGAGTGATTATTTCAAAGTGTACAAGGTGGCACTATGAACATGACGGTTAAAGAAAGCGGACAAAATATACAGTTCCTCAGGTAGACAAAGGAACATCCCTTCACTGCTATTATGTAAAAATGTGTATAACAGGTGTCACATGCATATTCACCTATTCTACACAATTTTACATAATAGCAGTGAAGGGATGTTCCTTGTGTCTACCTAAGGAACTATATATTTTGTCCGCTTTCTTTGTCCGTCATATTCATAGTGTGGGACCTCTTCATGTTTTGAAGATCTGTAGATATTTGGGGTCATTTGGGACATTTGCTAACTGTGAACTGGTCTATTCCGCCTGGGGATGCATTGCTCTTTCATTGCAAACATTTAAATGTCTCATATAGATTTTTTTGTTGATGTTTCTTCTTTGTTTCTTCTAATGATATATAATTATTGTGATCAATGACTGGTCCCTTCTAGATGATGTGTGGATATTTTTTTTGAGCAACAACATTCCAACTCTAGGTAATCGTAGAATAACGGCTCGTCCGGATATGAAGCGGCTTTGATCGATTGAACATTTTTGCTGCCAGACAGCGAAAGTCATCATGGTGGCTTTTTTTTTTTAGTATACCTCCTCAAAATTATGATTCATTTATACCGATAACCAAAATTGCAGGTTTTTTTGCGTGGGTTTGTCACTGCTTATCTGAACAAGCCGTAAATGAAACTTCTGCATCGTGTGCTACTTGTTATAGAAATAATAATGTATGATAAGATACATGTGTGTTTATTACAAACTGTGTGTAACTATGTCCAGATTTATCTGTATGTTGACAAGGGCATGTGGAGAGTGATTGATGTTCCTTGTTTAAATTGAATGAAATCTGAGGTTAAATGTCATTAAGCTTTGTCCATTTTTGCAATTTTTATCTGTATTTTCATCTCGGTCAACGGTGAGCCTTGTTCAGGTATGCAGCAGTAAACAACAGTGTTTTTTTTTTTAAAGGTGACGTAACGTGCAGTATGCTTCACATTTCAGTATATTGTTAAAGGTAAAGACCAGTTATGGTCATGCGATTGCATTGTGAAAGAAACGTGGAATCGATCAGAAAAGGTTGATCATCTAGCATCTGCAAGGTTCTGGAATCATCAAAATGATAAGAAATTTGGCCCATTCTTCGTAAAGTTACAAGCACTATACACAGAAAGATGTATATGGGACTACCCTATATCTCTCACAGTCCATGAGAGAAACAAATTTACCAAATATATGAATTAGTAGACGGTTTCCCGGCAAATTTGTTATCATCATGTATTAGTCAAAACATATTCTTTCACATGATTGGTAATGAAAGCTTCCATTTCATTTTTTGAAATTGGGGCGTTTCCAATACTGGTCTTTACCTTTAAACAGAGCTGAGTGAATTTGTGTAGGACCTTTGGTGTGCGCTGCTATCATTCATTTACAGGAAAAAAATGCAGCGATAATTTGAGTTGGGTTTAGTGCGTCAGATCTCAACGAGCCTTGATACTTGTCGTCGTGATGAATTTCATGATTAATAGATTTGTGTAGTGTACCTACTGGTAGGATTGCCACCTGTTTAAAATGACACATATTCAAATAAAAATAACCACATTGAATATGAATACATTTATATTGT